>JZKD02S1739689.1:370376-391285 GCA_000966675.3 Picea glauca
AAAAGGTTAGTTAATTCTTCCCATGTTTGCATGAGAAAAGGGGTTGAGATTTTGGGTAGAAGGTTAAAAGTTAAGTCTTAAGGGTCATGATCTGCGTACAAGTTTAGAGCCCTAGTTTGTTAGTCCATAGGGTAGATTACGCCACAACAGTGATGGTTGGAACTCTAACATTCACTTGGGGTGTGATGGTTCAATTTTTCACAATCATCTCACTTTAAGCCTTCTCTAGGGTGAAAAGATTCAACATCATTGCGTTGTTTCCTTCTTTAGGGTGTGACGATTAAGCTGCCCTCTAGAAATTTGTTTTATTTTTGTAGTAAAATAGCCATATCTTGAAATCCGCAAACTGGGTCAGGATGAAATTGTTACCAGAGACGTATAACACAGGGATTCTCATTCTCACCAAAAATATCCAAAACCCACATCATATCTCAGGATATATAACTATTTTATCATATCTATAGTTGTCATAGAACCATCTGTCATATCTCAGAATCCATGATCTAGGTTTTCAGGATCTTTTTAGAGTCAATAGCAGGGATGGAGGCGATGAAAATTATTTAATAAGTCTGGTGATAATACTCACACCATACAACTATTTTGAATGGAAGCCTAAGGCTACATTCCAACTCAAAAGAAAAAGACTGTATAATTTGAAGATGGCGAAAAAAAAAGAACCTACATCAGCACTTGAGAAAACTAGATGGGCAAACTGTAAGGATGAGGCCACATGAATACTTCTTTAGTTAATATCCATTGATTTATTGTTTCAGGTTGTTGCAGGAAAGACTCCAAATGATATTTGGACCACCTTGGAAGGACTCTTTGGAAAGCAGGATGAGATGCAAGGTCATATGCTTGAGGTAGAGTTGAATACTTTAGACCCTAAAAGTTCTAATAATATATAGGATTTATTTAATAAACTTAAGTCTTTGATATTGAGCTTGGGTGAATGTGGTATTGACAAGTCTACACAAGAGAAACAACTTATTCTAACAATCTTGGCCAAACTAGGATCAAAATACGTTGTATATGTCTCCAATTTCCATTCTGGCAGATGTCTTTTGGGAGCAAATTGGAAAATGCCTACGATGGATCAAATCATTGAGTCTCTCACACAAGAGAAGACAAAAATCATATATATGGGCTTCATGAAAGATCCCAAATCACATGTGCTCACCATGCATGATGGAAAAGGGTCATCCAATCTGAAATCGAAGTAGAAACGAAAGGAGCTATTACATCCAAAGTCAGAAAAGGAGGGATATTCCAAACCCTTCAAGGATTATTTAGGTTCCAAAGATATTCAAACTCCAAAGGGAAGAAGAATAATGGAAAACATTTCACATATTGCAATAAATCGAATCATGAATAATCCACATGCATGAAGAAGCAGATAGATCTTATGACACAGGTACTCCAGAAGAATAACCTTGGAGATTTCATTCCTGAAGGAGCTAAGAAGAATAACGAAGAAGATCATGTGCCTTATAAAGGTAATCATCATGCTCTGGTTGAAATTAATTCCTCATATTATTCATGGATTATATATTCTAGTGCATCCCATCATATGGAAGCTAAAGAGAAATTTTTTACTTTTTTGAGTTCATGCTCTGGACCACCTATTCTCATGGGGCATGATACACCAATAACAATTGCAGGAGAGGGAAGAGTGGAACTCCCTAATGGAAGTTTTGAGAATTGTTTACATGTTCAAAAGTTTCTATAAATCTTCTCTCAGTTTATCAAATCTCTCAAACAGGTAAAAGGGTTGAATTTACATCATATTCAGTTACTGTACTTGACATGCATGACGGTTCCATTATTGCAGTTGGTGAGGTAGATCAAAAATCATGGTTGTATAAGTTCACTAAGTTTACTAACTATGACTCATGTTTGCTACTTACACATGCTAATGATAGTAGTAGTGTATGACATGAGATATTTGGTCATTTAAACTTTAGTTACATGCAACGAATTTCCAAGCAAGGAATGGTCAAAGGCTTGCCAAACATTCACTTTTCTGAAGGGGTTTGCAAAGGATGCATTCTTGGCAAGAATCCTAAAGAGAAGTTTGAAAAGGTGAAGGCAAGGAGAGCCTCCTCTTCCTTGGATCTTGTTCACAGTGATCTCATGGGTCCATTTCCACATCCTTCCATAAGAAAAGAAAGGTATGTTCTTAAATTTATTGATGATTACTCACGGTATACTTGGGATTATTTTCTCAGACAAAAGTAGGAAGTTTTTGAGCATCTCAAAGACTTTAAAGCTCTATTAGAGACACAATCTGGGAAGAAAATCAAGATCCACCATACAGACAATGGGGAGGAGTATATCAAAAAACATGTTTAGAATCTTTGTCATGAAGTTTGTATCTAGTTGCAACACATAGTTCCATACACTCCACAACATAATGGAGTTGTTGAAAGGAAGGACAAGTCTCTCAAGGAGATGACCCAGTTGCATGTTGCATGCAATATCACTTCCTTTGAAGCTTTAGGCTGAGGCACTTAATTGTGCTTCTTACATAAAAAACATAGCACCTCACAGATATGTTGAGGATAGGACACCTTTTGAGGCTTGGATAGGTTACAAATGAGATATCACACACTTCCACATCATTGGATATAGAGCATGGGCCCATATTCCTTCTGAAAAGGGGAAAGCCTTAGATCCACAGAGCGCACCTTTCATATTTGTGGGATATCTAGATGATGCGAAGGGGTACAGATTGATTGATCCCTTTACATACTGAATCATCATTGAGTGTAGTTGTTGGAAGCAGGCTGAATTAGAAAGAAAGGATATTTTGGGAAGAAAGGCATGCAACAGGAAAGTGACAGCTGGAAGGAAAAGCAACATGCACACATGCATGGAAGACCTAACGACGCCAGGGTTAGGGTTTTTCTAATACATTGTAATGGCTAATGATCTATAAATAGATATAAATAGATACCTAAGAGGTCTAGGTAAGAGAATCATGGTTGAATAAGAGTTCTAGAGTTGTAAGGTTCGGACTATGGGTGTTACTTGTGTGATAATGAGTAACTAGTCTGTAACACTACTGTAACATTATCCAATTTTGTAATTTGTTGGGATGTAGAGGGTCAGGAGGGTAGATATCTAGGGTTATATCACAGGCTGAGGAGCCTGGTGTGATCTAGTTCGCATCATAATAGATCTTGACCCGAATGAGAATGAGTTGTAAAGTGCATGATGTTGTAGTTTTGAAACTAACATAATAAAAGAGCTTAAGAGCCAGATCTTTGTGGATGTATCCTAGGAGGGGGTGAACCACGATAAAACTTGTGTTATGTGATTGAATGTTGTACCTATTTTACTTTCTATGAGTAGATGTTCAAATGATGTATGAGTGAATTAATGGATCCAATTATATTGCATGCATGAATGAGAATGATAGTCCATTGATTTAATCATTATATATAAGTTACAAAACGCAAGGCACATATCCCCATTCATTCCTAGACTGCAAGCACTTGTGTACTACAATTACCCATTAAGAATATCTCAGGTTAGATTGTGTAGGGCACTCTGTGTACTGTGTTTCCTTCTGGTTTACCAGGAGGGTCGATAGTTTTAGAGGCCTTGTTGGAATCCCAATAGACTTGAACCTAGGTCAATCATGTTAAAGGTATAACTTAGATAAGAAACCAACAAATGGTTACCTTGCCATTTAGAACAACATAGGATTGAGTGGATGTAATCTATTGAAGAACTGTTAAAAGAATGTAAGATATATGGAATCCATGTCAAAATAATATTGAATCGGATGATAAGAAGGTGAGAGGATGCGCCGCTAGAAGGGGATGTTGAGACTGTGGAATACCACAAAAGAAGAGATCAAAAGCTAGCTAAAGACAAAGGATCTAGAGTTTGCATAGAAAGATAACAAAAACCCTAAAGTAACACCACACAAATATCTTGAGGAGTATGGGTTTACTGATCTACATGAAGTATTTTTCTATGATTTTCCACACTTATTGTAGAAGTGGATATTGAGGTTGAATGATAACCACGCAAAAAATAGGATCCGATAGTTAGAGTGGACCTCAGTTCATATCGTACAGTTACAACGGGTGAATAAAAAATTCACCTGGGCAATAGATTTTTGTCTCGATAGTATTGTGGCAAGATTTATAACAGAATTTGCAGTAGATACTGCGAAATCGTACAATGCAACAAAGAAAGAGTTTCTATGCAGTCCTCAAGGAAGGTATATTAGATAGTTTTATGCTTATATTAATACATTACTCTATAACAAAGGTGTAATGGCAATGGAATTAAACAACTAAGCTTCCCTTTGTGCATGGGGGAAGGGGGGAAGCACTGACATAAAAAGGAGAAATGGAAGGAGACGTGGATAAAGGAAAGGAGGAATCCCTAGACCCAATCATGATGGACGATGAATAGATCAAGCAGATCATGGTGACAGTTGGAAATACGTGCAGTTGAGTACCCTACCAATACAAGGTGAACACAAAGAAGAGAGTCGTAGACGCACGGGAAGGATTGGCAAGTGATGAAGAGGAGGTAGAGGATCTCCAGGCTATGTAACAGATCGAGGAAATCATGTGCGTGCCATATGAGCTGAAGAAGAGAGGTCCAAGAACAAGAAGGGAAGGCAACAATCCTATCCATATTAATGTCAGTGTGGAACCCATAAACCCATGTGTGACTAACACACCAAAAAGAACACCACCATTTAGACAACCGAATTTCGGGAGAAGGAAGACAACATGAAGTACATCTACACAAGGAACAAAAAATAGGGGATCCAATTCATGAATAATTAGTCAAGTATCTACACTATGTGGAGGTAGTAGTTCAACATTTAGAATGGAAGGATACAATCCCACCATCAAGTTACTAGAATTAAAGGGGAAGCGTTGGAGGACCTAGAGAAGAACCTATTTATCTGTGAAAAGATCTGGGAAGAAAAACAGATCATAGACAAGGACACTAAACTTGCATAGCTAGCGATCACATTAAGGGATCATGCAATGGATTGGCATATGAGTTTAGCCACAAACAATCCACTAGGGACAACCAGAACAAATGTGGATATCAAGAAGTTGTTGACAAATGAGTTTTATAAGCCAAGTTCAAAGTACCAATACATGAATGAGATGATAGAAATTAGACAGAAACCATGAGAATCTATATGGGAGATTGACCAGAGATTCAAGAGACTGAAAGGAAATTTGAACTACCTCATGATAGATATGCAACACAAGAACTTGTTCATCAATTCACTACTACCACACTTGAAATGTCCACTGCGACAACATAATTTTTAGACATAGGCAGAGGCTCTGCAGGAAGCTCTGCAACTGGAAGAAAACTAATATCAAAAGATAGATCCAACCATTGAAGAGCTCAAGGAGGATATGAAGAAATTAACGTTCCATCTAAACCAACACAAAAATAAGGAAAAATGAGAAGTCTTTTGGTGTACCACATGCATGAAAACAAGACACCATAAGAACAAATGTCCAACATCCGCATAGTACATGGCAGCAGGAATGCCAAACCCGTTACCAACAAAAGGACTATGGTTCAAAATATGTAAGAAAGAAATCCATGATCCATATGATTGCCCAATGATGTAGAAGTACCAAATAGTCCCAAAGAGTTCATATTGAAACTTTTGCAGTTCAGTAGGCCGTGACGACAAAGACTATAGATCCATGGATATGATGAGAGAGAGGACATCATATGGATATAGTGTGTAGGCATAAATGATGATCGGGAAATACGCACCTCATTTTAACTAGGTACCATCCCCATACAACACTACACAACAACCATATAACACAACACGACCACAATACAATGCAGTGTAGCCCCACTACAATACTACACACTATAACCAGGTGCCTCAGTATAACACGTCGCAAGGGGATTGAGCTGGCTACAGAGGTGGAGGAAGAGAAAGAGGAGGATTTGGAAGAGGTAGAGGACAAGTGGTATGCCACAATTGTCAACAACCAAGACACTGTGCAAGAGAATGTCCACTTCCACCAATGACTTGTATGTGTTTCTAGGCATTGGATCATGACAAGGAAGAATTTCCTACATTATTAGTGAAGATCAAGGAAAATAGGAATAAGAACAATCGGAATGTTCAATGTATTTCAACAGAAGCAAGGGATGAAGGAAGAAACATCAACATAGTTACATGTGGAAGAGTTAAAATGGGGAACGAAGCAGTACAACAAGAGCCAGTACAACACCAATGGGTGAAGAAGAATGTTGAACCAAGGAAGAAGTTTGACATGAAGAACGAGAAGGAGATATTTAATCAAGACATAAAATAATTTATGAATCTTGACATTGCCTCAACTTCAACCACACAACATAATAAGGAAGTACTAGAGTACGAGATGCCTCCATCATTGGATCATACCAAAGAAATGCAACCCCTGGGAAAAGTCAGTACAATATTCAAAGGACTTTTGCAATCATGCGTAAAATTACTAAATGATCCATCCTATATCAAAGTATTACAAAAAATGTTAGAAATATGCAGCATAGAGACATAAGGAAAACTAGAACATAAAACAATCAATCACCTACATACAAGGAGAAGAACAGGTAGGGAGTTCAAGCTGAATGCCAACATTGGAGACTTCAAAATGGGAGATATCATACTAGATCTAGGCTTTGAAGTCAATGTATTACCCAATAAGACATGGAAATGTATGGGAGAGCCCACATTAGGATACTCACATGTTCAGCTGAAATTGACAAATCAACACAGATTTCTACCAATTGGGTGGCGAAAAGGAGTAACAATAGAATTGGATGGAGTGTGCACTAATGTTTAATTCGAAGTAATAGAGATAGTGGATGGCACAACACCTTACCCAACATTTCTCAGCTTGGATTTTTCATTTGATAACCAGGCCATAATCAAATTAAAAACATGAAAGATGACATTTGAGTCAGGAGAATACATGTGCCATTAGACCCATCAAAAAGGGAAAGGTTCGTAGAGCCTACTTTCTTGGACTTGGAGTAAATTATCCAGTTGTATAGAACAATTGTGTGATATGAGGATTACATAAACCCAACTGTAGATGGGATACTTAGTTGGAGGAGCATCACCTCATGTGCATCAGACTCAAAAACGGGTTTAGAAAACTGGCAATAGAGGCTACACGAAGTTTCCACAAGAATATGAGCAAGAATAGACCGTGCAGTAAGATGGTTAGGTACGGAGTTAAGGGAACCATCGAGTTTCCATGGGGTAAAAAATATAAAACAATTCTTGGAATGTTACGAAGATGAAGTGTTATAAAATCAAAGACTCTTAGCACTAGATATAGCACTCAAGGACACACCTATAAGATGGTGGGGCACACAAAGAAACAATCAAGGATTGGTACCAATGTAAGCAATTACTGTGCATCAAGTTTGGTGCAGAACAAAGAAGCAACCGACAATAAAAATATGATGGACAGGGGGCACCAGTGGAACACTTGGAGAAGTGCAGAGCACTGTGGAAAATGACAGCCCAATAAGAATGACCTCATAATTTCATACACATAATATAGGGCATCCCACAAATTGGTATATGGACAAGGAACTGCGTAGAGGAACTACGAGTTGGACAGTATTACAACAGAAATTTATAGTCACTTTCTCATTTGAACATGAGAACCCCAACATAGATGCAACACTTAAACAAATAAGAGTGGTGATATTCCTCAAGCAACCATACGTTGAACTCATAACAGAAGAACAACAACAGAACAAACAAACAGTGAAAGAATTGTTGTCATGCTACAATGTGTAGGAAGAAGTACCAAATGAAGATGATATGCACGAAATTCTAATCGAGGAAGTTGAAGGTGAAAGATAAGTGGAAGGTCCACCTATAGAATCAAAATTAATTGCTACACCAATCAAGGTGAAGAAAGTCAACAATGGGACATCCGAGAATCCCAAAATGGCCAGCATTGGGGACTACTAGGATGAGAAAATAGTGGAAATCATAATAGAGATACTACGTGAGTACAACGACATGTTCCCTACAACGTTCAAAAAAATGAAGGGCATAGAAGGAGAGCTAGGTGAAATGAAGATACCACTCAGAGTTGAGGCAAGACCGATCAAACAACATCCATACAGACTAAATTCGATATATAAGAAAAAAGTCAAAGATGAGATCAATAGGATGCTGGAAGATGGAATCATAGAACTTGTGGAAGAATCTGAATGGATAATCCCGATGGTAGTTTAGGACAAAAAAACAAGGCAGGATAAGAATATGCATCGACTTGAGGAAGTTGAATGATGCATGCTTACATGACCTGTTCCCTACACATTTCAAGGATTAAGTGTTGGAGAACGTAGGACGATAGGAATTTTATTCATTCACCTATGGATTTTTAGGATACCATCATATCAAGATAGCACCAGAAGAAAAACACAAGACCATGTTTTCTACAGAATGGGGATCCTACTAGCACATATTCGTGTTGTTTGGACTAAAGAATGAACCAACAATATTTTCCAGAGTAGTCATAGCTGCATTTAAATAATTTATCCACCAGTTTCTAGAGGTATACTTGGACGATTGGATAATCTATAGTATGTTGAAAGACCATGTAGAGGTCTTGCAGCTGATGTTAGAAATATGCAGGTAGTTCCATATATCGTTAAATATCAAGAAGTGCATCTTCAGAACACCTTTTGTGATATTATTGGGCCATATAGTATGCAAGCAAGGTTTACTAGTAGATCTTGCCAAGATTGCATTAATCATAAACTTGCCACCACCAAAAACAATCCTTCAACTAAGAGTGACATCGGGACACACAGGATACTACATGAAATTTAAAAAATGGCACACGTAGATCACTACGCCAATGGAGAAACTACTAAGGAAAGATACAAAGTTCCAGTGGAATGAGGATTGTCAACATAATCTGGATACGCTGAAAGAAAATATGGTAACAACACCAATACTAGTATTCCTAGATTGGGAGAAGACATTCCACGTACATGTATATGCATCGACTATATCACTTGGATCCATTCTAGTGAAGCCAGGAGCAGGAGAATTGGATCATCCTATAGAATTTGCTAGCAGAAAAATGTCAGAATTGGAGCATAACTACAACACTACAGAGAGGGAAGGCCTAGCTATGGTGTATGTGCTTCAAAAGTTTAGACATTACTTACTGGGGAAATAGTTTAAGATGTTCATAGATCATTCAGTGCGTAAATACCTAGTCAACAAGCCAGTGTTGGGGGAGAGAATTTGCAGATGGATATTGTTGTTTCAGGAACTTGATTTTGAGGTAATAGTTAAACCATGGAAGTTGAACACAAGACCATATCACCTGTCAAGGATCATGAATGGGGAGGAACCAAAAAATCTAGAGGATAATTTTTCAAACGCACAGTTACTTTCAATCCAGATCATTGACGAATAATTCATAGACATTATCCAATACTTGAGTATAGGGACTGAGCCACAGGAATATAACACTGCGTAGAAGAAAAACTTGGTAGTCTGGGTTGTAGACTATTAATTGATTACATGACACTCATACAAAATGGGCGTAGATAGCATCTTGAGAAGATGTGTGCTAGAAAATGAAAGACTAAGTATTTTAGCAGAATCCCACGAGGGAATAGAAGGCGGACATTAGGCAGGAAAATATACCACGCAAAATGTATTATACACATGAATATGGTGGTTGACCATTCATAGAGACTCAAAAGAGTATTTTTAGAAATGTGATGTATGTCAGAGAGTTGGTAAACCAAATAGAAGGGACGAGATTCCCCTGTGACCACATATAACTCTGAAATTATTTGACAAATGGGAAATAGACTTTGTGGGGCCAATTAACCCACCAGCAAAGAGGATAGGAGTAAGGTACATCATCGCCATGATGAAATACCTCTCAAGATGGGCAGAAGAAGCACCAGTCAAAGATTACAACGTAGAGACAACAACACACTTCCTGTTCGAGCAAGTGATCACTAGATTTGGTTTCCCTAGGATCTTGATAAGTGACCAAGGCACTCACTTAATTAATAGTACTATTAAGGATATGAAAGAGGAATTTGAAGTTCATCATCAAAATATTACACCATATCATCCACAAGCGAATGGAATAGTGGAAGCCTTTCACAAGATCCTTGAAAATGCACTGATGAAGATCTATAACGTTAATAGGGATAATTGGGACCTAAAAATATTAGCAATATTATGGGTATACAGGACCACATGCAAGAAGTTGACAGGACAAAATCCATTTAAATTGGTATATGGACAAGAAGCAGTGGTGCCATTAGAATATTTGTACCCAGTCTGCGCATAGCAATGATTACGAACATGATAGAACAAGGCGTAGTACAAGATAGCTTGAATCAACTAATGATCATGAAGGAATATAGGATTCTAGTAGGGTTCCACCAAGAATTCCATAAATAAAGGGACAAATATTGGTGTGACAGACATATCAAGAGGAAAACTTTTAAGGTGGGAGACTTAGTGTTGATGTATGACATTAAATCCCTGCAGAATCCAGGAAAACTCAAAATGAACTAGTTAGGAACATATGAAGTAAAAAATGTCACAGATGGGGGAGATGTAAAATTGAAGGAATTAGGAGGCACTAAACTCAGAGGGATGATCAATGGGAGTCGACTGAATATGTACAAGGACAGTCAACCACCCGCACCGTGAAAGTTACCGCGTAGTAAAAAACAAAGATAACAACAGATAACAACAAAGGTATAGTGCACTGAAAATAGAATGAGCATGCATTCTCAACAATGATAGCCTGACGATGACAAGGACAATGGTCAGTAAAAAGAATAAATAGAGGGAAAGGAGGATATGGAAAAAGAAGTGCCAACTAATGCCAGTTATCAGAATTGAATGCAAAAAATGACCAACGGGACACCACATTAATCGTGCCAATTGGCGACGGCAAGGGAAATCAATGAAAAGTGCATAGGAACCAGAGGTTCAATTAAAGCACAAACATGGTAACATATCTAACAAGATTCAAACGATGTTGATACAAAGAAATCATGTGGGAGAAGAAAGGTTATTGTGAAACCAAGAAAGTCACAGAGTGATAGAGCATACAAAGCAGAGAGTTAAGGTTGCAAAGGATTTCAGAGACCATTAAGCTCGGTGAACAACATATTTACCACCATAGAACCACCCAAATAGGGAGAACCGAGCCAGACTACCAAACAACCTTGAAGAAGCACCAGAGCACCGTCGCAGCCACATGAAAGAGAAAAACAACCATCTCATCCTCCAGAAGTCATCAATGTGGAAGAAATCTTGTCACCGGCTACAACACCAGTAAGCCCGACACCCATTATGGAGGAAAACAAGCAGAAAAAAACAACAGTTATGGACATTGATACGTTGGAAGAGTGACAGGGATGACAGGATGAGGACGCAGGTAAACAAGTGCACCCCAAACACCCTCAAGAAATCCTGAGAGTCAATGGGACAACACCAAACTAGGAAGAAACAACTGTGCCATAAATATCACAGACAACCACGTCATAACAACCATAGGAGAGAGCAATGGAATATGTCACCGACCGACTAGAGGAGTACGCAAAAGAATGAACAATGGAGGATGGAGCCTTGAGCCAAACACCATAGAGAAAGGACAAGTGGACGGTGCCTAGGTCACCGCACAGGAAACCCACTGCAACTATTGTCTTGTCATGCATTCTGAAAGGGGTACTTGTACCAACAATTTTTTTAAGTCATGTAGAGAAATTGAGGTACTTAGACCATGATGTGACGGACACAGAAAAGTTCCCCGAATTTGCCAAGTGAGTCTACCTACAGACTATGGGTATAGGACCCTTTGGTGAACCAATTAATCAACCAGTCCAGTGGGTAGTAGGACTGGCCAAAAACAAGATTCTAGGCCTTTTGGACCTACCACACTTTGGAAGGGGCTAGTATGCAAAAAAATGCATCAATCAGTTGATGGAAGTGACACATGGTGGATATATGTGGTTGGAACAAATCATCTCAATAGACGTAGAGCTCTTCACATACATCACAGACATACCTTCATAGGGTGAGGATCCCACACAGTTCCTTGAGTACAAAACTAAAGAGAAAGCACTAGTCGAGGAAATGAAGAAGAAATATGGCACTGAAAGAGGGTCATGCAAAATCAACATTAGGCATATTAGTGACACCGTGAAAATAATGGACACAAACATTATGGCATGCAAGTTTCTCAGAAAATTACACAAGGAGGAAGTCCCAGTCAAGGTTGTCATAGTTGCAGCACAGTGTGTCGAGGGAACCACACTCAATTGGGCCCCTTATTTGTTGAATTTGTTCCTATATGACTGTAGGGATAAGAAGGATCTAGGGACATAATTTCACTATTCATGGCTACTCATCCTGATAGCCATGATTGGATGGAAGGAGCCGAAGTATTCATTTTTTTCTACTAGACCCACTTCCTTCCATGGAGAGCGATACTTATTGCTTAGGGCCGCTTCAGGATCCAAAACTAGAAAATTGAATGCAACCATATTCAAAGGCTACCTTAGCGACATATAGAACAATATTTCCAACACTTGGAGGGTAACACTAAAAGCAATCGCACAGTATCAGGGTATAGCCAAATTCAAAGCCACTAGACATGCGATGTGGATCCGAGCATGGAAAGACCCTAAAAATCAATGGCTACAACTACATTACTACATCACAGAGGCATACATAGAGATGGCCATTAAGGATTGGGAATATTAATTGAGGATTCCATAACTCATTTGATAAATACCCACAGAGATAGAGAAGGAGGAGGTAAGACAGGAACACACACATGATGAGGAGGTAACAGTGTCCAAGAAACCAAGGACAGGTCAAAGCAAGGCAGAATAGAAGAAAGGAGGGACATCCAAGACAAGAATCCAGATGGGGAAGAAGAAAAACACACAACCACCACAGGTACAATAGAAACAGGATGAGGCAACACAGGGAACTACATCAAGTGCTACTCCACAAGAGCAAGGCTAGACTAAGAGACCAGTCACCCAGATAGGGGGTGTGCACAAGAAGGCGAAGGCACACAAAACGCCCCTAGAATACATGATCACTGAGGATGATGTAGACATGGTGGCCCAAATGATGCAATATTACATAATCGAGGATTTTGAGAATGTTGTGCACCAAAGGGACATAATTGAGGAAGAGATGGCACACATGCAAAAACTCCTCAAGCAGATCAGAGAAGTGCAGGTAGCCGACAACAACTTAGAAATAGTCCCATCAACATCTCAAACAAGATAATATCTACATGACATCACAACTGAGATCAACATTTCACATCACACCTAGCATGTTGCACATGGACGAAATCATGGGGAAGACACCCCTAAAGGACTTATCTCAAATACAGCTAGTATTGACGCAGATACCAACCAAAGCCTTGTATAAACTACAAGTCAAAATTACACAAGAGGTACAATCTTGCACACGCACAGATGCAACAAAATTACAATAGGTAAAGGATAATTAGGATGAGATGGAATTGGTACTTGAACAGGCTAAGCTCAAGACCAAATATGATAAGGAACTCACAAATGGACTGGAACATAAATTGATCGTAGCCTATGAGAAAATCCTAAATAACATGCAAGCGGATGAACTCACGTTGACAGGGAAGATTGATCAGATTGTGTAGACAATTGATCAATACCAACATGAGATCGAGAACCTCCAAGAGCAGTTCACACCCACCACTCCAGTAGAGGTGAAGGAGAAAAGGAAGCAAGAGGCAACAACACAGATAAATGAGATAGAGCGACAAGTCCACATGGCGGTCGACTTGTCCAAGAAAGAAGCACATATTTGGATGAAGCTAGAAGAGGATCAGCAAGTCCAATAGTGGGAATAGGAAGGAGAAAGGATAAGCACAATGATTTTGGACCTTAAGAAAAGGAATAATACAATGCCAATCACAAAGAGTGTCAAAGGAGTGAAAGATATGAATAAACTGTAGGCAAACCTTATAATTGCATAGATACAGAAAAAGGAGTGCCAGGATCAAATGAAACCACTCCAGGAGTGAGAAACAGAGGTCATTTCATAGGCGGAGGAAGCCAAAACTAATATGGCACAAATCTAGGAAGAATGCGCAAGGATGGTCAACAATGATATTACAGTGCAGGTATTGGATGCCCTCAAGGAGAAGACCGCGAAGGCCCAAACACAAGCAATTAAGCTCACAGATAAGTTCCAAGTGATTGCAAGAGAGATTGACGAAGCACACAAGGGTTAGGTGGCTCGGTATGAGCCACATGTCAGTGTTGGGGGCCTATTGGAAGCAGGCCTAATAAAAAAGAAAGGATATTTTGGGAAGAATGGAATGCAAGAGGAAAGCGATAGCTGGAAGGAAAAACAACACGTGCGCATGCATGGAAGACCTAATGATGCTAGGGTTAGGGCTTTTAAAATAAATTGTAATGGCTTATAAGAAAAAAATAGATATAAATAGATACCTAGGAGGTCTAGGTAAGAGAGTTGTGGTTGAAGAAGAGTTGGATAGTTGTAAGGTCCGGACTATGGGTGTTACTCATGTGAGAAGGAGTAACTAGTCTGTAACACTATTGTAATGTGATCCAATTTTGTAAGTTGTTGGGTTATAGAGAGTCAAGAGGGTATATCCTGAGGGTTAGATCACAGGATGAGGAGCCTGGTATGATATAGTCCACCTCATAATAGATCTTGACCTGACTGAGAATGCATTGTAAAGAACACAATGCTATAGTTTTGAAACTACCATAATAAAAGAGCTTAAGAGCTAGATCTTTGTGGGCGTAGCCAAGGAGGGGGTGAACCATGGTAAAACCTATGTTATGTTATTGAATGTTGTACCTCTTTTACTGTCCATGAGGAGATGCTAGAATGATGTATGAGTGAATTAATGGATCCAATTATATTGCATGCATGAATGAGAATGATAGTCCATTTCTCTAATCATTATATATAAGTTATAGTGCACAAGTCACATATCCCGATTCTGTCATGGACTACAAGAACTTGAGTATTGTAGTCACCCATTAAGACTGTCTCGTGTGAGACTATGCAGTGCACTCTGTGTACATCTTTGCCTTCTGGTTTAGCAGGAGGGCTAATAGTTTTAGAGGATTTGTTGGAACCCTAGTAGACTTGAACCTGGATCAATCATGTTAAAGGTATAACTCAGATAAGAAACCAACAATAGTGTTCATTTTGAGGAGAGCCCTTTGCATGAACCTCCAGTGAAACATGCAGAGACTCTTGTGCTTCCATCAGTTCTAGACATCAAAGATGATGATTCCATGCACTCATATTCTGCATATTCAAATAGAGATTTAGAGGATTTTGTACATGCAGATCAACATGTAGTACAACCAAATTAGGAGCTAGTGTCATAGCTTCATCAAATGCCAAAGTGGGAACAGTCCACACTTTAGGAAACAGACAACCTTACAGGGGATCCATTGGATTCAAGGATGACTCGATCTCATCATGTGGATCCTTCTCATGTACTTTTAGCTTCTGAACCAATGATGCCCATGCATTTCTATATGGTTCAATATTTTGATCCAGATACCTACAGTGAGGTTTTTGGCAATCCATTATGGGAAGCAACCATACAGGAGGAGCATGACTCTCTCCTAGAGAACCAGACTTGGGATTTGGTTCCACTTCCACCAGGAAGGAAAATTTTCAGATGAAAATGTGTCTATAGGACCAAGAGAGAAGTAAATGGTCAGTTGAGTAGGTACAAGGCCAGGTCAGTTACAAAATGATTTCAACAAATTCATGGGATAGATTATGATGAGACCTTTGCTCCTATAGAAAATATGGTCTCCATTCGCTTGGATATAGCCATTGCAGTGTTCAAAGGATGGGAATTTCACCAGATGGATGTGAAGAATGATTTTCTTCATGGTGACCTTTCAGAGGATATCTACATGGAGTATCCATAAGGGTTAATTCATAACTCATCTTTAGTATGCAGACTGAAGAAGTCTCTCTATGGCCTCAAGAAGGCACCTAGAGAATGGTACAAAAATATGGATTCTTACTTGCTTTCACATGACTTTGTTAGATGTAAATATGATTCAAATGTGTACATGTTGAGGAATACTGACTCTGTGATGATTTTAGTACTCTATGTTGATGATATTTTGATCATTGGTATATTTTCTTTAACCATTTATTTGGTCAAATATATTTTGCATGACAGGTTATCTATGATGGAAATGGGTCCACTACACTCTTTTCTTGGTCTTGAGATCATTTGGGATGATTTCGACATCAAAATTTCTCAGGCTAAGTATGTGAGGGATATTCTAGATAGATTCCACATGATAGACTGTAAGTCTTCACCTAAACCCTTCTTATCTGGGATTAGACTTGAGGATGGTAGGGATACACCTTTAGTGGACAACACTTTGTATTGAAAGTTGGTGGGGAGTCTTTTGTATCTCACCCATGCCCGTCCAGATATCTCATATGCGGTAGGAGAACTTTACATATACACACAAGAGCCCCATGATCTGCACTAGAAGGCTTCCAAGAGCATCCTCAGATATGTGTAGGGCACCATAAGTTATGGGATTCCTTATGCAGTTGGTTATGCATAGATCTTATAGGATTCATAGATTCATATTGGGTTGGTGATAACACATATCATAAATCCACATTTGAGTACACTCTCAGTTTGGGATCAGGCCCAATTTGTTGGTGAAGTAAGAAGCAATCAACCATTGCTTTATCTTTCGAAGAGACTGAGTACAGAGGAGTAGTCAATTGTGTCATTCAGACAATTTGGATTCAACACTTCCTTACTGATCTTGGTATCTAGTTTCACTGTCTGACTATCATATGGTGTGACAATCAGAGTACACTGGAATTTTGCAGAGATCCATTTCAGCGATAGAAAACCAAACACATTGAGGTCCACATGAATTTCATCAAAGATTTAGTACATGAAAGGATCATTGATTTGGATTTTTTTCCTTCCTCTGAACATACTGTCAACATATTCACCAAGACCTTCACTCATCATAAGTTTCATACTTTGTCGGATCATCTTACAGTGAAGAAAATAGTTACCTAGCAACTTCCTTTGCTTCTTTTGATGCATTGTCTTTTGAGGGGGGGGTTTATTCCCACATGGTTTTCCCTCTTTCCTCACTTTTATTCAGTGTTCATAAGTTGAATTGTACATGAGTACCTAATATGGCCTAGTAGTTGGGACTCATGTTTTACTCCATAGTGATGTTCAGGGGGGCTGTTGGAGAAATTTCTATTCTCAACACACTAGTTTAGTGGGAGTTAACTAACTAGTTATATGTTAGAATTTCTAATATTAGACCATCACTATTATGCATGAATTCCTATAATAGGATGTCATTTTCTATATGAGTGAATATAACTCACTCATTGAGCAAATCATAATATACATTGATTCTCATTATTGATATTTTATCTCTCTTCCTTTTCTTGATAAGCTTTGTTTGTGTATGCTTTAGCTAGGTCTCTTGTGCAGGTTTCCATGAAACAATGACACCTTCAAGGAGGCTGCACCCATTAAAAATATGTTTTGGTAAGGGGTAATAATATTTGGGATGTTATTAGTGATCTATTGTATAGCCTCTATCCTATCTTGTCAGGATATGAGACAAGCATTTCAAAATGGTTTACCAATTCCTTTTCTATGTCTTTAGTAGAGTCTGTTCTTTCACATGAGCTTTGAATAATATTCATAATCATGTTCTGATTTATTCTTTGTAGTAGGAAGTTATAGATGAATTTTTTATTTTGATCTGCTTCCTTTAGCCATCAGAATCTGTATTTTTTTTTCTAGAGAAATTCCTCCTATAGTTCCTGCTTGTCTAGCTCCAATCTGATTTGATTTTCCCTTTCTTTTGTCTCCTCTGTTGTATTCCTTGATGATGCTAATCACTGAATGGTTTCCATTTCTATCTCAAATAGATTATTTTCCTAAAATATATTTCCAAAAACCTCCTTATTCCATTTCTTGAGTTGGATTTTGATGTGTTTTATCATTTGTTGGAATTGGTACATTTTTGTGCCATACAGGTTTGGCATCTCTCCCCACCAGGTTTCGATGTTTTGCATGAAATCTTGGTGATCCATCCAGAATTTTTCCAAATGGAAGGGCTTGGGACATGCAGCTAATTTTTCCTCCCATGTGAGACTGATCGGCCAATGGTCCGATCCATAGAAAGGGAGGACTTCTGTTACTATGACTTGTTGTTCTTGGAATAGGGATTTTGAGGTCAGAAATATGTCTAGACGAGCAATGACGTTGTTTTCCAATATTCTCTTATTTGTCCATGTGAAAGGACCATTATTAGTATGGATATCTATGAGCTTATTTTTTTCTGTCCAATCTTATAAGTATTCACTCTCTCCCTCCAGGTGTCTTGCTCCACCTTGTTTTCCCCATAGGGCGGTGATCATGTTGAAATATCCCCCAATGACCCAGTGTTGATCACTTAAGGCATTCCCAAAGTGATTCAGGGCCTCTAGAAATTCTCTCTTGAGGGGGGGCTCTAAGGGTCGTAGGAATTTGAGATGTAGCCTTGGGACTGAGAGCATATCCCCTTAAAGCTCATAGGGAGGATTCTTGGGAATATGATGAACATGTCCAATTTCCATTTCATTGGGTCCCAAAGAATTTACAAGCTTCCTGAAGCCCCATCTAAATCTACTTCTTCTACCTCGCAACCTTTCCAAATATTTTTTGCAATATTTCCCATAGAATGTCTATCACACTTTGTTTCCTAGATCAAAACAATCTTTGCCTTCTCCTGAGTTATCCTTTTTTTCATCATTCTGTGTTTGGATGGGGAATTTAGACCATACACATTCTAGGATATTAGCTTCATGATATCACTTCTATTGGGTTTTGGAGTACCTTTCTGGGAGACCTACTACTTGTCTCGAATCCACAAGGTGGGTGCCCATTTTTTCTATCACCTAAAAATAAGGTTTTTTTCCCCTTCTTTTTTCTTCATTGGTTGATTTCTCGAGAATATTAAGGGTTTCGGTTTTAAATCCAGATCCACCCGAGGAGCTAGATAATATCCCTGGGCCTAACTCCACCCCCCTAGTATATTGAACCATACCATGCATATACAATATATGTGATAGGTTTTCGTCCTTTATTTCCATTTCTCCAGGGTCTCGCTTTTAGGGATTTGGTTGTTTTCAGCCTGTTCTATATCTATCTCATATCCAAATGCCTCTTGTTTATCTATGATTTGGTTTTCTTGAGTATGTCTTTCTAGTTCACTTCCTCCTAGTTCTATAGGTGTTTCCTTGTAACCTGGTATTTCTTATTTTTTTTCCCTGATATTTTTTGTGGATCTGAGTCTATAGGGGTATTATTTTGTATGGTTTGTTTCTTCTTTAGTTCTTCTTTGGTGTGGTATTCTCTCTCAAGGGATATCTCCTCCAGGACATGGAATTCATTTTTATTTGGAACTCCCTCCTTGATTTTTTGGTTTTCCTGCCTTCTCTACCCCCTACGCTTTCCCTGGAATTTCGAAAATCCTTTTGTGTTGGTGTCCTCTGGATGCTTCATTTCGGTTTGTTTGATGTTCAGAGAGAAGTCATGATATAAGTGTCCATGAGTGTGGCACTTCCTACATCTAAATTGGATGTTTTCATAGTCCACCATATGGGTCCATTCATTGTCCTGATAAGGTATTATTATTGCATCCAGGAGGGCTCCTTATAGGTTCATATAGACACAAATCCTATCATACAAGTTGTATTTGGAAGCTTTTGCGATCTTCAATATTTTGCTGAAATATCCCTGGGTGTTCCCTATGCCTTCCAGTGTTTCCATCTCCCAGAATTATTGCAGTAAAGAGTAAAGCCTAACCTAGATCAACGTCGCCATAAAATTATCATTCTCTGGGGTGAACCTCTCTGTCGAGTAGCGAATATAGAGACCAATTAAGTTAAATAAATAATTCTCTTCATCAAATACATTATTTTTGTTTGCAGGATTAGATAATATGGTTATAAAAAATCCTTTATATCCTAGCTTTAAATTGACTTGCCCTTTTAGTTTCCATATAGAGCTCACCCACACCATGAGGGATTTTTCAGACGACCATATTCCCATGAATTTTCCTATTAAAGCGTGATCCTTCATATTTTGAATGTAGTTTCCAATATTAGATGAGGTCACTTCACACCTTAGAGTTTCTGATGTGTGTGCATGACAACCGTTCACCTTGGTTTTTTCATATCTAGGGCTATGTTTCACCATAGGCCTATTCTTTCCTTCCTTTCGTATGCCCCCAATTTCAGTATCTTTTGGATGATGTTGTGCTTTCCCCAACACTTCATTGAATGTCAACTGATTTTTCTAACTTTTGTCTTGCAAATTCCCCGAGGATTCTGATAACCCTGGTGATCCCATGATCCGGATTATTTTCGGCACGAAATGAGAGAAGAGATATAATAAAGAAATGCACAGAGATATTGCAGATATTCAATAATATAACAGGAATGTATCAGAGATGCAACCATAAAAACAAATATACAATAATACACGATTTCTATTAATCAGAGAAATGTACAGAGACTGTAAAAATACAGAGTGAAAGACTCGCTAGAATGGTGGCAGCTTATCTATGAGAAGAGATGTGATGGCTACTTGAATTCGCAAGAAGATGATTACAATGAGGCTCAGAAGGCCTTTTTACAATATACGGGAATGCCAAAATTCCTAGACATCCAAAAACCTAACCCTAGGAGATGAAGCACCAAAAGTCATGTGGGCCCCGTTTGGGTAAGTTAGTACATCAACTTCCCGGGGTCGTAACTT
>JZKD02S1739689.1:392904-411603 GCA_000966675.3 Picea glauca
GCGCCAAAAGTCATGTGGGCCCCGTTTGGGTAAGTTAGTACATCAACTTCCCGGGGTCGTAACTTTTGCATACGATCTCCATTTTAGGCGTGTGATAGCTCGTTGGAAAGGTGTCATCAAGGAGATTCATTTTGGGGGCTCAATCATGCATTCAAATATCATTTAGAACCTCTATCTTGAAAAACCTTCATTTAGGCCCTCAAAATGGCCCCGAAAGTTAAAACCTGCTAAAAATAGTAAATTGCCAAAATTGCTAGAAACATGTTTTGGGCCAGTTGGAAAAGGTGGGTGGCCACCGATATCCACCTGGATCATCCCACCCCTTTTTCCTCCATTTTTTTTATCCTAAACTCTACTCTCAAACCTTGAAACCTAACCTACCTCGCTACTCTAACCTACCTCACTCTCCATCGCTCATACCTCCCATCCTTCTTTCCACTTATTGAAAGGGTGGTGCAATTTCATTTAATTCACTATTATGTGTCGTAAAATAAAATAAATAAATCATTTTCCTAGATCCATTAGTTATCTAAGGAAAAATGATAAAATAATCATATCTAACCTCCTCAACAAAATTCTTACTCAAAATAGACAAGATTTTGTTGGGATCCATATTTGTTTCTAGGAGGTTACAATAAAATATTCTAGGAAACAATTCCCAATGAATATATGTTTTAACTATCTCCAATAAACAAGTCGACAATGATAAAATAAGGAGTTAGTTGTAACCAAATTCTAATAATAGGGCCAATAGATGAGGGTACCTTATTTGTTTGAGGATAGAACAAGTCTATGCTCCCAAAAGAGAAGAATATACAAGTGTTCCCTTCTAGAATTGTGTCCACATGTGATATAGTCATGCATGAAGTGGAATGATGTTAATAAATGATCATGGGACATGTACAAGTGATCTCCCTTAATATATATGTAAGAATGATTCAACATACCATATGTGGAATGATCCCAAGCAGAAGTAGTGCTATTGGGCACGTAGAAGTGTGCAAGGAAATCTCATCAAGAGAATAAATACATCGAATAGTGGAGCAATCAAGTATTCCAAGTCACCAATTCCAAGCTCCAAAGTGTTCCCAACCTCAATAAACTATAGGTACCTCAAAAATCATGATGAATTGTAGTGATACCCAAGTTTGAGGGTCAATTCCATAGAATATCATCATAATGACATAATAGAGACTTCAAACCCTAGGAATCTCTCACCCAATGTTCCACATCATCAATCCTCCTCCAACATGCTAAAACTCACATGAAAACTATACCAAGTGATGCAAATCCATGTCGGAGTAAGGAGATTTAGAAAAAAAAGTGTTTATCCAGTCAATCATCATCATGATATTAGAGTAGATACATGGGAAACAAAGCTCATTCACCATGATGTTAGGTACCAAATGTATTATAATAAGTAAAAAACAAAAATATTGTAGCAAATACTAGAAGAACAAAAAAATATAGAGAACAACAACACCAAAAATGATACCTTTATTCATAGAAATCCAAGTTTGCTTGCCTCTTCAAGGGAGAAACCTCTAGTAGATCATATCTCTATTACAATGATTCTCAAGAAAAGACTTTCCCATGCCTTTTAGTTCTATTTATACTAATTCTATCTTATAAACAACATTCTAGAGGAATATCTTTCTAGAAGAGGAAGCTTCTATTAAGTCTTCTTACATTGACTTATTCACATTATTATATAGGCCTTGTTTACTAATATCGACCTTTATTACATAGAAAAAATATTATTCTACCTACATGAGGGGTTAGGGAGGTGACGCCCCTAACATGCCCTCCCCTTTGAAAAAATTTCTTCTCCTCGAGGATTGAGATGGGGAAATTGGTGTAGAATGGTATTCGACTCCCAAGTGGTATATTTCGGTGGTGTATCCTTCCACTTAAATAAGACTTCCTTGATCGTGCGCTGGTGGAGGCGATTCTCTCACTGGTCCAAGATGACTTATGATTGCAACCAAATGGATACTTATTCATCCAACTCAGGGATATTGGTTTGAGTCTTGTAGACTAGAACTTAGTTCTAATCACTTTATTTAAGAACAAGACATGAAAGACATGATGGATCTTATAGTTTCTAGGAAGCAACAACTGGTAGGACAGGGGCCCCACTCACTTGAGAACTCTATAAGGACCATAAATTTGAGGGAGAGATGAAAGTGCTCATCTTTGAATGAATTTTGTTTATAAGGTTACATATAAAGAAACAAATTGTTCCCTTCAACAAATTGGTGTTCTGAGCATCCCTAATCTGCTTTTTGCTTCATGTGATTCTGATCCATGAACACATTTTCTTTGAGGGTATAGAGAATGGACGTGCAAACTGTAAGAGTTTTATCAACCTCTTGAACCTTGGAAGAACGAGGCATGTATGACATAATTGATTATGGTTTTTTTCCATAGACCACTTCAAAGGGGGCCATGTGAGTGGAAGTATGGTAATATGTGTTATACTAGCATTTGGTGAGGGGTAACCACTAATCCCATTGAGTTTGTTGGTCGGATGAAAAACACTGCAAATATTTTTCCAAACACTTGTTGATAAATTCATTTTTTCCATTAGTATGTGGATTATAGGTAGTGTTTATATGCAAATGGGTTCCTTGGAGCCACAACCATTCTTTCCAAAATTTGGTGGTGAAAGTTGGATCACAATCGGAGACAATAGAATGAGGCATTCCTTGGAGTTTGAAGATATTATCCATAAATATTTGAGCCAATGTTGATGTAATCATGATCCAAATTATTTTTGGAATGAAATGAAAGAAGAGAAATTATAATGAAATACTCATGAAAAATTATAGAATTAGAGAAATACAACAATACTTGATTTCTATTAATGAAAGAATTGTAAAAAGACTGTAAAAATACAGAGTGAAGGACTCACTAGAATGATGACATCGTTATCTTTGAAAAGAGATGTGATGACTACGCTCATTTTCCAGAAGATGATTACAATGAGGCTCTGAAGGCATTTTTATGATAAACATGATTTCCAAAACCCTGGACATCCAAAAACCTAACCCTAGGACATGAAACACCAAAAGTCATGTGGGCCCCATTTGGGTAAGTTAGTACACTAACTTCCCGGGGTCGTAATTTTTTCATACGATATTCGTTTTAGGCACGTGATAGCCTATAAACATTCAATAAAAGTGAATACTCCCTCTCAATATCATATATAATAACATGTAGGATTAATCCACACTCTAATATCTTATTGTGAGTAGGAAATACTACACTAGTTAACGACAAAAGAAAGAGAGGAGAGAGAAAAATAGAATCAATCTTCACACATAAGAGACTAAAAAACCAACTCAAATGACATTGTATTAATCCTTGATCATGAGTACAATATATAGAAATATCCACAATAGGAGTGATGAACACTAAGTTAGGGTTCCATGTGCATGCTCAAGTAAAAAAAGAAACCACTCCCACTTGCAATAGATAACTAAAGTCAAAAGTTGATAATAATAGGGAAATATCAAAATATAGGTGTGAAATCAAGTGAGAAATATACATGAATTCAACATGCATTCACAATAGAAAGAATCTCCTAGAATAATACTAGAGTCCAAAAAGGAACTGAATTCCTAACTTAGAGGGAATTTAATAAATATGGAACGTCACTAAATAAGTGAAAACAGTTAACCCCAAGAATAATATAGGTAATGCACGATTCCTTAGGAGGCCATTAATAGCTAGAAAAAGTGTTCCTTAGGTGCCATGTAAATTTTCCAATCACTTCCTAATCACTACGAAGTGGATACTACATGGAAGACTTGCTAAAAATAGAAAATACCAAAAACTGATTGTTAGGGTTTGGTCACCTGCTAAAAACATAAAATTTCAAAAATAGACATGATAAAGAATAGTTAGGCTAGGTATCAGTACTACATATGGTGTTGAAATCTAATAGGGAGCTCCAACAGTACAAATAAAATCAACCATACCGTCGGACATTGCTAAGTAACTATCAAAATTTCATTATTTTTTTCTTGGTTCCTTGATGTTCATTGACCTTTCGAGGGAGTATAATCATTGTCAAAATTGTGACTCCTATTCAACGATTACTGAAAGGGCCACTTGGTGCCCCATTGTAAAATGTATATTGTAGAGGCATGTTTATAAAACCAAGAGCTATAACAACTCACTCGAGGACCTGTAAATACATGTAAAGTTAATTATGATCCACTTATGTAATCATCATATGGATCACATTTTCCCCCACATGAATCATTTAAATATATAGGTGTTGTCTAAGTGTTTTACTTTTTCACATTTTTTGTCGTAATTTAGTGATATAAAGGTTGTAAGTAGAGTGGTAGTAAAGGATAGGTTTGTCATATTAGAGGTGGTAGGAGGAATCATCGGAGAGAACAAATGTGTGGGATATGTATTTCACTTTGTTGACTAGTTTTGTAAGGGATGTTGTAACTATGATGCCTACCATGTAAATATCCTACTTTTATGTTGATTTAATGGAACATTAGTGCCATTTTGACTCATACTTTTCTTATATGTGATGCTTCTTGTGATCTTTAATGTTTTCTACAATCTATGAGATATATTTATAATAATTTTTTAATATATCTACAGGAAAGTCATAAGGTATCCCAGAGAGGGGGAAATTGAAGGGGATTTGGTTATAAACTATAGCAAGGGAACTAGGGAAAGAAGAAGAGGCAATAAGTCCATTTATTTCACTAAAAACCAAATCTATGAATTAGGTTATGTTTGGCAATTTTTTGGAAATGGATGGGTTTGTTAAAGTGGACAATGGCCTTATTAAGGGTTCCTTAGGATCTATATAACCTTTAATTATTAGGGCTCAATCATCCCATTCAAACAATGATACTTAAAAAGGGTCATTGATGTGAATAAACCTGACATCCTCCTCCTATAAGAGACAATGCCAAACGGGGATAAAATAATTAGTTGTTTAAGCGGATTGCTTGGGGTTTGGAAGTTTAAATTCATTGACGCTAGAGGAAGGTATGTGGAGATTATCATAAAACTTGTACATTTTTTTATACCTTTTTTGTGCAATTGGAAACATAAAACACTTTGTTGTGGAGAAATATCGAAAAATGTTATGTAGAACAAAGATGGAAAATTTTTCCTTGATGCAAATTGCATGCTAGGCTACAGTAAAATGCACCTGCAGGTATAAAAAATCATTCAATTTGAGTGGTTCAAATAATAAACAATTTTTTAAGTCATTTTACATAGGCCTATATACTTAGTTTTTCATTTGCAATCATAAAAGACTCTATTGTGCAAAAACATGTGATATATTCTTAGTAAAACCCTATAAATGCACAACTTTTTTGTAAAAGGTAAGCCAAGGTTTTATTATATTGTATATTTGAGTTATGAAAGTTGTTGTGGGTGTGGTTTATGATATTAGACCTAATCATGTTGTTAATTTTTCAATTGCAATTTTAAAAATGGTTGTTGTGCAAAAGAGGCAAAGTTTTCCTTGTAAATTGGAAGGTCAAAACTATACTAAGTGATGAAATCAAAATGCATACCGAAGCTTCCCTGTAGCACCTAAAATTGTTTTATAAGTTGTATGATGGATACATCTATATTTAATATTTACCTATATCATCTAAGTGAAATTTAAGAACATGAGAGGTTGATATTAGGCACCTAGATTTAGGATTTCATGTAAATCTTAAGTCAAAACTATCTTAGAGTAAAATGCACACCCTAGTCTCAATTTTGAGCCAAACTAAGTGGTTGAACTTTAAGAAGTTGTAATTTTTGAATTTAAATCTTGACATAGCCTTATATTCTCAGTTCTAAACAAAAAATTGCGTGATGTGCATAAAGGCTAAAAAAATTCTAGTAAAACTGAAGGGCCAATTTGTTAAAGTTGTCTATAGGAATGTGCACCCCCAAAGATTTATGATCATCCATAATTTAATATTTAAGTTGTTAATTGATTATTAAAATATTTTTAACATGTTTGCAAAATTAGGAGTGCATTTACACTCCAATAAGGGTGATTTCTATTCACAAATTATCATGACCCTTTGATGAATTAGAGGATGGTGGTTTATGAGAGAAATCAAGGTCAATGACTTCCAACCAAAAAAATATACATACAAAATGGAATAAAACTTAACAAAACATAATTAATCCATATAAAAAATTACTTTAAAGGGAATATATCATAGAAAATATAGAGTTTTTTCACCTCCAAGTTGGTTGATTCAAGTTTTCGAGAGTATGTAATTTATCTTTTCACATATTCATATACCTTTGTTTGTGCATTTAGATAAATTAAAACCTTTCATGTGCAAAAGATCCATAGTCGTTTTATAGAATAAAGAGGTTAACATTATAAGAAATTTTACAAGTTACATTGTTGTAGAAAACTAGTACATATTTCTATACTTGTTTTTGTGCAATTTGAAACTTAAAACCCTTTTCCCTGCAAAAATAAAAAAACCTGTCTTCTAGGACAAAAAGGGAATTTTTTCATAGGTGTAAATTTTGCCCTGGTTCAAAATGCATGCAAGGATAAACTAAAATGCAGGCCCAGGTCTCAAAAATCATTCAATTTGAGTGGTTCAAATTGTAAATGATTTTTTAAGTCATTTTTCATAAGCCTATATACTTGGGCTTTCATTTTTAGTCATAAAAGACTCTGTTGTGCAAAAATAGGCAAGAGATACCTAGTAAAACCCTAGAAATGCCCAACCTATTTCTTAAATGTAAGTGAAGGTTTTATTATACCTTTTATTTGAGCTGTGAAAGTTTTTGGGGGTGGGTTTTATCATATTAGACCTATTCATGTTGTTGATTTTACAATTGCAAGTTTAAAAAGGGTTGTTGTGTAGAAGAGACAAAGTTTTCCTTGTAATTTGGAAGGTCACAATCATACTAAGCGACCAAATTAAAATGCACTCCCAAGCTTCTCTGTAGCTCCAAAAATTGTTATATATGTTTTAATATGGATTTCTATATATGAAAAATTTACCCATGTCATCTAAAGTGCAATTTAAGAATAGGATAAGTTGCTTTCATTAACCTAGATTTGGGATTACATGTAAATCTGAAGTCAAAATGACATTAGAGTAAAATGCATGCCATAGTCTCAATGTTGACCGAAATTGAGTGGTTCAACTTGAATAAGGGCCAATTTGTTAAATTTGGCCATAGAAAGGTGCATAACCAAAGTTGGATAAGCCTCCATAGTTTAATATTTAAGTTGGAAATTGATGGTTACAATAATTTTAACATGTTTGTACAATTAGGAGTGAATTTACACTCCAAAAAGGATTATTTCTATGCACAAAGATTCATTACCTTTTGATGAAATATAGAATGAATATGTCAATATTATCGAAAATATTACAATCTAAAAGGTTGTAGAAAAATTGTACATTTGTCTATACCAAAAAATGTCTTTTAAAACGAATATGTCAATATTATAGGAAATATTACAAGCTACATGGTTGTAGAAAAGTTGTAGAAAAGATAGAATGGTGAATTTTGTATCATGAGATGATGTATATATAGGAAAATGAGTGATTCAATTGTTAATATGAGATATGGATTCCTTGAGAAGAAATGCACGCTCAAAAATGGAAATTGTGTGTTTTCTTCTTGAAAACAAGGCATGTTGTAAAATGCACATCCTTGAGTGAAAAATGTGAGCCTTGTGTTAGGATCTGCATGAAAAATTATTGAAAACATAATTCTAGGGAGAATTTATATCATTAGATGAATTATGCACATTATGCACATTGTCCCTATGGAATTTAATGAAAATAGGGAATTGAGGAAAATGCACTCCCTGTTAGGGAAAAAGGGAGATTGTACATATGTAGTTGTGCCCAGCGAATTTGGTGCGGGGAGAAATATATATTTTGGTTTGGGGTTACATGCATGGAATAATATGTATTGTTACATATGCAAATCTAAAATTCTTTATAATGATAGATGATAGATTAATGATTACACAAATGAAATATTTTGGTTGTGGACTGTTGTTGTATATGAAGTTTGAACATACCCTAGAGTGAAAAATGCAATCCTTGTGTTATGATTTGCATTATATCTTCATTATATCACATTGTTATGGAAAATTCATATATTTAGATGAATTATCCACATTATGCTTATTGTCCTTATGAAATTTCATGAAAACAAGGCATTGAGGAAAATACATGCCCTGTTATGGAAAAATGTAGGTTGTATATATGTTGGTGTGTCCCCAAAATTTGATTTAGGGTGAAATATACATTTTGGTTTGGGGTTATATGAATGAACTAATCGGTATTGTTACATATACAACTCTGAAATTCATTATAGTGATAGATGACATATTAATGATTCCTCAAGTGAAATATTGTGGTTGTAGACTGTTGTTGTATATGAACGTACCCCATAGGGAATTTTTGCAAGAATGCATTCATATTAGGGTTTAAGACTATGTATGTAAATATGCAATATTTGGAAGTTATATATATATATATATATATAATGTGATAAGTGTTAGTTATTTATATTTTATCCATATATTGGATTATGAATGGTGATGGTATGAAAATTACCATTGTGGAGGAAATTGGGAAAATGTGGCATTTGTAGCTTGTGTATGTATTGTAATTTTCATGCACAATTATTGTTTTACAAGACATATTCACACTTGATACACATACATTTTATATTCATAACAACAAAGATAAATCTATGCAATTACCATTGTTATATCAAAATGTCAAGTACATGAAATCATTTATGTTTTACTCAAACATATTGCAAAAAAGATGAGAATGGTGGTGTATGTGTATAGTTCAATATCAAGTAAATTTTAAAGCATCATATGCTTTGATATGTAACTATACACACTCATACATGTCGTTAACTACATAAAATAAAATACATTGTCAATAAACTGCCAAAATAATGATATATTACATATCTAAATGTAATTACATGGAGTACATGGTATATAAACCAATGCTATTTTGTAACTACCCTAGGTTGCTTGGGAGGTTTCTACAAGCCTTTCTCTTGAGATGAAGAAAAATATGCAGAGCCTCTCTTCATTTTAATAGATACTTCTGATGGTTCTGGGGCTATAGTAGGAACATGTTGTAATTGTTTCTCTAGATCTTTAATTTTCTTTGTGTTATAGCCTTAATTTCTACCCTATAGGCCAAAAGGGAATCCAACAGAAGATGAAAGTCAAAGAAACGTTCTTTCTTGGGATTTGAGACCTTTTTTAGGGTTGTTGCAGGACCTATAGGAGACATCACACGATGATAGTCACTTGTCATTTATAGTGAAACATGCAACGATCCTTGTAAAATTATATATTTATGGAGTTACGAAGAGGTAAGCAATGGATGAGTTGTATATTCATGGAATGGGCCTTGGAATTCACATCATTCAAGTATCCATAGGTCTCTAAAATAAATAGAATATATCCCAAGCCTCTTCCAAGGATATATATAAATAAGGAAAGTATTGAGAAAGAAAGAGAGAAGAATCATTTGCAAAGTTATGTTGTCCAATTACATAGGAACTTCTCCTATTCAGAGAAACCATAACCAGATTTCCTGGTTTGGTTAAGAAGATGACGAGGAGTAAGGGGAAAGGATAAAAGGGGAACGCATCTACATCCAAAGTATAATCGTTGAAAGATTTACTATATTTTATTAATAGATTATCAATTTCCCCCTAAATGTGTTTGTATCGTGTTTACAAATTTTCAGATATGGTATTTTAATACAAAGATCAAGATAGATCTAGTATATTTGATTTTCCTAACACTAGAAGAATAGTATTGTAACATATTGGTTTTAGCCCTTATGAACTATAATGTATTATGTAATTGTTCCTTAGGCTAGTGAGACAATAAATTAAAAAAGGGGCCAGAGTGCCTAGGAAATGTAATACTTCATATACAGTAATAAAAATACACCGTGGGCTACAAGAAAGACAAGGACAAAAGAGATAAGGGGCTATTATTCACGAGAGAGGGGGTTTGAGGGGTTAAGTCTTTTTATTATTATTTTACTTAACCATAATTGATTTTATGGAGAAAAGGGGTTACATGAGCTTCTTGGGGGGAGCCCATGTGGTTCTTTATTTCCAAGTAATTATATAAACCCATCTTTGGTTTGTTTGGGGGTTCACTTGTTCTTATTAATTCATTGTACACCCTTCTCACTCTTTCATATTTTCAAGCCTCATTCTTGTTGAATTTGTGTGCTCTTTGTAATATTCCCTATATAAAATAGTATGCAGAACAAAAATAATTAGCTAAAAATGGAAGATAAACAATGATATAACCAGAACAACACCATAATAATACCAAAATAAAACCAGAATAACACCAAAAGGAACACTTTGATTACTGAGAGAAATGTTCACTTGCCTCTTCAAGGGGGCAACCTACAATAGAGAAGATCTATATTACAATAATATCTGAGAAAAAACTTCTCATGCCCTCTATTCCTATTTATACTAAATCTATCTATACAAAAAACCAATCTAGAGGAAGATCCTTCTAGAAGCGGAAGCTTCTATTAGATCTTCTTACATTTGACTTATTCCTCGTTATTGCTAGGACTTATTAATATTGAACTTTATTACATGGAAATATATTATTCTACCTACTTGAGGGGTTAGGTAGGTTATGTCCCTAACTTTCCCTCCCCCTTAGAATCAACCTTGTCCTCAAGGCTTGAGATGAGGAAATTGTTGCAGAATGTTAGCGAGCTCCTATTTGGCATCTGTTGGAGTTGTATTTTTCCACTGAAATAACACTTCCTTGATGGTATGCTGATGAAGACAATGCTCTCGCTGGTCCAAAAATCCTTGTGGATGCAACAAGATGGATCCTTCTTCATCCAACTTGGGAAGGTTGGTTTGAGTTTGACACTTAGTTCCAATCACCTTCTTTAAGCAAGAGACATGAAAAAAAATATGGAGCTTAGAATGATCGGGTAAAGCTAAATGATAGGTCACTTGCCCAATGCATTTGAGAACTGTATAAGGACCATAAAATTTTGGGGCTAGTTTCTGACAATGTTTGACGTTGAGTGAAATTTTCTTATAAGGTTGTAGTCGAAGAAATACCTGGTCTCCTTCAACAAATTTCTATTCCAAGCTTCCTTGATTGTCTTGTTGCTTCATGCAATTCTGATCCATGACCAAATTCTCTTTGAGGGTACAAAGAATAGCCTCACAAACTATAAGTGTTTGGTCAACCACCTTGACCTTCGATACACCTAGCATGTAGGAGAGAACTTAAGGTGGATTTTGACCATATACTACTTCAAAAGGAGTCATACGAGTAGTTGTATGGTAATAAGTGTTGTAACACCATTTAGCTAATGGTAACCATTGAGCCCATTGATTTTTCCTTTTAGAGGAAAAATACCTCAAATAAGTCTCTAAACACTTATTGACGAATTCAGTTTGACCATCAGTCTAGGGATGATAGGTGGTGTTGATATGCAATCAGGTGCCATGGAGTATGAACAGTTCTTGTCAAAAATGATGATGAAAGTTGGATCTCGATTAGAAACAATAGAATGAGGCATGCCATGAATCTTGAAGATATGATCCATGAAAATTTGAGCCATAGTTGATGTTGTAAATGGGTGTTGAAGAGCATAAAAATGAGCATACATGGAAAGATGATCCACAACCACCATGATGATGGACTTATTTCCTGATTTAGGTAATCCCACAATAAAATCCATGGATATGTCCCTCCAAATATTGGGTGGAATCAGAAGCGGGTGGAGTGTGCCCGAAGGTTTGATGGTTTCGCCTTTGTTGCATTGACAAACATCATATTTTGATACAAAAGTGTGAACCTCCTTTTTCATACTATGCCAGAAAAAGGAACGTTTGACCCGGTCATAGGTTTTGGTAAACCATGAATGCCCAGCTATGGGAGTAGCATGGAGCTTAGAAAGCATCGTGGATTTAAGTTGTGACTGTTTACTTAAATACAAACATCCTTTGTAGAGAAGTTCATCATTGTGCCAAGAGTACCCTGAGGAAACTGAAGAGTTGGATTTCAATTGTTGGATGATATGCGATATTTTATGATGATGTAGCCATTCTTGGCACACAACGTGGAGCCCATATGGTACAATGAAGGAGAGGGAAAAAAGGGTTCCTTCAACTTCATATTTTCAAGAAAGAGTGTCACCAACCACATTTTCTTTGCCTTTGTTGTAAATGATCTCATAATCACAACCAAAGATATTAGTTACCCATTTTTGTTTCTATAGGGAGGATGGTCGTTGCTTGAAAAAATACTTGAGGCTTTGATTATATTTCGTTATTTGGAAGCATTTCCCTTAGGAGATAAGGGCGCCATAGATCCACTGCATGCAGAATAGCCAACATTTCCTTTTGATAGATTGATTGGCCCAAATGGCATTCAGATAATTGTTTTCTAGTAAAGACCAAAGGTATGCCTTCTTGCATAAGGACATCTCCAATTCCTCTGCTTGAGGCATCACATTTGAGGACAAAGGTTTTAGTGAAATCAAAAAGGGCCAAGACCAGAGTAGTACACATAAATGCCTTCATAACTTGAAAATCTTGATCCACTGTGAGAGTCCAAGTGAAATAATTATTTTTAAGGAGAGCAGTAAGAGGGGCCGTAGTCTTCCCATAATTCTGAACAAACTTGCGATAATAGACGGTTAAACCCAAAAAACCATGTAAGCTTTTGATAGTCTTGGGGTGAATCCAATCCTGCATTGCTTCAATCTTTTTAGGGTCCACCCAGACACTAGCCTTTCCAACAATACGACCCAAGTACTCTACTTTTGAGGCTCCAAAGGAACATTTAGAGCATTTGAGGAAAAGTAGGTGCAACAAGAGTATATAGAGAATTTGATCCACATGGGAAAGATGAGATTGCCAAGTTTTACTATAGATGAGAATATCACCAAAGAAAACTAAGACAAAATGATGGAGAAAAGGATGGAAGACATGATTCATGAGGCTTTGGAAGGTGGAGGGGGCATTACACAGGCCAAAGGGAATGACCAAAAACTCATAGTGACCCTCGTGAGTTCGAAAGGAAGTCTTGGTTACGTTAGCTTCTTGCATACGTATCTAGTGGTAGCTAGAACATAGATAAAGTTTACTGAAGTATTGAGCACCACTCATCTCATCTAAGAGGTCATCAATGATAGGAATGGGGAATGTTTCCTTGATGGTGAGCTTATTGAGGGAACAAAAGCTGGGACACATGTTCCAATTACCTTCTTTATTAAGTACCATGAACATAGGGGAAGAATAAAGGATGGTACTGGGGTGGATAACACATGCTTGGAGAAATTCCTGCACTATTTTCTCAGTTTCATTCTTTTGGGAAAAGGGGTGATGATAAGGGTGAACATTGGGAGGAAGATTTCTATGAAAAAGGGTAATGGAATGATCATGAACACCATGAGAATGAGGAATTCCCTAAGTGGTGGAAAAATAAACTTTATGTTTGGAAAGGATAGCTTGAAGTTTAGGATGAACAGACGGTGTCTCAATGACTTGAATAGAATGGAGTTGAGCAATGATACCATAGTGTCTTTCTTGAGGATATTTTCCATACGATGGGAACTAATGATCTCAGGAGAACCAATTGTGATACCTTGGAATTGTACCTTTTTCCTTCCTGTTGGAATTTCATGGTTAATTCCTTAAAATCCATAAGAATGGGACCCAAAGTGTGTAACCATTCAACACTTATCACAATGTCACAACCTCCCATGTCAATGGAAAACATATGAGATTTCAATTGGTAATGTCCAATTTGAAGACGAACATTTTCACAATGCCCACCACATTTCATGGACCCACCATTGGCTATCATGATTTGAAAATTATTGACAACACGGATATAGCAATTGGTTTGCTGGGAAATGCGACGATGAATGAAATTGTGGGTGCTACCACTGTCAACCAGGATGATGACCTTCATGTGCTTAATGTATCCAATGAGATTGAGTGTTTGTGGGGCTGAGACTCTAGTGAGGGATGCAAGGAGAAAAGTGGGTCAACTTTAGGTGGGTCAGCAGGATCCTGGGTGGCATCAGGAAGGGAGGGTTCTTCAACAAGGGGAACTGTCACATCCTCTTCAGGAACATCTTTAGAAATGGCCATAAATAGTTTTGTTCCTTACACTTGTTCCCCAAAAAATATTTTTCATCACAATTATAGCAAAGACCCTTTAGTTGGCGTTCAACCATTTCATCCCTAGTTAGTTTATGAACCTTGGGGGGAGTGACAGAGGGGTTAGGATTAGCAGGTCGAGGGCAAGGAAAAAAGGGTTTTTTTTATTATGGTAAAAAAAAAATTGTTGGGCCTCTTTAACACGTTGAGTAGCTTCCAACCAAGTTAGAGGGTATTCCATGAGAATTTGGAACTGGATTTCATCCTTCAAACCACTTATAAAGAATACATGGAATAACACATTTGACATGCCCTCAGTTTGAAATGCCAAATGCACAAAATAAATGATGAAGTCTTCCACTATTCCTGACTGTTTCAACTTGGTCAAATGACCAAGATAGTGGGTATCAGTATCAAAGCGGGCATAGATCTGAGCAACAAACTGGGTCCTGGAAATATACCCTTGGCATGGATTTTTTTTTCCATTTCCACTATTGCGAGCGTTCAAGATCTAGATAGAGGACATCATAGTGAAGTTTGGCCAACTCATCAGTAATACCATGCAGAGAAAAATAATGATCCATTTGAGTGACCCAATTGGTAGGATCGGAGCCATCAATTTTTTTGACCTCTATGCGGGGAAGACATGGTTCACGATGAAAGGAGTTGGAGTGAAAATGAAGAGACTGAGAGGAATCAACAACATCGGGTTGTTCTGATGAGGAAGGACCCATAGGGAGGTTCAACAATTGATTCACAATAGACTGGAGGGAGTTCAATTGGGTTGTGAGGTTGGATTCCATGTTTTTAAATTTGTGCTCTAATTTTTCAATGCGGGAATTGGTAGAATCCATCTAAGATGTGAGATGTTCGATGGAGACATGGGCTTGATTGATAGAATTTTGGAGTTATTGGTTGCGAGTGGTGGCCATGTGGAGAGGAGAAGTGTCGGTAAGGAAACAAAATGGGTGGGTGGGACCACAAAAAAAATACTTAGAAGTGATAGGTACCATGATGATCAGTGCTTGAAGGGAAATAGAATGGAATAGGCAGAAAAATAAGAAAACTGGGAAGGGTTTGAGTCCACTAAAAAAGAAAGGATTAAAAATGAAGGGTATGAATGTGATCAGGGAGAAAAGGGGAATCCAATGGAATAGGTCCCAAATAAGTGTTCCGTTGGGACCACTATACTCTTTTTTTTTTTTTTACTCCTATAGAGTTATACTCTGGCCTGAAGAATAATACAACGATGAAATGCCCAAATGCTTAACAGGAAGAAATGTGTAGTAATTTTTCAACTAGAATGCAGAAGACATTGTATCATGGCAAGAGATATTGTTGGTTCTGTTTATGTTTCCTTCCCAAGGGTTAGGGTATTCAAGGGTTCTACAAAGAAGGGTTTTCCTTGTGCTATAACTCTTTGATATACATGCAGGGTCCAACAATAGTACTAGGCCCAATATCTCAGAGCACCAACTAAGGAGGCTAGACCATACCCTTAGATATAATACTCAACTACCCAGGTACTAGAGAGTATCTTCCTGAGTGTTGTTCTTGGTGCACTATAACAGTCAGGCAGCCAATCGATTTATCTATGGAGGGCTTCAGGAGATCTAGGTTGATCCGTATACATGTGTTTTCTAATGAGCTACCACTCGAAGGGGTACCAACATGGGTTAAAAGGTTGGCCAATAGATGTGCGCTTAGGTACCACTTGTGTTTCCTACATGTATGAATCCCCAAATGTGGGTTTATGTGCATATCGACATATCTCTGTAGCTTAAAGACACCAAAATACGTCTCTACCTTGAAAAAAAATTAACCCACAAGTTTCTATGGAGGAAGGTGCTCTGATGCTACTTGCAATATTCCATATATAAAATAGTATGCATAACATAAATAATTAGCTAGAAATGGTAGATAAACAATGATATAACTAGAACAACACCACAATAATACCAAAATAATACCAGAATAACACCAGAAAGAGCACTTTGATTACTAAGAGAAATGGTCACTTGCCTCTTTGAGGGGGCAATCTCCAACATAGAAGAGCTCTATGACAATAATATACAAGACAAAACTTCTCATACCCTCTATTCCTATTTATACTAAATATATCTATCCAAAAGAACAATCTAGAGGAAGATCCTTCTAGAAGTGGAAGCTTCTATTAGGTCTTCTTACATTTGACTTATTCCTCCTTATTGCTAGGCCTTATTAATATTGACCTTTATTACATAGAAATATATTATTCTACCCACTTAAGGGGTTATGTAGGTTAGGTCCCTAACACTCTTGTTCTGAGCATGGATACGAATGGCTACATGATGGTGGATTCGAGTGAAGTTGGGGGTCACTCTTCCTCTGGTTGGGCACTCTCCACCTGGATCGTATTCTTCCCCTTTATCCCTTGTTCTTCTTCCTCTTCAATCACTATTGATATTTCGTGTGCTCTTTGGTTGAGCATGGAAACGAATGGCAAGAAGAGGAGAGCCATTGTTGAATGGATGTGTTAGCACAAGGATTTGCAGCTAGAAGAGGCCTAACTATTAGATTTTTGGGTTTTTTCTAAGTGCTAGTTTCCCCAGTGGTAAAAAGGAACTACCTATGGTACGGTCAAGGCACCTAAGTAAAATGGTTTTTTCATCATGAAAGAATGCACATTGCTCTGTACATATTCAATATTGAAAGGTGTTGCGTTTTGGCAATGCTACAGAAACATGTATGAAAACGTAGCGTAAGTAGCACTACATAAAGGCACTGCATAATATTTCATAGAGGACAGAATTTTCATACAAGTGCAACACAGTCGGGTGCTACCTACAGGCACTGCGTAATATTCTGGTAGAAAATGAATTATGCAGAGTTATTTTACCATTTTTGAGTCATTAACTTAAAACTTTGATTGTGAGCAATTGAGAAGGTATTTTTGAAAACGAGAGGAGGTTTTTGTTCATAACATTCCAAATAACAAAAAAATCTCTCAATGTTTCAAAATGTGTTATGGTTTGAAATATATTGGATATAGAAGTGGAGCTACCCACTTTGCACAACGACGCTACCTAATTTCCTGTAGCAGTCACAGATTTTGATATTTTCCTTGTTAGGAAGTTGCCACCTATCAAGGAGGATTCAAATGGATTAGCAAGGATTATTTAGATTTCAAGGGACACCTTCACCTAATATTTATCTCCAGAAAAGGCCTCATCCAATGAGGTGGAGAAATTTTATTAATGAATTCCAACAAATTCCTTAAAATTAGCAGTTTGTTGGATTTTGGTCTCTTTGATTATTGCCACCTATCTCCAAGGATTAGAATCCAATGGAGGAGATGGGATTCAACCTCCTTAGTTAATTTGGATGCTATTGTCTATTTAAAGAAGGTGAGATCTCTTGAATAAAGAAAAAAGAGACTCGATAGGTCTGGGTAAAATTTCAAGATGTGTGAGGGAGCTAGATAGGCATGAAAATTGTCTAATTTTTAAGTTGCAGACCCGTGCTACTTTTTTATGTAATAGACCTCGAATGACAATGGAATTTTGTAATCATTTTGTGTTCTCTTTTCTATGTAAATCATTTTTCCATCTTTCATCTTCTTGGATATGTGTTGCTTCTATAGGTTATATGTCTGCAATTTCTGTGCTGAGAGGGTTATTGTATATGATATCCTCTATCTCTTGCCATGGGCTTATCTGAGTTTTGATTTGGTCTTAGAAATGATTTCTTAAAAATGGGTTTTCCCTCTTGTTGTTACATGCATTGAATATCCAGATGCTCTTTGATAATTTTCAGTTTTGTTTTTCTTATTTCTTCTTTCCATCTCTTTATAAGCATTTTAACTGATCTTTAGCTTTGTTGACCTGATTTGCTACACATAGAATGTTAGTTCAAGATTATAGTTTCTTTTCATGGAATACATGCCCAATGGATTCATTGCCTTCTTGATTAATTTAACCACTCTCATAATTTCCTAAAACCCAAGTTATCCAATCAAACATTTGTATTCATGATGTGATAGGCTTGCACTTGAGCAGTCCAAGAGCAACTTCTAGCTCTAAAATATTTTGGCGCCATTGTTGGGGAAAAATTTGAGTAGATTGAAAATATCCCTAGGAATAATGACATTGTACAACTCCATCTTTAGATGGTTACTGAATTTGGGCACCTTCAAGGCTGCACATTCACCATGGCGACTCCATTGTTCAAAATATGTTGGTGACTCCACTGGAATGAGACCCATTAAATGGATATGAAGGCTATCCTGGCCAAGAGGTTTTCCCCACTTGATTTCTCAGCTATAGAGGATTATCCACATCCTGTGCCTCTTATTGATGAATGGAAAGATCTGTTATCTAGATTTTATGAAGGTAAGGATGACAACCTTGTTGAGCATGTTCATGAATTTCATAATTTGATGCAACAACTTGACATCCATCATGAAGATATATTGATGAAAATGTTCATGTATTCATTGGATGGGGATGCACATAAATGGTATTT
>JZKD02S1739689.1:415418-431461 GCA_000966675.3 Picea glauca
ATCCAATGAGCAATGAACAATAGTATAAGAGTTACACCAATACACCACAATACACCATGCACAATATATGAGAAATAATCAAAAGTTATTGTTCAAGGGAAGTAATGACTTCCAAGGGTAGCTACAGCTTCCAAATACAAAGGGAGGGATGAACCTCCAAGAGGAAGATACAATCCTCCAATATCAATATAGAGTTGAACTCTCCATATTTTCCCCTTCCTTCCACCCAAGAATATATGAGAGACAATAAAACTTTACATTAAATCATCACCATCAACCAATCATCACATAGAAACTGATAATGCTTCCTGAGACTTCTTTAATTTCTACAATTCTTCAATTATTGGAGTACTATGATCCTATATATAATATTACTCAATGTATTATCTGAAACTCCTCCAAGTTTCACTCCTTGAATCCTCCTCAAAAACAAGCTATAGAAAGAATGGTAGACTTTATTCAATTATAGTATATTCGGGAGACCAAACTTGTACAGAATGCCCCGTGCTCAATATTTAACATCCGATTCTGAAACTCACACAAAAGAAAATACAGTGCATAATATTTCCAATGAAATTTGTCCCATGTCATTTGGATTCTCAATGAATAAGTTATGACTATTTTACCCAGAACACCTGTTTATTGACTAGCTTTAGGATTGGTCACAAACCCTATCTTCCACAGAGTGTATCTCCATAATTATAGTGAATCAAGAGCTGAAATTTTTACCAGAGGTACCTTGATATGTCTTCTCAATACCATAGAGATTTCACCATATGAATAATTCTAGAAAAAAAGTTAGAGAAAAAATGGTAATATGACCTGAAAATAACATACCTTAGAACACATCACCAAAAGACTTCATCCTCCCTTGAAATCTGGCCTTCTTTACTTCTTATTTCCTTTGAAATTTGACTTGCATCAAATGAGTGTATAATGATGTTTATTTATACCATTTATGTCACTTCCTTTTAACATTAGGGATGACCTGACACTTTCTTATTTTGTAATTCTTTTCTTTAATTATCTTCAGGGCGTACATTTACTTCCTTCTTCAATTCACTTTGTCATTTTCAAAAATTCATTTCTCCTCAACCATGAGGATCCACGTGATGTACCACATACCACCAGAAACAACATGATGTATGCTATCCATTAATGGGTGTTGTATATGCATGTGCATTGTCCTTCATGTCCAAATACCTTTTTCAATCTTGCGGTCCAAAACCCATGACTAGGGTTGACATCAATGACAACAACCAATCTTCCAACAAGTTTGCCTGCACCTAGCCCATTGTAAAATTCAGTTAGCTTAGGTTTTGTACATAAATAAGATCCATCAAGAGCAGGTGTGTTTTCTTTCTGTTTTAATGTAGAGTAATATAAGTTGTCAATGTGTTGTCTTTAGCACTATGCATTAGAGAATGACTCCATAGGCCCAAAGGATAAGGCACTGAAACTACAAGAGTTCTTAGAGCCTCACAGGGAGGACTCTATCAGCCATGAAGCCTATGTTAGCACAAGAATTTGCAGCTAGAAGAGGCCTAACTATCAGATTTTTGGGTTTTTGTTAAGTGCTAGTTTCCCCAGTGGTAAAAAGGCACTACCCATGGTATGGTCAAGGCACCTAATTAAAATGGTTTTGTCATCATGAAAGAACACACACTACTCTATACATATTCAAGAGTGAAAGGCATTGCGTTTTGGCAATGCTACCCAAACCTGTATACAGATGCAGCATAAGTAGATCTATGTAAAGGAACTATGTAATATTTCACAGAGGACATAAGTTGCATACAGGTGAAGCACATTCGGGTGCTACCTACAGGCGCTGCGTAATATTCTGGTAGAAAATGAATTGTGCAGAGTTATTCTACCAGTTTTGAGTCATTAACTTAAAACTTTGATTATGAGAAATTGATAAGGTATTTTTGAAAATTGGAGGATTTTTTTTTTCATAACATTCCAAATAACAAAAACCTCTCTCATTTTTTCAAAATGTGTTATGGTTTGAGAGATATCGGATATATAAGTGGCACTACCCACTCTACACAAAAACACTACCTAATTTCCTATAGCGGTCACAGATTTTGATATTTGCCTTGTTGGGAGGTTTCCACCTGTCAAGGAGGATTCAAATGGATTCTCAAGGATTAGTTAGATTTCAAGGGAAACCTTCACCTAAGATTTATCTCCAACAAATTCCTCATGCAATGAGGTGGAGACATTTTATTAATGACTTCCAACAAATTCCTGAAAATTAGCAGTTTTTTGGATTTTTGTCTCTTTGATTGTTGCCACCTATATCCAAGGCTTAGAATCCAATGGAGGAGATGGGATTCGACCTCCTTAGTTCATTTGGATGTTATTTATTATTTAAAGAAGTTGATATCTCTTGAAGAAAGAAAAAAGAGACCCGAGAGGCCTGGGTAAAATTTCAAGATTCGTGAGGCAGCTAGATAGGCATGAAAATTCTCTGATTTTTAAGTTGTAGACCTGTGTTGCTTTTTTATGTAATAGACGTCAACTGACAATGAAGTTATGTATCAATTTATTTTCTCTTTTCTTTGTAAATAATTTTTCCATCTTTCATATTCTTGGATATGTGTTGTTTCTATAGGTTATATGTCTACAATTTCTGTGTTGAGAGGGTTATTGTATAGGATATGCTCTATCCCTTGCCACAGGATTATCTAAGTTTTGATTCGGTCTTAGAAAGGATTTCTGAAAACTAATTTTTTCCTCTTGTTGTTACATGCATTGAAGATCTGAATGCTCTTTGATCATTTTCAGTTTTGTTTTTTCTTATTTCTTCTTTCCATCTCTTTATAAGCATTTTAACTAATATTAGCTTTGTTGACCTGATTTGATGCACATAGAATGTTAGTTCAGGATTACAGATTCTTTTCATGGACTCCATGCCCAATGGCTTCATTTCCTTCTGGATTAATTTAACCACTCTCATCATTTCCTAAAACCCAAGTTATCCAATCAAACATTTTTATTCATGATGTGCTAGGCTTGCACTTGAGCAGTCCAAGAGAAACTTCTAGCTCTAACAGAATGTAATACTTTACTAATCATTCGAGGAGGGAATGGATGCACATGTGCATGATCTTGATGATGGTTCAAATAGAAATATCTAAAAATAAGAATCCTTGGAGTTTCCATTAGGGAAATTTCATGACCAATAACATTGGATCCATGGAGAGAAATGGAACAACCTTAGGGAATGCATGGCAAAGAAAGGTGTTCATTTATTTGGGTTGTGTAGGCTGAGGGGGAAAGAGAAATAGAAATTAGGATTTGTTGTGTGGTTGGGAAAATTGAGAGATAGTTAGTCAACTGTTGTGTGTTTTAGATTTGGCCTAGGACCCATCCTTGTGGATTCATAGCCATATCTTGGGGGAGACATCTTGTTGAGAGTAAATGAACAACAATGTCTATGTTTGGGAGGAACGTCCTTGGTCTACAGCTAGTTGGTGAATGTTTACTTGAAAGATAAGTTCTCTATGTGTTATATGTACAATTGTATTCCACTGTGTATTTAATTATCTCCGAGATATGCATTTTTTATGTGTATGTCTATTGATTATTTGTTGTGCATGGAATATTGTTTGCCTCTGTATGTCATAGTATGGATATTGATTAATGCATGTGGTTCTTTCATGCTTGTTTTTAGATTAAATATTGTTATAATTCGATATTCATTCAGAGAACTGAGTCCTGGGACTGCAATGTGCCCTGCCTGTTGGTAGCTAGGTGTGTTTCAACATATTTAAGTGGTGTAGCCCATCTTTTGGGTGGTCGGGTATGTTATATATTGGTATCGGAGCTACAGGTCGAGAAACTGGGCTGGAATGGGCTAGATATTTTGGAAAAGTTCTTCTGTTTGAGATCGAGTTAGGAATTTGAAGTTGTGAAGCATAGGAGGAATGGCGATGTCGAGATCATTCAGAAGCCAGAGCATCATAAATCCTCAGTAAGGGATTGAAGGATCATGACCATCCCTTTCAAATTCAGGAATGATCGCCACCATGGGATCAAGTTTATAGTTAGATCGTTGGATCTATTCAGGAGAAGACATATCCTTCACAACCATCAAATATAGAAAAGGTACAGGGTTGTTAAGCACCGACATCCTTCGGACTTTATTGCTTCGGAAAATTTTAAGTCTTTGATGAAAAGGAGGTAAAATTCCTGAAGCTATGAAGTCCCAAAGTTAATCTACTCCATAGATCATAGGGAAGAGTAATTGACCACTAGATTTCTCCAATGATAGATCTGGGTCATTGGATCAATCAACGATCAAGAGGTGAGGCACATTGGAGAAGATCAGTTCCTAGCCATCATATCTGTGCATGGGAGAGTGTGATCCATAGATCTCATGGAAGTTCGAAGGTTCGACACTCCGGGAGAAGCGATTCCTTAAGTTGCCAAGAAAAAATATCCCGAAGTCCCGAACTCCAGAGAAAATCATGATCGTCCGTTGTCTGGGATGCATGTCTACAGATTATCAAATATTCGACATTCGAGAGTTTTAGTCCTTATTTCACTTGGAGAAGTTTTCTCTGAAATCCCAAAGTTCGGATTCAATCCAGACCATTCGTGGTTAGGGGACACGTGTCCGTATATAGAGATTTTTTAGAAGTTTGACATTCAAAGGAAATATTGGATGGAGTTGAAAAAAAAAAATCCTTCGAAGCCTGAAGCCTCGAAGTGTCGGAGTCTTGAAACTCTAGAGAAGAATAGTTCAGAAGTTCGTTGGTTCAGGAGGTTTGTAATTTTATGTGGTGAAGGCCCCCAAAGTCCCAAATCTCTATAGAGAGATAGATTGAGAGTTCGCTAGTTCAGGGTTCGAGAGTTTTGAGGTGTATGGTAGAAGAAAATTATTAAGCCTGAAGTAGTCGAAGTCACAGAGCACCAGAGTGACATGACATGTTGATGTCACCTAAGGTGACATGGACCCACCTCATGCGTGCCATGTGTCATATTTTTTTTTGATATTCATAGACCCTTTGTACCAGTTATAACTTGACACATGTCACTGGTAGGATGGGCCACGTGTCATCTCCGTATTTTTTGTCACGTATCACCCCCTCCCTGATGCGTAGTTGTTGATGAGACTCTAGAAGTTCAGAGGTTCAGTATTTGGGGATAAGGGAGTATGTTGTTGTGAGAACCTCCGAAGCTCCGAAGCACCATAGTAATAATACTCCAAGAGCCTCTCCGAGACTTCGCCAGGTCGACATTCGGTGGGAATGTTGTTCGGTATAGGCAGAACCTTCAAAGCCCGAATTTTTGAAATTATGAAGTGTGTAATGACTATCCATCTCAACGTTTGATTAATTCGTGACCTTTGATATCATTTAAGCCTCAAGATTGGACATGATCATCCATTCGATGTGATATCAAATCTTGATCGTTCGATCTGCTAGTAGATTCATTGGAATGGCTTCAGTGAATCTTAACTCCGGGAGAAATCAGAGATTAAAGAGGGAGAATAGTGAAAGGTCAAAGTTCGGAGGACTTGGTCCCTACCCCGGTCTCATGATAAGGTAAAGGGGCTTTTTAGAGGCGTGAAGGTTCTATAAGGGAAGAATCCCTTAGATATTATGTTCGAACAAAGTCCGGTGTAGATAATAAGGATAAAAGCGCTAGAGGAAGGCGCTAAAGAATTAATGATCTTGTGGTTTCGAGGTGTGGTCACATGGAAATTATAATGAAGGAAGCACCTATGCAGAATTTAGATTCTATACCAATTTAAAGGGGGTTGTGGAATTTTTCGAAAAAATCATGTTGCAAAACAAGAGAAAAAGGGTTGAAAGTGGTTTTTTTTCGGGAAGCCATAACTTTCAACATAGATATCGAATTGGGGGAAAGATTACAATCATTGGGAATTTGAGTTGGAGGAGAATGCCGTGGAATTATTCTATTTTGGATAACTATTATAATTGATATAATTTTCTTCATAAATTAAACAAAAAAGGTACCTGTAAATTTAATTGAGAATTTTTTATAATATGTATAATTCTAACCAAATGATTTCTTGTGGATTTTGGCAGGATTAGAGGTTTAATAAGATCAATTCCATTACAAGATCATATGTTAGGGTCATAAAAGAATGACAAATCTTACAGAATTTGTATGTGGTACTACAAAAGAAAGAATCCTCACATAGGATATGAAGCTAGCAGGTTGAAAGTGTCATGGAAGGGCATAGAAGGAAAAAGTAAGGCTCCATAGCCTTAAAGGTAGAAATGTGTAGACAATTGAAAAGATTAAGTGTGAAATAAATTCACTTCTGATATTAGAGTTCACAGTGGAAGCATGATGCCAATGCAGATAGATTGGAATGCTCTCTCACTTGAAAAGTGTCACTGAATGAAAATGGACTTCCATTTGGGAATGATATTAAGTGTGAAAGGTATGGTTTCACAGGGAAATGTTAATGAAGTAACCTAATGGAGAACTAGGAGTAACAAAGTTTGAGTCAAGAATGATGTAGTAGAGTGATGGAATGTTTGAGATACTTCATTCTAGGGTACTAGAATGTCTTATAAAGGTAAGTTGAGCATGAATACCCAAGGGGAGTTGTTGCAATTTGAGTACACCAGTTGGATTTCAGAATGACCAAGTGGAGTTTGGCTAGAAAGTATTCATATTAGGGAACAATAGTGAAGATGAGAAGAATAAGAGCACTCAAGGCAATAATGATCTGAAGGATTTCAAGGACAACCAACTACAAAAAAAATAGATAAACAAATAAGTGAATTAAAGCATAAATGCACTAGAGTGAATGAGGCATACAATGAAGTTAAATTGCATATGCATTACTAGGCATGTTGATAGTGAATTTGTGGTGCATATCGATGTGTAATTTTTCATATGTACATAACATGCTTGGATATACATATAACATGCTTGCAAACTTAGAATAGTCTATTATCATGAAATAATGTTTGAGTATGACTAATGATGGATTATGTATTCAAGAAAAATGATACAACAAGGGTAAAGATGTGGATGTTGTTGTTTCTTATGATTTATATCTAGGTGAAGACCCATGAGGATGACATAAATGGTGATAAAAATGAGGAAGGAGGAAGTCTGTGAGCTTCTACAAATATCAATTGGTCAGATATCAACAAGTAGGTTGATAACAACCAAGCATGTATGCATTTATTTTTTGTTGATGCATACATGTTGAAGAAGATTGAGGTAAGAATTCCCTTAGTTAATTTCAATATTCAAATTGATATGTAATGGTCAAAACCCTAGAGTATGTAAGTATTGTTGATGCTAGAATGCATTTAGATAAAATATTGGTTCCATATGATGTTATGATTGGTTATGGGATCAAAACCAGATTAATTAAAGAGACATGCTCCTTCTATAACAATGAATACCCATAAATCTATTCATGTGTGAGACCATAATATGGTTGGATATGGAAGGTCTATAGTGCTATATGATTGCTCAATGGTATTTACTGTATATATGATGTTTGAATTGCAAGCTCTTTGCCAACACTAAATAACACTTAAGGATTATATTCTTGGTGTTGTGGTTGGGTTGAAAAGGAAGGTATCCAAATAGTTAGGAAAGAAGTAGGAAGTTTGTGGATGGTGTGTTGATTCGTTGGCCAGAACTTCCAATTAATCATGGTGGAATGCATGACATAGTTATTTGGTATTACGTAGTCAATCCATAGATGCATTGTATAGATGTGGCCATGGGTATTGGCACATTGATATTTATTTTATTTAATAATTCATTGTTGCATTATGAAAATCATGTGGTGCTAAAAATACATAATGATGGATAGATGCATTATATTTAATATGAATGCTAGTTGAAGGTGATTGGACTTTTTTTGTTACAATTCCAAGATCAGTTTTGGAGCTATTAAAAATGTTACAAGTGGAATTATTGAATGCATTTTGGTGATCGCATGAATATATTATATAACATAGAAATAAGTATGCTAATAGATGAAATTATGTGAGTATTTCTAACTCATGAAGTTCAAAACCCTTTAGGAACTGTTAGATATTACAACAAGAAAGTTGCAAGTTAAAGAAGCTACATAATGATAAATTATAGAAAAGCTCCGTTGAGGGGACAAAGTGATAAAAATATTTCTAGATGGAAGAAAGAAAATATCCGTTGATAATACATGTGTATGTAATGATGAGTTCACTCGAATTGATAGTTGGATTAATAGAAGTGATTGAGTTGTAGTTGTAAACAATTCTGATATCACTTTGTGATTTTGTTTTGAATCATTACCATGAAAAAATATATATCTTGTATGGGATATACTGACAATTTTTTTGGCTGAGCGTAAATTGAGGAAATTGTAGGTAGAATGGTATGGTATATGGAATAAATAAAGAATAGAAATACCTATTGCTGCAAGAGCCAAACTATTATGAGCAGAAGCTCATGTTTGGAAATTTTATCTTCCCTATATAAAACAATTTTGGGAATTATAGTTTAGTAATTACTGACAAATTATTTTGGTTGAATTTAAATTGCTAAAATTGTAGGTAAGATGGTCTTGGATATGGAAGGGATGTAAGCCATATGGAAGACTGATATCTATAGCTACATAGCCAAACATTATGAGCAGAAAGCTCATGCTTGGAAAAAAAAAAACATGTATAAAACAGATTTGACATTTATGATTGAAATTAGATATAATGATATCTCATGATGATTATATGTGTATAATATAGATGAGATGTTGGACATGCAAGATGGAAAACATTTAAATTGCTATTGTTGGGACATGAGAACCCTTTGGTAAGCCATGATTTCCCTAGAATATGTTGTGTTGTGGTAACATAAGCTAGAGATTCGTCTCGACTGTAAGACCCGAATAAGTCTCTAGAAATATTCTTGTGCAAGAAATACATGGCCAGGAAAGAGCGATCTCCTGAGGGACTGTATAATAGAGAAGGGAATGTCTGATCCTGGGCCTAGAAGGTGAGTGACCACAAGGAATATGATACTTTGATATATCTTGTAAACTATTGATTGGGATCATGCACACAATGGGTATTTCAAGTGAAAATAGTGAGCCAAGTTAACAAGATATCCATATGGATGCAGCTCCATGAACCACACAGATAAGTATTGTATTGGATTATGAAAAAAATAAATAAATTATGCACAAATTGTGAATTGACATGCTCACTGATTTGAAATGTTGTAGGAAAATGATGAATGTTGAGGATCTAGAAAAATACCAAACTATGAGGGAAAATAATAAGGTGATGTGGGAGCAACCAAATGACAAGGGCATAGAATGAAGAAATTCCAATGTACATGTTGCAGTTAGAGTTCTAGAAGCCATAAGTATGAAACTTCCTAGTTGAGTTCACTTGATCCCTGGAGAGAAGTGGAACATCTTGAGGGACTCCATGGCAGAGAAAGGGGTTCATTTCTTTGGGTTGTGTAGGGATGAGGGGGAGGGAGATCTTTTTGGTTGGAATTGCTTCCAGAGATATAAATTATGGAAATAATTGTACATGTTTTAGGTCAGAATGCCTATGTATACATGTTTAATTTTAGGCTAGAGTACCTATGTATATAAGAGTTGGTTGGAATAGCTACGTGGATTAAAGAAAAATAGCCTAGATTTGTAATGTTAATAACATTGGAATGGTGTTGTGCACTAAGGACAGTGCCAAAACAAAGGGAGGGGGATGTAACATCCCAGTTTTAACCCTTATGAAATATAATGTATTATGTAATTGTGACTTAGGCTAGTGAGATGATAAAGTTAAAAAGGGGGCGGAGTGCCTAGGAAATGTAATACTTCATATACATTAATTAAAATACACCATTGTATGCAAGAAAAACAAGGACAAAAAAGATAGGGGGCTATGATTCCATGAGAGAGGGGAATTGAGGGGTTAAGTCTTTTTATTATTATTTTATTTAACCATAATTGATTTTATTGAGAAAATGGGTTACATGAGATTCTTGGGGGAGGCCATGTGGTTCTTGATTTCCAAGTAATTATATAAACCCAACTTTGGTTTGTTTGTGGGTTCACTTGTTCTTATTCATTCGCTATACACCCTTATCACTCTTTCATATTTAGGAGCCTCATTCTTTTTGAATTCGTGTGCTCTTGGTCTAAGCATGGATACAAATGGTTTCATGAAGGTGGCTTTGGGTGAAGTTGGGGGCCTCTCTTCCCCTGATTGGGTGCTTGTTGGTTTATCTATTATTTACTCTTCTTTCTTGACCATCCGAGTTATTGACCCAGGGTTCATGTCTTTTGGGTTTCCAAAAAAGCCTCTAAAACTATCGACCCTCCTGGTAAACCAGAAGGAAACAATGTACACATGATGCACTGTGCAGTCTCACCTAAGATAGATTTAAATGGGTGGTTGTAAGACTCAAGTTTTTACAACCTAGAATTGAGTATGAGATATGGGTTTATTAGTCAAAACCATGCACTACGAATTGTGATTACAATCTATTATTATTCATGGTCACTCACTTATCAACCACAATTTATTTCCCAAGCAACACAATCGTATTCCATAACAATATATTAACTCATTCATCAAGCGCAACAATTAATTGTTGAAAGAAAAGTAAGGACATTCATGCATTCAACACATTACACATATATTATTGTGGTTCACCCCCTCCTGGGCTACGTCCACAAAGATTTGGTTATTGGCTATTTTATTATGGTAGTTTTGCATCTCTAGTGTCATGCGCTTACACTTCTCCTTAGATGGGTAAGATATATATGAGGTGAACTAGATCACACCAGGCTCCTCAGCCTGCAATCTAATCCTTAGATATTCCTCCTCTCCTCTATTCTTAGCTCAACAACTTACAAAATAGTTTCATCACAATATTACATATTTCATCAACTCGTATATATTCGGCATGAACAATACATAGACAAACTAATCAAGAACCAACCTTACACAATAAAAACTGGAACCCTCTATTATACCTACGTATCTATATTTATATCTATCAGGCTCTTTAGCCATTTACAATGTGTTACAAAAACCCTAACCCTACCGACATTAGGTATTCCTCCCATGCGTGCATGTTGTTATTCCTCTTAGTTGTCACTTCCCTTGTGCATGATTTCTTACATGCACGCATGTTGTGTTTCCCTCCAGCTGTTACTTTAGTTTTTGCAAGATTTCTTTTCCCACGATCATCCTTCTTTCTACTTCGGTGTGCTTCCAAAAGGCCCCCAACAGTGACATGCGACTCACCCTGAGTCACCTAATCCTTCTGAGCTTCCTTGATCTCCTTGGTGATCATCTTGAAATTTTCCTTGAGATTTACTTATTTTGTCAGTGCATGCAGGATCTTTTCCTTGATGGTGTCCACACGTAAATTGCCACTTCATTTCTCAACAATCCCACACATTCTGCGTGGGTCTGTGCTATCTGTGTTTTATCTCCTTCTACATGTGCGAGTACTTATGATACTCATTCCTATAATGGCTCTATTTGAGCCTGGTGCTCTTGTTTCTATGTTTGCGTAGTGATAAGTTCTTCTTGCATATTATTAATCTCTTGCATCCCTTTGACTCATTATGGGATTGGTATAGTCTTCTGCCTTTGATTGAGCTCATGGATCACTGCATTGATCCTTTCCTCTTCCTTGTCCCAATGTTGGACCTATGGATCTTCCTCTAACCTTGTCCAAAGCTACGCTGCTTTGTCAAACAAGTCAGTTGTTGTGCTAACTTACTACCCTATCTCCTACGGTTGTGTTGTTTCTTCTTTCTTCCTTTGATCCTTCACTGTTGGTGGAGTGGTTGGTGTAATATCCTCTTGGAGAGTCTCGATCTCCTTCTGATATTGATCAATTGCTTGCACAATCCGATCAATATTTTTTGTGGTTGCAACTTCCTTGTTCTGTGCGACCTATGGAATCTTCTCGTAAGTTCCTGCCACTTTCTTCTCCAATCCTTTTAGGAGCTTCCTTTCCTCCCCAGTCTCAAAATAGGCCTTCTTGTAGCTTCCTTTCAATTCATATTGTTCCTTTGTTGCCTGCTTTAATTCGATTAAGTGTCTACATGCGCGAGATTGTGCCTCATGATTGATGCTCACCTGGAGCCTGTGTAATGCCCCTGATGGTATCCTTGTCAACACAAGTTGGATCTAACTCAATTTTTTCAAGGGTGTCTACTCCACGATTTCATCCATGCGCAGCATGCTAGGGTTGATATGGAATGTTGTGTGTGGCTGCAATATCCCCTTGTATGTCTGTCGATATTCCTCTTGTGATCTTCCTTCTGTCTATGGTATTGATGGCTCTATGCCTCTGTTGTGGCTTGCTATCTATGCTTCCCCAAATTTATTGAGGAACTCCCCCATTTTGGCCAACTCTTTTTGAATTTTATCCATGTGATGTGCTGCATGATCGAAGTCCTTTGCTAGACAATCTTGTACCATTATGGCGATCATTTCCCCATTGTCTTCTGTGATCGTATAGTCAGTTGATGTTCGTTGCACCTTTTCTTTCTTGCACATGCCTCCTGTATGTGCTACCGATCTCTTAGTTCCCCTTGATTCTTGTGTATTAGGATTTCGGGTGGTCTCATGCGCTCCCTTAGCTTGTTTCTGTTGTCCGTTGGTCATATGTGTAGTATATTTCTTCCCCTTCTGGGTTCCTATCTTGTTTGACCCTTCATCTTCCTGATTCGGATTGACTTGGCCCATTATTGGTTTCTTGGACACTTGGATTTTCGAGGGCTGTGTTACTGCCTGCTCTACCTCGCCTTTTGTTGTTTGTTCTACGACTTCCCGGGTAATGGATGGGATTCTCCATTCATCGAGCCATTCACTGATGACCATGTCAATATCACCCTCTGTGATGCAGTAGCACATTTGTAGCCACTATTTATCTAGATCTTGCCTTGGTTGTATCCACATTATTTGTTGTGTTGCCTGAAAGTTGGTGATGTCTTCATATCGCGCGATAGCCTCTGGTGTTGTTCTCCATGATTGGCTTATATATTCTTGTATGTCATGTAGGTGTGCTTCTAATATGATTCCATTATCCATATTATTCCTATCCTAGGGCCCAGATCTCAGTAATAGGTATCTAGCACCCGCTAGCTATGGTCTAGTACAAAACATTACATACCCTGGTTCCTGCCATCCCATTAAGGCTATTAAGGTGATGGGCCATGAGTAATGGAACTCTATGCCTAGGTCCTGTGCATCCTTGCAATCCTATTGAAATAATTTCAATAAATATGGCTCCCAACTCATTGAGGTGCCTTTAGCGCATTGAGCTGCAACTACAATGACTCCCGCTGATACTTTGTCTTTGTAAAATTTTCTTATCAATTTGTAGGCTAAGATCTTTGTGCCCAATTGTGTACCTGTGTCTTTTATTCATTTGATCATGATGCCTCTTGTTCCCCTGGTAGTGCCATAACTTTTCTTCATTTACTCTACCAGTGCTTTCTCCTTGGATTTGTCATCGAGAATCAATGTGAGATCCATACCCCAAGTTGGTAACCCTATGATTTGTGCGATAATCGCAACAATTATGGGGACAAGTTTGTCCAGCCATATGTCCCCTCCATGTGTGACTGCTAAAAACTGCTTGACGTAGGCTGTCATGTACTGGACTCTACCAAAATATGGTAGGGTTAGTAGACCTAAGATTCACGTTTTTTTCAACCCAGTTGCCCACTGGTATGGCCAGGTAATATCTTCTCCCAGTCGGGTTTTTCCTATGGTCTCTATAAATACCCTCCACACAAGTTTCAGGAACTTGGTTTCGTCTGATATGCCATGGTATAAATATTTGAGCTTCCCGACATGACCCAGTAGCTCTTGTTGTACCTTTACTCCAGATGATATGTATGGTAGACCAATTTCTGTTGCGTGCTTCTTGTGGGGTGAGATTAGTATCTGTACTCTATATTCCTATTGTGGTGGTTGGGTCAAAGTTCCAGTAGCTTCCAATTGTTCCCTCGTAAGCCATTTTGGCCAAGACAAGGCATCTTCAGTGGTATCCCATGTTGTTTGACCTAAGAGGGTCGTTTGATACTCTTCTGGTTTCACTGTTGCTTCCAAATTCTATACCATTTTGTTAGCTTCCTAGGATTCTTTGGTGCTTTCTGGTTTCAGTTCCTTTTGGGTTTCCACTTTCTCATTCTGAGGCTCCTGTGTTTCTACTGGCGTATCCACTTTCATGGCCTCTTCTTGTGGTTGTTGAACCTCTTCCACAAGTGGTGTAGAGTTTTTCGGTATCGTCCTGGGGATGGGATTTCATCAATATTGACAATCTCCAGATGTTGCTGGTCATTTTCTTCCAATGGTCCTCGTGACCTATTTTGCACCCTAGTCGGCCTGGAAGTCTGGCCTTCTTCTGTTGGCTTCGGTGGTGCCATAGTGGTGATTTTCGAACGTTTTCTGATTTTGAATAACTGTTGTGAGCTCTGTAGTCTCACTCTATTCGTTCTGGCTACTATCACTCTCTCTCTGTTCTCCTTTCTTGAATAGACTAGTTGCTCCTGTGCTTGTGTGTTGTATGGTATTGTCGAGGATTATTCCTTCATTATGCATTTAATACACCATAACTATGGGTTCAATGAATCTATGGTGGTTTCTTACTTTCCATTACACTTTCTTTGCTAGATCCAGTTGGCGCGTTTAATGTGATGTCCCATCGGTCCTTGTCGTGCTTTAATTCCAGCTAGTGTTGTCTTGTCATCCTACTTTTTCCAAATTTTTGTTTCCCGCTTGTTTTCCCTTTGTATGTAACCGTTGTTCATGCCTTTGCCGAATTTTTTTTTCCAACTGCATGTGGCCTTCCAACTGTACCTTCTTTAGTTATGGTTCCTTTCTTCTCTTTTCATTTTTTTTTTACTGCGCGGTGGGTGGTCGACTGTCCTTATACAGTTTCATTCGGCTCTCGTTGATCATTCCTCTTAGGTCCGAGCCTCATAAATTTGTTAACTGTATAAATCCTCCATCTCTGACATATTTTACTTCATATGGTCCTAACCAATGCATTCAAATATTTCCTGGGTGATGAAACAATTTGTTGTCATACATTAATACTAGATCTCCTTCCTTGAATGTTTTATTCTTGATGTGTCGATCATGCCAAGATTTGTCTCTTGCTTTCTATACTTGTTTATGGAATCCTTCTAGGATTTGGCCTTCCTCCATGTTCAATAATTGATTCAGTCTCTCTTGTATTGTGCCTCATTTTGTCATTTTTGTGATAGCTTCTACGCGCAAGATGGGTACTAAATATTCTAATGTCATTACTACTTCTTGCCCATAAAACAGTTTGAATGGTGTGTGTCCTATCAAATTTTTGCATGTAGTCCTGTATGCCCATAATAATGTTGCTACCTTGAGGTCCCATTCTTCTCTGTTGATGTTACATATATTTGTTACTGCGTTCTCTAGAATTTTGTTGAAGGCTTCTACTGTGCCAATTGCCTGTGGATGATATGGTGTGAGTTTTTGGTGATGGAATTCACATTATTCAGTCATTGCACGAATGGTGTTGTTTATGAAGTGTGTGCCTTGGTCGCTCATCAATTCTCTTGGGCACCCAAATATGATGATTACTTGTTCAAACAAAAGGTGTTCTCCTCTATGTTGTAATCTTTTACTGGTGCGGATTACGCCCATCTTGTTAGATATTCCGTCACGGTGATAATGTACCTTGCCTTGTTCTTTTGTCTTGTGGGTTAATTGGTCCCACAAAGTTGATTTCCTATTTTTCAAATGCCTATAGTGTTACTTGTGGTCGTAGTGGAATCTCATCTCTTCTATTGGGTTTACCTACCCTTTGACTGACATCACATCTCTGACAGTACCCTTTTGAGTATCTGTGAATTGTTGGCCACAATAGTCTTGCACGTAGTACCTTCTGTAAGTTTTAAACCTGTGAAGTAAAACAATGCATATAGATTCTTAAGCAATACAAAAATTAATCAATGGCTCATACACAGATTACACAGAGATTTTTACCAGAAACCCTCAACCGGGAAAACCTTTCTTATT
>JZKD02S1739689.1:431471-453185 GCA_000966675.3 Picea glauca
GAACTTCTCTATCTCGATTCTAGATGAGCTCGCCATTCCTCTTACTTTACTCGAATCTCCACTGCAAAATCTCCCACTAAACCCAGGTTTATCACAGACCCAAGATAAACTTGATATGTCAAGACCAAGCCAAACCCTCAGCAACAAAGGCATCCCTCTGAAGCCAAAAACGTGCTCTAATACCACATGTAAGTTTTAAACCTGCGAAGTAAAGAAATGCATATAGATTCTTAAGCAATATAGAAATTAATCAATGGCTTATACACAGATTACACAGAGATTTTTACCGGAAACCCTCAACCGGGAAAACCTTTCTTATTTTCATTATATCGAATTTCACCATTCGCCATACAATATATACAATATTTTTAGGTATTTTGTAGATACCAAAACCCTAATCCCTTAATCTGGGATTAATTTACAAATCAGCTAAAAATAGCAAAATCCGCAAAAAATAGCAGAGATCGCCCCAAAAAAAAAAATTGGGGCGTTGCCCCGAACGCTGCATGTAACCAGGGGGGGAATACCTACCCCCCCCTGGGACCCCCCTATCTAACGCACCCACACATACACACATGCAAAGAATATAACACACACCCAACACCTTTTGTGTGGTAGATTTTCCTACATAATACCCTCCTTCCATTCCCTCATGGGATTTTGCTGAAATTCTTGGTCATTCATTCTCTAACACGTACCTTTGCAAAGTACTATCTATGCCCATCTTGTATAAATGAATTGAAATCAATTGATAGTTGGCTACACATACTACTAATTTCTTCTTCTACACGGTGGTATATTTGTGCAGTGCATTATCTGTGCTCAAGTACTAGATGATCTGTAAAGTAATCATGTACAATCTGTACTGAGAATAACTGTGCATCCAAAAAATTGTCTTCTAAATTTGTAGGTTCTTCTCCATTTGTGACCCTTGACAGCTGGTCAGGTCCTGCATTCAGTTTTCCTAGTTTAACTATTACTTCAAATTTGAATTCTTGAAATAATAGTAACCATTGGTAGATTCACCCCCCCAACATTGGCTTGTTGACTAGGTATTTTAGGGATGAGTAATCTGTGAACATCTAAAAGTGTTTTCCCAATAGGTAATGACTAAAATTTTGCAATGCATAGACCATGTCTAGGCCTTCCCTTTCTGTCGTGTTATAATTATTTTCTGAGTCTGATAAATTCCCTCTTGCAAATGTTATCGGGTGATCCAAGTCTCTTGCTCCTTGCTAGGCTAAGATAGCTCCAAGTTTTATCATTGATGTATCTAAATGCACATGGAATGTCTTTTCCCAGTCTGGAAATACTAATATCAGCGTGGTGACCATATTTTCCTTCAGGGTATCTAGACCATGTTGATTCTCATCGTTCCATTGATACTTTCTATCCTTTCTTAATAGATTTTCCATTGGTGGTGTGATTTGTGCATATCCTTTGATGAATTTCCTATAGTATCCTATGTGTCCTGACATTTCTCATAGCTGGTGGACTATTTTTGGTGCTGGTAAGTTAACAATAACTGCAATCTTTGTTGGATCTACTAATAAGCCTTGTTTACATACTATATGGCCCAATAGTATCCCAAACGGTGTCCCAAATATGCATTTTATTGATGTTCAGTGATTTTTGTCATTGTCTGCATCATTCTAGCATCAGTCGTAAAGCTTCCACATGGTTTTTCAATTGGCTATATATTGTCCAGTCATCCAGGTATACTTCAATGAATTGATGGATGAATTACTTAAATGATGGGATGAATACTCTGGAAAATATTGCTAGTGTGATCTTTAGTCCAAACAGAACGATTATTTACTGATAAGAATCCCTATTCTGTTGCGAACATGGTATTATGTCTATATTCCTATGCTATCTTAATCTAATGGTAGCCTGAGAATCCATCTATGAATGAGTAAGCTTCATGTCTTCCCACATTCTCTAACACTTCATTAGTGAACAGTGTAGGGAATGGGTTGTGTAGGCATGCATCGTTCAACTTCCTCAAGTCGATGCATATCCTAATTCCTCTTCCCTATTTCTTTTCATGCACTACTATCGGACTTATCCATTCTAATTCCTCAACTGGTTCGATGACTTTGGCTTCGAGCATCCTATCAATTTTGTCTTTAACCTTTTCTTTATATATGGGGTTTAGTATGTAGGGTCGTTGTCTGGTAGCTATCACATCTAGTCTGAGTGGTACATTCATTTCTCATAGTTCTCTATCTATACCCTTCATCTCTTTGAATGTTGTGGGAAAAAGGTCACTATATTCATGCAACAACTCTGTGATACTTTCTACTATTTGCTCATCCCTGTAATCTCCAATGTTGGCCATTTTAGGCTGTTTCGTTGTCCCGATGTTAACTTTCTTTACCTTCATTGGCATAGAAATGACTTCTAATTCTATGGGTGGTCCCTCCACATCTCTTTCACCTTCTACTTCGTCAATCTGAATATCACATGGGTCCTCTTCATCTGGTGCTTCTTCTTCTACATGGTAACATGACAACAGTTCCTTGACTGTCTATTTATTTCGTTGTTTCTCTTCTGTGATAAATTATGTTTTCGGTTCTTTGATGAATAACACTCCTCTGATTCATTTTAGGGTTGTGTCTATGTTGGGGTTCTCATGCTCGAATGATAAAGTGATTGTGAAGTTTTTTTTTAATGTCCTCCATGTCATAGTTCCTTTGCACAGTTCCTGGTTTGTATACCAGTTCATTGGTATGCCCTCTAAAGTATGTATGAAGTGATGAGGTCATTCCTTTGGTGGTGTCATTTTCCACCATGTTTTTCACTTCTCCAAGTGTTTTTCTGGTGTCCCTTGTCCTTCATACTTCTATTGTTTGTTGTTTTCTTGTTCTTTGTTGAACCTTATGGGTAGTAATCTCTTACATTGATACTAGTTTGTGATTGTCTCTTTATGTGTGCCCCACCATCTTGCGGGTGTGGACTTTAGTGCAAAGTCGAGTACTAACAGTCTCTGATTTTGTAATAATTCATCTTCATATTGTGTCAATAATGTTTCCAAATCATTTAGTCTGTGGAAACTAGGTGGTTCCTTGATTTATGTGCCTACCCACCTTACTGTGCGGTCTATTCTTCCACATCTTCTCGTGTATACTTCGTGTATTCTCTGTTGCTAGTTTTCTATCCCAGTGTCTGAGTCTGTTGCACATGAAGTAATGCCCCGCCAATTGAGTACCCCATCTGTAGTTGGGTTTACATAATCCTCATCACGCGCAATTGTTCTGTACAACCGACCGATTTCCTCTAAGTCTAGACAAGTGGGTTCTATGAAACTCTCCCCTTCGAATGGATCTAATGGTGTTATGACCCTACATTCTCAGGATTCAAATGTCATTTTCTAGGTTTTCAAATTGATTATGGTTTGGTTTTCAAATGCCCAATACAGACCAAGAAATGTCAGGGAAGGTGTTGTGTTGTCTACTATTTCAATGACTATGAAGTCTTCTTTAGGGTGTACTTTATCAATATCTACTGTCACTCCTTTCAGTCTACCTATTGGTAGGACCCTATGCTGGTTTGCTAGTTTCAATTTCACATTTGAGTATCCCGGTGTTGGCTCTCCCATGCATTTCCATGTCTTATTTGGTAATACATTCACTTTGGATCCTAGATCTAGTATAATGTCTCCCATGTTGAAATCCCCAATCTTGGAATTCAGTCGGAATTCCCTGCTTATTCGTCTTCTTGTGTGTAGGTGGTTAATGGTTTTTGGTTCTAGATTTTCATCTGTCTCACTGCTACATTTATCTAGTATGTTTTGTAGTAATTTCATAGATGAAAGATCACTTAATACTTTCACGCATGATTGCAAAAAGCCTTTGATTATACTTACTTGTCCCATGGGTTGCATTCCGTTGGTATGATCCAGTGAGGTCGACATCTCATATTCTGGGGCTTCTTTGAATAGTTGTGCAATTGAAGTTGATGTTGTGTCCTCCTTCTAAAATTATTGTCTAGCTTCCTTAAAGGTATCCTTTTCTTTTTGCATGTTAAACTACTTTATTGGTTTAGTGTTCTTATTTACCCATTAGTTTTGTGTTATTTCCTGTTGAACTATGTCATTGCCTGTTTTTGTTCCTCCATGAGTGACAATATTGATGTTTCGTCCATCATCTCTTGCTTCGGCTAAAATCCATTGAACATTTTGATTGTTCTAGTTCCTCTTTTTCTGAATCTTTACTAGTAGTGTCAGACATTCCTCTATATCGTGGTCCAATGCACGACCATACATACAAGCTGCTAGTGGAAGTGCACATTCACGTGCATAATGTCCAAGTTGCTGACAATTGTGACATGTGACTAGTCCTGTACCTTGTCTAAAACCTGCTCTGGCTCGTCCTCCTCCTCTTTATCCTACTCGATAACCTCTCAACATGTTATACTATGGTGCCTGATTGTACTGTGGGGTGTTGTATTGGGGCTATGCCACGTTGTACTGGGGCTGTACCGGGTTGTACTACAGTTGTGCGCTATTGTATGGTTGTTGCATAGTATTATACTACGACTATGTAGTGTTATAAGTCGTTGGGGCTTGATTGAACTGTGACATTGCTTTCCCAATCATCATTTCAAACTGTACCCTATATGCATATTATGTTCTTTCCTGCATTAGCTCCATGGTTCTACAATATTTATCATCGTGGCCCATTGATTTACAAAAGGTGCAGTATGAACTCTTTGGAACTGTCTGGTAGTTCTGCATCATCATACAATGATAAGGGTCATGACTTGGTCTCTTACATATTTCGCACCATAGTCCTCCCTGTGGTCATGGATTTGGCATATCAGGTGCCATATACTGTGCAAATTTTGGCATTCGTTCTTGTGGTGTCCTTTCGTCCTGCATGTGGTGCACCAAACGACATCTCATTTTTCCTTGTTCTTATTCTGGTTCAACTGAAAGGATAGATTCTTCAAATCCTCCTTCAATTCTTTGATAGTTGGGTCCATCTGTTGGTACTGGTTCTCTTCCAGTTGTAAGGCTGCATGCAGAGCCTCTGCTTGCATCTGAAACTTTTGTTGTCATAAAGGATATTTTAAATGTGGTAATAGTGAGTTGACAAATAGGTGTCGATGTTGCATATTGGTCATAAGGTATTTGAGCTTTCCCTTCAATCATTTGAATCTCTGATCAATCTCCCATACAAATTATCCTGGTTTTTGTATGATTTTGATCATCTCGTTCATGTACAGATCCTTTGATCTCGGCTTCTAGAACTCATTAATTAGTAGCTTCATAATGTCGGTGAGTGTCCTTGTCATTCCCGAGGCACTGTTTCTATCTAGACTCATGTACCATTCTAGTGCGTGGTCTCTTAGCATAATTGTTAGCTGCGTGATTTTGGTCTCTTCATCAGTGATTTGTTTTTCTTCCTAGATCTTTGCACAAATGAACAAATGATTCTCAGGGTCTTCTACTGCTTCTCCCCAAAATTTTGGTAATCAAATAGTGGGATTGTGTCCTTCCATTCATAATATTGAACTACTACCTCCTCTGCGTGGTGTAGATACTTGACTAATGTTGCCTGAACTAGCTCCTCCAGTTGTTTCTTTGTGTGTATATGCACTTCATGCTGTCAAAATTCCTCTGAACTTCGATTGTCTAAATAGTGGTGTTCTCTTTGGTGTATTAGTCGCACATGGGTTTATGGGTTCCACACTGACATTAATATGGATAGGATGGCTACCTTATCCTCCCATTCTTGGACCTCTCGTTTTCCTCTCATATGTTGTGCGCATGATTTCCTTAATCTTCTCCACAGCCTAGAGATCCTCTACCTCTTACTCATCACTCACCAAGCCTTCCCTCGCAGCTACGACTCTCTTCTTGGTATTCATTTTGTATTGGTAGGGTACTCTGCTACACATCTTTCCTGTTGACACCAAGATCCACTTGATCTGGTCATCATCCATCATGATCAGGTCCAAGGGTTCCTCCTCCTGCTTTCCTTTGACCTTACCTCCAATTTATCCTCTCTCTGTCAGTGCTTCCCTCCCTTCCCCCATGTACGCAGGGAAGTTTAGCTTTCTGATTCCATTGTCATTACACCTTTGTTATATAGAAGTATCTTAATAGAAGTATCTTAATAGAAGTATAGAGTGATTGAATGTACCTTCCTCGAGGTCCACATAGAAATTCTTACTCTACCATGCTGTATGACTTTGCTGTGTCAACTTAAAACTCTGTGATGAAGCCTGCCACAATATTGTCAAGCCAAAAGTCTACTGTGTGGGTGAATTTATTGTTCACCTCCTGTAACTACTTGATATGTACCGGAGTCCAATATAGCTATCGAATCTGGTTCGTCATGTGGTTATCCTTCAACCTTAGTATCCACTCCTATAGTAGATGTGAAAAATCACAGAAAAAGACTTCGTGTAAATCAGTAAATACGTATTTGTCCATATGTTTGTGAGGTGTGATCCTAGGGTTTCTATTGTATTTTTGTGCAAACTCTAGTTATTTGGTTCTCATCCAACCTTAGATTTCTTCTTTTGTGGGGTTCCACGATGTCAAAATTCCCTTCTAGTGGATCATTAATCTCTTCTTTTCTTCATTCTCTTCATGCGTAATCTATCTCATCTACTCAGTCCTTTCTCATTCCTATTAATGTGACAACATAACCATTTGTTGGTTTATCAGTTACTTACTCTTATTTCTTGAACATGTGAGTTATTGACCTAGGGTTCATGTCTTTCAGGTTTCCAACAAAGCCTCTAAAACTATCAACCCTCCTGGTAAACTAGAAGGAAACACAATACACAGGATGCACTGTGTATTCTCACCCGAGATAGCTTTAAATGGGAAGTTGTAAGACTCAGGTGTTTACAACCTAGGATTGAGTATGAGATATGGGCTTATTAGTCAGAAACATGAACTACGGATTTCTATTACAATCTACTGTTATTCATGGTCATGCACTTATCTACCACAGTTTATTTCTCGAGAAACACAATCGTATTCCATAACAATATATTAACTAATTCATCAAGAAAAACAATTAACTATTGAAAGAAAAGTAAGTACATTCATGCATTCATCACATTACACAGATATTACTGTGGTTCACCCCCTCCTAGGTTACTTCCACAAATATTTGGCTCTTGGCTCTTTTATTATGGTAGTTCTACATCTCCAGCGTTGCGCGCTTACACTACTCCTCAAATGGGTAAGATCTATATGAGGTGAACTAGATCGCACCAGGCTCCTCAGCCTACAATCTAATCCTTAGATCTTCTTCCTCTCTTATGTTCTTATCTCAACAACTTACAAAATAATTTCATCACAATATTACATATCGCATCAAATCGCATATATTCGACATGAACAGTACAGAGACAAAATAATCAAGAACCAACCTTACACAATAAAAAATGGAACCCTCTATTATAGCTACATATCTATATTTATATCTATCAAACTCTTTGGCCATTTACAATGTATTACAAAAACCCTAACCCTACCGACGTCAGTTCTTCCTCCTATGCACACATGTTGTTCTTCCTCCAAACTGTCGGTTCCCTTGTGAACACTTTCTTGAATGTGAACGTGTTGTTTTTCCTCCAGTTGTTACTTTAGTTTCTACATGCTTTCTTTCCCCATGATCATCCTTCTTTATACTTTGGCCTACTGCCATCAACGCTCTTCCCATGGTTCTTCTCCTTCCCCTTTCTCCCTTGTTCTTCTTCCTCTTCACTCACTATTGCTAGTTCATGTGCTCTTGGGCTGAGAAAGGAAACAAATTGAAGGGAGAGGATAGTCATTGCTAAATGGTTGTAATATTTTACTGATCATTCCAGGAGGGAATGGATTCCCATGTGCATGAGCTTGATGGAAGTTCAGATAGAACTGTCCATAACTAATAATCCTTGGAGTTTTCAGTAGGGATATTTCCTGACCAATATCACTGGATCCCTGGAGAGAAATGGAACAACCTCAAGAATTGCAAGGTAGAGAAAGGTGTTCATTTCTTTAGGTTGTGTAGGCTGAGGGGGAAAGAGAGCTGGAAATTAAGATTTGTTGTGTGGTTGGGAAACCTGAGAGCTAGTTAGCCAACTATTGCATGTTTTAGATTTGGCCTAGGACCCATCCTTGTGGATTTATATCCCTGGCTCAAGGGTGACATGTTGTTGAGAATAAATGAACAACAATATATATGGTTGGAAGGAACATCCTTGGTCTGCAGCTAGTTGGTGAATGTTTACTTGAAAGATAAGTGCTCTTTGTGTTCTCTATATAATGTTATTTCATTGTGTATTTAATTATCTATGAGATATGCATTTTTAATGTGCCTGTTTGCTAATTATTTGTTGTGCATGGAACGTTGTTTACTTTTGTATGTTGTAACATGGATCTTGATTAATCTATGTGGTTCTTTCATGCTTATTTTCAGATTAAATGTTGTTAGAATTTGATATATGTTCAAATAACTGAGTCTTGGGACTGTAGCATTCCCCTCCTTCTAGTGGTTGGGTGTGTTGCATCTTGTTTAAGTGGCGTAGCCCGACCTATGGGTGGTCGGGTAAGTTACAAGTATATCAGTAGTATTTTTTCTCCTTGTGTGCATGAATAAGATTGTAGGAGCTGGAGATGGATATCAAGAGCTACATCAGCTAGATATGCAAGGAAAATCATCAGTCGAAAGGTATGTTTACCTCCCTTCTTGGTTAAAATGAAAATAATTTACTTGCATCTAGGGAAAGCAGTAGAAGTCTACCCCCACTCTCTATATAGGACCAATATAAATATCCTAGGAAGATATAACTTACCATACTAGTGATATTTCTCGAATAACACTTTGCACAATTTTGTAATTTGTCTTGCACTCTTTTTTTATCTTCTTCTTTCTTTTTCAAAATTTTTGCATTCTTCTTATACTTCTCTGCATTTTCATGTTTATTGTTTTCAAGTTCTTCCTTTTTTAATTTCAGTTGGGATTGAACTTCATCCAATTGACCCCCAAGATTTTTTATGTCTTTCTCAATATAATGTTCCCTCAAACCTCTTTTCTCCAATGTAGCAGACAAAATTGGCACCACCTCAATTATTGTTCTACTATGTAATTTTTGTTGCAAATTAACAATTTGGGATTTCAAGTTTTGTACCTCCACATCACATCCCAATTGTTGTGCCTTTAGGTTCTACAAGAGTGTATTATTGAGCTCTTTAATATTTTCATCTCTTTCAGATATCTTCATCTTCAATGATTCCACCATTGGTGATGGGGCATAGAGATTAGCTAGAGGGCTACTTAATGAGATATCTTCCCAGGACATCTTCTCTTTTATTTGTATGGAATTTTCCAAGTAGATTGAAGGCATTGGTTTTTTTGGACTTCTTTGACTTATATATTTACCCTTAGCCATACCCTGGATTTTACCTTTATCCCGATCTTTACCAAATTTTTTACTCTGACTTTTTATTTCTTTTTCAAGTTCCACAATCTTCTCTTTTGTTGGAATTCCCTTACTTCTTACGTTTTCCCTTACCCATGCCCTGAATTTTAATTTTTTCCTTACCATTTCCACCTTCTTTAGTAAGAATGTTTATTCGCATAATCTAAACCTTCTACGTTTTGGCTATTTTTCGAGGATATTTTTTGTTTATTTCTATTTTTTTTAAATCCAACGAGAAATTGTTCAATATGTATATTTGATGGGCTCAGTCTGTATAATTCAAGTTCCCCAGGGGTTTTCTAGTATGTTGAATTCATTTATGCATTCAAAAATGAAATTTAAACAACAAAAAATTGTGATTTCATCCAAATTTATATCACCAGATTCCGACGAAAAATGACAAAACCTAGAACAATTAGACAATGTCATTTTTATTTTCATTTTAGGTTCTCTAATATTCCCATTTTCACCAAAAGATTCCATCCTTATCTGATTCAACTTATTACCTTGGTTAACATTTTCTTTCTTCAAACTTTTCACTATGTTCTTATATTTCTCAATCTCTGATTTATGCTTCTCACATTTCCCCTATCACTTTTTTTTCAAATTCATCCTTTAAAATTTCGATATATGACCCTTTCTCCTTCAAACTCTTTTTTGATTCATCCGCAACTGTATTACTTTAATTTTGCAATGGAGGTATATTCAAAACATCCTCTCTTCTTTTCAATTCTTCTTGAAGATTTGAAATAGGGTTTTTATATGTAGCCAATGACATTTCAAACATTTCTTTGGTATTCTCAATATACCTCTTACATTCCTTTGTAATTTTGGATACCTCACTTCATAATCCAACAATAACATGATTTTCTCCCTTTATTGTATGACTTTATTATTCTATTTTCTTCATAATTCATGATTGTAGAATTGCAATGTTCTACAAGCATTGAATATTATCCTTGTCCTTTAGTTCACACTTTTCCTTCCAACTGTATATAAAGGAACAATCCTCCATTGCAACTATTTTTTAATGTATCATTCTATAAAATACCAAGAAAATGAATTTATTATAAAAAATGTGTGTTAGATTGTTCACATTTGATCTTGGAGAGGTAGAATCGACACCCATAACAAGGACACTATACTCAAGTAATGCCATTTTATGAGGAATTCTATCATTTATAGTTTCTAAAGTAATATAAAAATCATCATTTCATATTTCCATATAATTTTCCATACCTCCTTTCTCCCCAACTTCATTCATAGAATCATGTAGGTCTCTTAAAGTTATGACAACATTAACTTCATCTTGGCAAATTGTACTAGAACTAATTTCCACACCATCAACTACATTCCTCCTATGGTTTTCTTTGTTTTTTTGTCTCATGATGTAAGTTTTAAGAGGGATTGTTTGGTCACTGAGTTGATATAAATTTAGAATTTTCTATAGTGCTCCCAGGAAACTAAAATTAATCTTCTTTTTTTTTACTTTCTTCAATGGAAAAATATAATTGTTTAGCTAATAAATTAGGGACATCTATGGCCATGTATTCAACCCAATAAATGATTATCCTCGTGCAGTCACCAAAAATATCAGTCTTATGATGATTCATAATTGTCCTAAGGAAAAGTTGAGTCAAAGACTTGTATAGTCCCTGGGGAGTATATATCATTCTTAAACTATTGATTGGAACATATATCTTTTTCCCACATATTTTACTGGCCATCTCAAACTTTTTTATCTTTGGGTTTTTTTGGAGTTAAAAGTTTCTCCCCCTCTATGTGGAATTTTTGTTGCTCTTGCAAGAAAATCAACATCTAGGTAAATTATTTACCCAAATAGTTTCAGTGCCATAGCTATATCATCATAATTATCTATGACATCATCTATCTCCTCATTTTTGAAATTGAATGGTCCAAACATAAAGTCAAAATCCTCTTCTCATCTCAAGATATTTAGCATACCTATTGGACAATTTGTTGTGTGTATTCATGCATCAACATACTCTTGGAATTTGTTGACAGTGAAATTTTAATCCTTGGAACTCCCTGTTTCAATTGTTGCACCCATGTTAGAGGATTCCCTTGTTTCAATTGTAGCCATGGTTTTATGGGTTCAAAGTTGAAATGGTTTTTTGAGGAATGCACACTAACAATAATGGACGGTGAGGAATGGAAGCTGCAGAATGCACTCTCATGCTGAGGAAACTTTTGGTAGGAAATTGATTTTTTTTAAAAATGATTTATGTTTATATTGGTATATTTCTATATAAATCACATTTATTAAGAAAAGTAAATTAATATTTATAGATAAGATATAGTAAATTAAAAATAAAACTTTTACAAAACTTGTCATGCATTTTTATAAGAACACTCAAGTAGGTTTGTAGAATATTTTAGCAATGGACTTGATATTTTTGAGAATTAATGAAAATTTTCGATATTATAAATGAGGGGAAGCACTCAGGGGTTTTCTCGGGTGTTGTAACTTGGAAAATAAAAAAAATGATTTTTAGAATGTGTTCAGGTAATTTTGAAAGAAAAATTACAAACATTGTCGACTATAATACAAACATACACTCGATATAAAATTAAATGGTAAGCAAGATATCTTGCATTCATTTGAAATTAGTCATAGGCATGGGATACTTACAAGTACCTCGATTTTATAAGATTCCAGGACTCGGGAAAAAACTCAACATACAAGGTTAACTACATATGTATTTTTCTAAACAACTTGTCAAACATGGGTTCATGGTTGTTATACAATATGCCATAGTGGCATCAATCATAAATAATGTGTTGGAAGCTTTGTGTCATTGATGTCAACACTATAGGGGGGTATTGTTGGATAGTTTGTGTCATTGATGTCAACATTGTAGGGGTGGTTTGTTTGTTTAATTATTTGACAATGTCATTAATGAAAAGTTGTTTGTGTTAGGATGAAAAAAATGGTATGATCACATCATGTGATTTTGGATGAGAATGTGATGACATATACTGACACAACATTGTTATAATTTGAGGCTCTATTTATCAAAACGAATTCATAGGTATGAAAAGCATCAAGTTCCTACAAAGAAAGAAAGAACCATTTGAGTAAGTGATATGTTCAAAGGCAGTTCATAGATTACAAATTGTTGAAATAGCTAATAAAGTGAAATCCACCATGAAGGTTTCTTATCATCTATCATGTCAATGCTTATGTAAGATCTCAAGAGAAGATTTGACAAGAGTTTACATGCATGCACAATCATGTTCAAAGTTGTGACCAACAAGGAATTTGATGTCCATAACATATTCACGTAAACAATCAATCGTAAATATTAATGAATGGAATGATGGAAATAAATTGATGGGAAGAAGATACACGATTTTGATAAAGACACATGGAAGGATTACAGTGTGACGATGTGGTAGAACCAGGTTTGTTGATCATTATACAACAATGGCAGGTGAAAACAACAAATCCACTAATTGTAGCAAGCCTGTAATTTTGTTAAACCACCATCTATAGAAGAAACGCTAACTGGATCAACGAGGAGGAGGATCGATTATTGATCACATAATGGATCAATGGTGATCTATTAAAATGATATTATGTGGTTAGTTCTTACCTAAGATGTTCCCGACTATTAGGAACATGCCAAGACCATTTTTAACCAACTTCTAATTTCAAGATGGCCCTTACATCCAGAGGGGGATCCTTCATCAAATTATGTTATCTATCTTCCCCTTGTCACTAAGAATCAACTATCATCCTAAATCCTAGATGCAAGATTTGTATGAAGTTTAAAACAAGGATAGACTAGCTAGGATAAATGATAGCAATGTTGGAATAAAGTTTGTAATTCCTATTGGATTAGTGGATTAATCCATTGGGAATGGAGTCTCATTCATTATAGCACAAAAAATTGTTCATGAAAGGTAGAAGAAAAGAAGAAAAACACTGAAATATCATACTTTGCAGAGGGAAAAAATTAATCTATACGAATTCGAAATGGATAATAATCAAATTGTTGGGAATTGCCAATGATGAATCCAGTAAATCAAAAGTGAGATCATGTAAGACAATATATTAGGGTTATGATTTTTTTTATATGAAAATAAAAGAATAACTCCTCTCTCACTCATAAGGTTTAAAAATAAAACTTAGGTCTAGTTAAATTTCACAACATATATATGGAAATATGAGATCTTAAATCTTCCTTTATGTTTGCAACAGTGGAGGTTGTACCAAATTTATACACTATTAACCCTAACAATAATCTTACTGTAAAAGAAAAATGAACAGTGATGGCATAGTGAGAAGAAAAATACATAAAATAGAAGAGAAGACAAAGCTATAAGTGGAATGAGCACCTTAAATTAATCCATCATGATAGGAGATATTACAATGACTCTATGAGATTCCTACATAATGCATCCTTTCTTCCAAGAAAAACCTCCTAATTTTCTAACTCCTTCCTCTTGTCTTTAGTTGTTGCTTATAACTTCCTTGAGTTCTCAACTAAATGTTAATATGATGGCATCAATTATGGATTTGTTGCTTAACTTATTCCTAAAAATATTCTCTCAAATATGGAATTGATCTTCAAAATAGAATTAAGTTGAAGAATATTTTGGGGATTTTAACATTTCATCTCCATGTGTTGTCCCATTTGACCAACAAAATAGGAATTGGTTATTAGAATAACCTATTGCTTGAAAATATGGAATTGATTACTAATAATATTCATGAATATTGGATAGACACCTTTAACTAATATGCTATCTCATTTCCTTTAAAAATAGGATTTTATTAATATAATTAAGTCTTCAATACCTTTTCCTTGTTCCCAGATAGAAATAACAATCCTCTCAAAAAATTCCAAAGGAAGTGCAAGAAGATCCTTTATCTAGCATTCATTGTTTGTTGTTGGCCACTGATATCACTCCAAATATGGCATTGGGTTGACTTTAATTTTCTTTGTTCATGATCAATAAATTTCATGCAATCCATGTAGGCTAGGGATTCAACACATCTATTGACAATTTGAATCTCATCTTCCAAGGAAAGAAAAGCTAAGCATTTCTGAAGAACAACCAAGGTATATTCCCAATATTATAATGAGTATATATCATGGTACTATATGAATAGCATGTCCTAAAGCATCTAGTTCAACAAGAAAATCCTTCGTTTTTCCAAAAATACCACTTCTGGCATATAACTTTATTAATGAGTTCAATACCACCTTATTTGGTACTAAGACTGTAAAATTCATATCATCTATTAATTTATCATCCTTTTCATGATTTCCTTTTGCTGCATACATATTTAGGAGTCAACTATAATGAAATTTATTGGCATGAATCTCTTCGCTCTTCATATGCTGAAACAAAAGTCTCATATTCTTCATAAATATTATGTGAAGCACAAAGAGATAAAAGAGATCCATACATGACCAAATTAAACTTTAAACGCATCCTTTTGAATTCCTCCATCAACTTACAAGCTTTGTAATAACCATGTCAATATTTAACACAACTTTCCCATGCTTTTGCATCCAATCAAATATCACTTCTTCTTTGTCGAATTCCCTAGGGTCTTCTTTCTACAATATAGGTTTCAACAACCTTACTATAGTTGTGCGATCTTTTGAATTGACACTTATCACAATTCCTACATGCTTAGATTCTAGATCTTTTCCACAATAGCTCACATAGAGACTTCATAGCTTCATGGGCTGTTTTTTTTTATTTCCTGATGGGATTGAACCATTCAATCATATCTATGTTGTGAATGGTGGAAATATGACGAGGAACAATAATTGTTATGCACCTATTTACATATTATAGAGAAAAAATTCTTGGAATATATATATATATATATATATATATATGGAAAGAACATTAAATATATCAAACATGAATTGAAATAGATTTTCTCTTTTGGCCTTTGGAGTTAGAATAGAATTTGCAAGAAAAAAATTTCCCTTTATTCTCACTTGTGTCAATTTCCCCAGTATTTAATATAATATCACCTCTGTACACAATTCTTTGTATAACAATGCAACGAATGCCAAAATCCATAAATTTTCAATTGGTATATATATTATGCAGATCAATACCAGCAAACTTATGAGGAAAATACACATAGCACATGATATGGAGCAAGTGTCAAAATCGCTGACACTCACACCAAATCATACATACCACCAGTTCTCTTATGGTTATTTAATCCAGTCTTATTTTAACATATACCAGTTGAGGAAATTTTCTTCCATTCATTTATTTCCCACCATTATGACCCAAAAAATACCAAAATCAGTCCTAGATTATTCTAAACATTATTTCTAGTTCCATGACATTCCATTTTTGCATTGTGTTTTTTACAATCCAACCATTCATGAAATCTAGGTATATTCTGGTGCAACACCCCTACCTCAACAAGTTCTTCTTGACCTCCTGGTCTAAGGATCATTATTAATCTCCCCTTGAGCCTAAATGAATCTTTGATTCACAACTGGAATCTTCACACTTGTAACTAGAGGTCCTTATTAGGAGCTACACCTATGCAAACAAGCACTGGGTGTGAACTCTTACCCACATGACCAACCAATGTGACCACAACCTTTATCTGAAAAGGTATTTCACGAATTTCAATTTTTGGGGGGGTATTGGCGTGATACAACCCCAACACTCCACATCCAAAAAACCTCGAAACCCGATGTGGGACCTCTCTCTAGGACTAGATCTAACGATCCTGTGCCTCTTCCTCGATCGATGGCCACAATCACATCGTGACTTTGAGTTTTGCGATATCGGGACTGTTTGTGTAATGAAATACCAATGCTCTAACTCCCGACTCCCGAAATGTAGAGATCCGAAATCAAGAGATCAAAAACTCTCATTGATGCAGATCCAATGGATACTATTCCTCCTGGGTTTATGAACACTAAAAGGTTATCATCCTTATCCTTCCCACTGATCTACTAGATCCAATGGCTCACATAATTTCGGTATTCCTCCCTCCGAGAAATTCCACCGTCTTCTCAAATTTTTAATGGTTCCAAGCTAAAGGACTTGGCATCAATTATTCTAGGCTCAACCTATGTGAGGTGAATTCAACCTTTTGCTTTCCTTAACGTCCCTCAAAGTCTCTATCCCTTCTGAACTTCACTTCTACTACAACTCAAGAATTCCAAGGGTTCTTTGCACGCACTCCTTGTGGCACTCACAATAACCTCTGGTTATCTGACGTCTTCCTCTTCTATGCACTCTTTGCAACATAAATCCTTAAACCCCTCACTCGGTTTGGAAAAGTATAAGACTTCAACCTGCCTGCACATGTCTTTGCATGGCTCTGTGCTATACTTGCACTTCTTCTAGTATGAGAACAACGGTATCTCTCTTGAGTTTTTCTGAGGTAAAACTCAAAACCTGTCAACACACTCTTGGCGGAATTTCACTGCACTCCTTGCAGGAATTATCAGGACGAGAAACAATTGAAACTCATTCTCTCCCTCTCAAAGACTTCATACATTCAATCATGAAATCATACATAAACATAGCATTGAAACAAATGCATAACATAGACCGGAATTAACTTTAAATCTACCATTCAATAGATGTAAACAAAATTCATAAACACCATGAAATTTGGATCAAAGCTTCCTTATGTCAATCCAAGTGCATTTTTACATGGGTTCTATAGCATCAACTATCTTCTTATACACTCTTCTACAATCTCTGCTCTTCTATTCTCTTTCTCTACAACTCTCTTCTCTTACAATGAGAATAATAATACATTACAATACATATGAGGGATCTTTCTAGAGTTTTCCCTCCTACAACTCTAAGTTATCTAATCGAAATAAAATCTACAACTACTTTACATTTAATACAATATATGCCTCCAACAAACAGATGAGAGCAATTGCTCAAGATCTGTATTAGAACTCAAAACATAAATGTGAATGCATCCTTTCAAGATATTACATTAATGTCTTATCCTTTCAAATTCAAAATGATTTCAAAATGTGCATCGGTGCATATCCATCTATCCTCCTCTTTTGCGCTTGCTTTGCTGGCTTTCTTACGATGCTTCTGCATCACACTACTCTTGCTTAAAAATTCATGAAATCCTGCACCATCCATCCATGTTTTTGGATCTCTACTTCACTTTCCCAACTGGGATCCTCAATCGAGTGTCCCTTCCATTTGACCAAATACTCAAATATGTCTTTCTCCGAGTCATTTTTGTAACTCTTTGATCAATTATCTTTTCCATTTGCGACTTTTTAGCTACAGGCATTTGTCTGACCCATTGAAATTCCTTCTGATATTATTCTCCTCTGGATTCATCTATTCTGTAAGGATATAGATCTACTACATTGAATATGGGTGATATGCCAACATCATCTGACAACTCTATCTTATAATCATTTGCTTCCATTTTTCTTATGATTTTACATGGCCCTATCTTTTTCATCTTCAATTTATTATACATTCCCCTTGGGAACCTTTCTTTTCTCAGGTGTGCTAAGACTAATTCTCCCACTTCGAACTGAAGTTCTCTTCTATGCCGATATACTCTGTTCTTATATTCCTGGTTGGAATCTTTCAACTGCTCTTTGATCTTACTGTGGAGCTCTTGTATCTCTACTACAAATTCTTCTGCTCCATCACTTTTGAAATCACTCTGCTATAAGTCTCTCAACTAATACACTCCCCTTGGCTACATTCTGTACATTATCTGGAATGGGCTCTATCCTATGCTCCTATTCGGTGAATCGTTATATGCAAATTCTGCTTGTGGAAGAATTTGATGCCACTGACTATGATGTTCAGCTACTAAACTCCTCAACAAGTCCCCTAAAATTCTATTTACTACTTCATTTTGTCCATCCGTCTGAGGGTGATATGTCGAGATAAAATATAAATTAGTCCCCATTTTTCTCCACAGTGTGCTCCATAAATGACCAACAAATTTGGTATCTCTATCTGAAACAATACTTGGGTAAGCCATGAAGTTGAACAACTTCTTTGAAAAATAGATTTGCAATGTGTGTTGCATCACTGGTTTTCTGACATGGAATGAAATGTGCCATTTTCAAGAATCTTTCAACTACCACGAATATGGAATCACAACCTCTATGTGTCCTTGGAAGTCCTAACACAAAATCCATGCTTACTGCATCCCATGGCCTCTTTGGTACCGACAATGGTTGATATAATCCTATGTTATGTCTCTTCCCCTTTGCATGATATCAAATTCTACAGTTGTTGACAAATTTCTTGACATCCGTCCTCATCCCTGGAAAATAATATAAATTGTCTAGTTGCACAATTTTTTTTTCATGGTTGAAATGTCTAGCCAATCCTCCACTATGTTTTTATTTCATAAGATTCTCCCTCATAGAACTCTTTGGGATACACAACTTATTTCCTTTGAATAATAATCCATCCTAGATTAAGTATTCAATCCATTGGATTTTGTCTCTCAAAACGGGATTCTCACATGCTTCATAACCGTTCCTGAAATCTAAATCATTCATGTACATGTCCTTAAGGTTATCAAAACCTAAGGTCTTCACACGAAAATCTTGTAGAATCAAACATTTCCTGCTCAATGCATCAGAAACCTTGTTAGAAATTCCATAAATGTTCTTTATAACAAAAGTAAAGTTCTTCATAAATTGAACCCATTTCGCATGTTTCTAGTTCAATTTCTCTTGTCGAGTTATGAATTGTAAATAATGGTTGTCACTATACAAGACAAACTCTTTTGGAACCAAGTAGTGCCTCCATTTCTTCAGTGCCTGTATGACTACATAAAACTCTTTATCATACATGGAATATTTTATCTTCACAATGTTCAGCTTCTCACTAAAGTATGAAATCGGTCTATTGTCTTGACTTAAGGCTGCTCCAACCGCAACACCACTTGTGTCACATCTCACTTGAAATGTCTTACCAAAGTTTGGAAAAAACAAAACTGGTTGTTCAACTATCTTCTCCTTCAACAACTTAAAACTTTTCTCTGCTTCCTATCTCCAATGAAAATATTTATGTATTTTCTTGATTGTGTCCATCATTGGCACAAAAATTCCACTAATTTTTTTTATGAACTTCCTGTAAAAACTTGCTAGTCCATGGAAGCTTCTAACTTCAAAGGTATTTTTTGGCAATGACCATTCTTTGATCACTTTTACCTTTTCTGGATCCATCTTCAACTCGTTTGAAGAGATCACAAAACCCAAATAAATGATTTCTTTCTTCATGAAAGATGACTTCTTCAAATTTATCAGCAACTTCCCTTATTGCAAACTCCTTATTACTAGAGCTAGGTGTTTCATATGTTCTTCTTTAGTCTTACTGAATACCAGTATATCATCAAGATACACAATTACAAACTTCCCAATGAAATCTTTCAAGACTTTTGTCATCAATCTCATGAAAGTACTTAGCACATTCATCAAACCAAACAGCATGACAAGCCATTCATATAATCCTTCATTCATCTTGAATGTTGTCTTCCATTCATCACATTCCCTCATTCTAATTTGATGATACCCTCTTTTCAAATCAATCTTTGGAAAAAACATTGCTCCACTTAAGAAATCCATAAATTCATCCATCCTCGGTAAAGGAAATCTGCAACTGATGGTGATTTTGATTATATCCCTTGAGTTTGTACACATTCTCCATCCACCATCCTTATTTGGACTTAACATTGTTGGTACAATGCATGGACTCAATCTTTCTCTTATCAACCCCTTGTCCATCAAATCCTAGACTTTCTTCTTGACCTCTTCATTCTTCTGTGGTGTCAACCTATACGCTTCTTTGTTCAGTAAACTCTCTCCTGGTATAAGGTAAATGTGATGGCTTATACTTCTGATAGGTGGAAATGAACAAGGTAAATCGTCCACCACTATATCAGCAAAATTCTCCAACATTTTTCGAATTTCCTCTGGTAGATCATCTATCGAAGTACTAGTTAAAATGATTCTAGGTTTCCTTACCACAACAAACTGCATGTCTTCTTCTTTCCTAAATTCACCAAGAAGTTCCTTCCCACTCATGAGAAGTATAGTGTTTCTTGCTTCTACTTTCACCTTCTTTTCTTCGATTGGTAGTAACATATGTGTCCTACCATTCTTCTCTAAGGTGTATGTGCTCTTTTTCCCATAATGAACAACATTTCTGTCATATTTCCATGGTCTTCCCAACAAAATATGACATACATCCATGGGAATAACATCACAAAAAATATCATCTCTATACCCCCCTATCTTAAATTCAACTAAACATTGTTTAGTGACTATTACTAGATGTCCCTTTTGCAACCACAAAACTTTATATGGGCTCCAATGTGAAATTGTCTTCAATTCTAGCTTCTCCACCATTTCTGTGGATACTAGATTATTTGTTCTTCCACTATCCACTATCACCTTTCATACCCTATCCTTGGTCTTGAAAGAAATTCTTAAAAGTTTGTTTCTCTAGACTAGATTCTCTTCCTCTTTCTATGGCTTCAAGAGAATTTTCCTCATCATTAAGGAACTTTCGCCTTCTACATCTTCTGCCTAAACATTTCTCCTTTGTACTTTTGAAATGTGAGCTTATCCTCCTCCATCTCTTTTTCTATCAGGACATTCAAAATATCCGTGTCCAATATTTCCACAAATAAAACACTTTATTTTTCCTCCTCTGCCTCTGCCTCTTCCTCTTTCTCACAGAAAAGTGTTCTTATCGGCATATTATCCTCTCTGTGAGCTTCCTCCTCTTTCTGGTTTATTATGAGGTTTCTTTTATTCATCCTTGAGTTTCTATACCTTGTCTTGGGAAATTTCTTTTCCTCTGCTCTGACTTCTACCTCTGCCCCTTTAACCTTTCTTTTGCGCCAATTTTTCTTCTACCTTCAGAGCAATTTTATTAGCATCTTCCACATTTCTGATTGTCACTATGCTCATGTCATCCTGAATGTCATATCCTAGACCATTCATGTATATGGTGACCTTTTCCTCATAACTCTTACGATGACCAACTCTGAGGTTCAGTTGATAAAACTCTTCAATGTATTCCTTCACTATCATCCCCTTCTGTTAAGCCCTAATATTGGCTCATTACCCCTTAATTGGGGCATATTATATTAGTAATGTTATTTTATTTATGTCAAATTTAGGCCATTAGTTGTAATTTAGATTAGTAATGTTATTTTAATTATGTCGTCTTTAGGCCATTATTTGTAATTATACCTCCTAGTATCCTATATATACCAAGGAGACATTTTCA
>JZKD02S1739689.1:457849-469572 GCA_000966675.3 Picea glauca
AAAAGGAGGTTTCCCCCTCGAAGAGGCTTATTATCTGAAATTATCTCTTTTTCAAGGCGTTGAGTACTTTTTCTGAGGTTTTTATATGCTATATTGATGTTTGGTTCTTAACACCTTCTGTCTCAAATTATGCATTCTTCAAAACAGGTTGATTTGATAGTGTCTAGGTATAAACTTGGCCTTCATTTTTGCTACCATCCCATCCCATCTTTTGATTCTTTTCTTTCCTTTGCAACACCTGTTATCCTGCAGTTCATCCCACCACAATGTTGCATGCCCTTTCAATCTAGTGACAACATGATTTACTTTCCTATTTTCTTCGATATATTCATAATCAAAGTATTTATCCAGAGCTCTAAACCAATCTAGAAGCTCCTCGACATCTAAGTTTCCTTCATACATCAGAATTCCCATTTTTTCTCTAGCCCCTATTCTTGCAACAACTCCGAATAGATGTTCTTCTGCAGTGTCTTCAGCTACAAATTCTTCTTCGGCTCTAGCCTCATTTTCACTTTTGGCTTCACGGACATCTCCTGTATCAGTAGCTCATCTCTTTTCTGTCTCCATAGCATCTAATCTATCATGAAGTTCTCACATTTCCCTTTCCACAACTGGATTGGGAATTGGTTTGTCTTCATGTCTTCTAGGCGGCATTGTTCAAATATTCTCTTTACTACAAAGATTCAAAATATGTGGGTTGATACCACCTGACGTAGAACCCCTACCTCAGCAGGTTTTGCTTGACCTCCTGATCTAAGGATCATTCTTAATCTCCCCTTGAGCCTAAATGGCTCTTCAATTCCCAACTGGAGTATTCACAATTGTAACCATAGGTCCTTCTTAGAAGATACACCCGTGCAAACAAGTGCTAGGCACAAAATATTACCCACATGACCAACCAATGTGACCACAACCTTTATCCAAAAAGGTATTTCATGAATTTTGATTTTGGGGGTTATTAGTGTGATACAACCCCAACACTCCACATCCATGAAACCCTAAAACCTGATGTGGGACCTCTCTCCGGGACCAGATTTGATGATCCTATGCCTCCTCCTCGGTTGATGGCCATGATCACACCATGACTTTGTGTTTCATGATATCGGGACTATTTGTGTAACTCAATCCCAATGCTCCATCTCCTGACTCCTGAAATGTCGAGATCTGAAATCAAGAGATCAATAAATCCCATTGATCCAGATCCAATGAATACTATTCCTCCTAGGCTTGTGAATGATGAAAGGTTATCAACCTTATCTTTCCTGCTGATCTACTAGATCCAATGGCTCACAGAAATTCGATATTTCTCCCTCCGAGAAATTCCACCGTTCATTCAGATTTTCAATGGCTCCAAGCCAAAGGACTTGTCTTCAATTCTTCTGGGGTCAACCTCTGTGAGGTGACTTAAAATTTTTGCTTTCCTTAAATTCCATCAAAGTCTCTATCCCTTCTAAACTTCACTTCTACTACAACTCAAGAATTCCAAGGGTTCTTTACACACACTCCTTTTGTCACTGATGATAACCTCTGGTTATCTGACATATTCCTCTTATGTGCACTCCTTGCAACATAAATCCTTCAACCCCTCACTCGAGTTGGAAAAGTATAAGACTTCAACCTTCCTGTGCACTTCCTTGCATGACTCTGTGCTATACTCACACTTCTGTTGGTATGAGAACAACAATATCTCTCCTCATCTTTTCTGAGGCAAAACTCAGAGCCTGTCAACGCACTCTTCACAAACTTTCACTGCACTCCTTGCAAGAATTCTCAGGATGAGAAACAATTGAAACTCATTCTCCCCCTCTCAAATACTTCATACATTCAATCATGAAATTATACATACACATAGCATTGAAACAAATGCATAACAGAGACTAGAATTAACTGTAAACATAACATTCAATAGATGTAAACATAATTCATAAACGCCATGAAATTTAGATTAGAGCTTCCTTATATCAATTCAAGTGCATATGTACATGGGTTCTACAGCATCAACTATCTTCTTATACACTCTTCTACAATATCTTCTCTTCTATTCTCTTTCTCTACAAATCTCCTCTCTTATAATGAGAATAATAATACATTACAATACATACGAGGGAGCTTTCTAGAGTTTTCCCTCCTACAACTCTAAGCTATCTAATCGAAATAAAATATACAACTAATTTACATTTAATATAATAAATGCCTCCAACAAACAAATGAGAGAAACCGCTCAATATCTGTATTACAAGTCAAAACATAAATGTGAATGCATCCTTTCAAGACATTACATTAATGTCTTATCCTTTCAAATTCAAAATGCTTTCAAAATGTGTGTTGGTGCATATCCAGTTGACCTCCACTTTTGCGATTGCTTTGTTGGCTTGCTTTCATTTCTCCTGCATCATATTCCCTTCAGAAAAACAACAAAAATTCCTAAACCATTCAAAATTTCTCAAATCGACTTGACAATTGACTAATTTGGGCCGTTACACAAAAATCCCATGTTTCATATTTTGGAATTTCATCTTTATTTTCCTAGAAAATTAGCCCAAAATTACTCTGTAGAAAACCACTGCATTTTCCTTGAAGCCTTGTTGATGATAGAGATTTTCAATACCAACATCCACATGTCCATAGATCAATGGATGTGATTATTTTTGGAAGTTGGACATCTGGGTGTTAATGAAGAAATGAAAATGGATTCACCCAGTGGCTAAAATATTAAATGGAACAATGACCAATGTAGAACAACAATCTCTAGGATGTTAGGGTAAGGTTAAGCATTTTTCTAGTTTCAATTCTTGATATTCCCAACCATCGTCAATATATAGGATAAAATAATGATCGGATGATGGTTTGACTATTTATTTGACTCTTGGGCACTGATTCAACAAGATCTCCTCAGGAATTGAATATAAATTCAACAATCATTTTTATCCCTTTATTGATGCTTGGAAAAGGTATTGGCATCTTCGCTACTTGATGCATAGATAACAATGGTCGAGGCTTGGTCTTGGAAATGGTGGGATGTTTTTAGTGCATGGATCATTCGACATATGGTTTGGTGAAAACTTGACATATGGTATGAGAGGTTGAAGTTTGGTAGGTGGGTAAGAAAACAACTTTTTGTTTTTAACAATTGATACTTTCATAAGTAATATGTAAAGGGTAGATAGTTAGACTATGAAATAATGCATGAATAAAATGGGTAGATAGGTAGAAAATAGAGGTAGGTTATAAAATAATAATATTTTTATATTTTATATTTTATTTTAAGAATAATAGAGATTAATCTAGGGCATTATGAAGAGGATTAATTTTAGCAAAACTTCAAATGTCAAGGAGGAATTGCATAGAATCACCAAATGAATTTTTTTTGTGTTGAAATATTTGGCAAAGTTTGTGCAATTTTGACGAGAATCTCAAGAATTTTACAAAGTCAATTTCAGTGATAACATCAATCTTTGAGGTGGCAGAAAATTTGGGAATTGTAGCACAAAATGAAGAAAGCAGTTGAAAATTTTGGAGATGTTGATTTTTATCCTAACATAGGCTCCATCTGGGGATGGTGTTTTCCTGCAAAGCACCAAGAACTGTATACTACATGACTTCATCACCATGGATTCTAAAATTACCCCTATCAAATTCAAAAACCTGTCATTTCCTATATCTGTAGAAGATTATACCTTCTCTAAAACCATCCCTAATAAGAAACTATCTCTGTGAAGCCCTGCTCATTCTTAGCTGAAAGAAAACTATTGTACATAACAGAATCAAAACTACATTACACACACTACAAAATGAAAAGAATTGTTGCAAACTAGAAACCAAGTGCTTGAAACCTTTACAAAAAAATGAAACTAAAGTGAATGCTCAATAGAGGAGCTTATTTATGTACATGAATCCTACACTATTCATCTCAACCACTTATAATCAAGTGAAATTATACTTCCAGTGAAACCACACAAGAAACTGTATAAGGGAATGAACTTATGGATTGCAACTGTCTCAGAAAGGGGAAAACGAATATGAAATTTGTAGTAAGAAGTTCATTGACACCTGACACTTACAAACCCAATATAGTAGTTTTTTGAAACTTGTTACATTCAACATACTAAACACTAAATATTGCAGCCATATTGAAAATGTATCATGAAAAGAATGAGAAAAAATCGACTGCTCATTGATTGAAAGTGAGAACCCGTCTTTAAAGATGAATGGAATGAACTTATTTTGAATATCCTATGATATTTTTGATGTATTTCTATCCAAAAAAAATTCAATTATGATAAAAAAAGTTATACATATCCTTGAAAACTTCTAGGTGCATGCAAATCAAAACTACTTAAAGATGTTTCTTCATAGACTAACATATATTCTCCATCCTCACTATTGTTTGAAATTTCTATGGATGATGACAAAGGAATCTACCCATACTTCTCTTGAAAATCAACATTACCATCATCAATTAACTGATCACCACAAGACTAAATATTATATGCATACCTTTCTTTAGTCTCTTTGATTAGTTATCTTTGGATAGTTAAGTTATCATGTTGATTTAAGACTTTGTTGGACAACTGAGAGGGGGGGGGGCGTGAATCAGTTGTTACCATGCTTAAACAATTATGCCTATTTAAAACTCATTATAGACCTCTCAATGATAATCACAGTAATGTAGGGAAGTAAGCATTGTAACATTCAACATCTTTCATGCATATGAGATATACAGAGACAAATATTTCCTGAGGAAACCCATAAAGGGTAAAAACCTCTTTTTCTTTATACGATAAGTAATATTTACATTCTTTACATTATGATACATATGATCTCCAACTCATTGTGAGGCTACAACCTATGTTTTGCAAGCTGCAACTTGCTGAGAGCACCAACTCTCTGTTTTCTCTAGCACCCACTAGAAGGAAGCACCAACTCCCTGGTTTCTCTAGCACCAACTAGAAGGAAGCACCAACTTCCTGGTTTCTCTAGCACCAACTAGAAGGAAGCTACAACTCCCTATGTTCAAGCACCCACTTGAACCTCTGAGGATGCTAGTCCTCCCTAGCACCTCCATACCACCTTGGATTATCAATAAGTGTTACTGAAACTTATTACAGTGATATAATGTTTAACAATAACTTACCAGTCTCATCACTGTTCTGCAATATTTCACTGGTTCGTCTGCCCCACAGTCTTCCTGCATGCATACATTGCACTTTCTATTCTTCTTCCTTTTGTGATCTGTACACCATTCCTGTTCAATGCCCCTTTTCACTTCTGGCCATCCCAGCTCCTACACTTCACCTCCTTCTTCCTGCATGCATCACCCACCACAACAACAACAACCTCATCACTTCTATGTCCTGTGTACTTATATCTTTTGTACACCTTGTGCATTCAATGTTCGCCATGCCTCTGCACGCTTACACCGTTCCAATCTACTCCACATCGGAGAGTTTTCTCCACTTCACTCTTCCACAGCTATCCAATCTCCTGTGTGCCATGTTCTCTCTATGTTCTACATATTCTTCTCATTGTGAGTCCTCTACCTGAACATCATGGTAACTCTACAACTTCTCTGGCAGTTTCACCTACGCATCCATCATCACTAGGTGTTATTCTGAGATTCCTTAGTTTCTCTGGTAATTGAGACTCTTCATATTCTCCTTCACAGTTGTGATCATCCTCCTTGTTGTATTTACAGACTTCAATGCTCATCCATCTGTCAATTGCCTCCATGAACACTCTTCATTCCACTGGCAGATTCCTTGACACTCTTCATCTCCTCTGGAAATCACACAGAGGTATCTTCGAATCTTCTGGAAGAGACCATCAATTTTTTCCTGTAGTTAGACTGCAAGGAGAAACATTAGCCCTCTGATCGTGCCCAAAATCCCCTGCACCATTGGATTGACTTCATGTGATATTGCGTTTATTTCGCCAATTCGCATTTCAGGATTTCAGTATTTCAGCGTTTATTTCCAACTACATGTTAGGACCACACAATGCACCTTTTTGCCTATACTTTTTGCCACTATTATACTCTTGATCACCTACATTTAGACTCATACTATCACTTTATCTGATCATCTCAAAGGTATACAACGTCCCTTCTCATTACTATATGTTTAATCTGTTTTGCATAATATTTTACATCACTCTCGTACTTAACCATTGATTAAGAAATGCATAAGTGTCCAAAACTATAGATTAGCATTTGAGGCCTATTTCTTAAACACAGAACTGTCCAAGGTCGTTGTTGCTGAAACACAGAATTGATGCTGAAACACGGAGCTGCTATACAGTCCGAGGTCACAGATGCTGAAACATGGAGCTGCCTTATAGTTTGAGGACGCAGATGCTGAAACACAGAGCCGTTACACAGTCCCGAGTCACAGATGCTGAAACACAGAGTTGTTACACAGTCCAGAGTTGCAGATGTTGAAACACAGAGGAAACCGCCAGAACCGACAATGTTGAAACACAAGGAAGCTGTCACAGTCAGCGGTCAACACAGTCAGAGCACAATTCATGTGGCTGAAACAGCCAGCAAATTGTGATGCTGAAACAACATCCACAACAAGAAGAAGAAGCTGTTACACCAGCCGTAACAACAATACCTCATTCAGCTCCTGTAATAGCATTCGGTTGCGTGAGACTAGGAAATCCTATGCTGGTTTAGAAAGAAGATCCGATTTAGGATAAGGCTCAGTTATGCATTGTAATTATTGTATCGAAGGGATCTCCTCTTTAAATCAGAGGAAATCACCATTTGAGGGAGCCAAGTTTTATGTATTGAAGCAACTCCAGAGAAGCGAGACGTATTCTATTTTCCAAATTGTAATGTGATATTTCGACAGATGAATAGAAGACTGCTTTGAGTATCTCTTTCTAGCTTCCTCGTTTCAGGGGAATCTTGTGAGAAGGGAGGTCCCACCTTCTTCACAAGATTCACCCATTAGTTAGAAGTGTGTTAGTACAATTTCTGTTTATGCTTTGTTTAACTGTCATTTGCTGAAACACTATTTTTAATGGATTCCACTTTGCTGAAACACTACTGACTCTGTCTTAGTTTATTGAATGGAATTTGTAATTCTTTTTATCGGCAATCTTGTGTGATGATTTTATGAGGCTAGTAGAGACTAGGTTAAAGGTTTCTGCTCAGACAGGAAGGAATCGAAATATCCTACCCTCTGTAGATTTCATTTAATTCTGCCAGTGTGCTAGCCAGAGGTTTGGTTAAGGGTTCCTGCTCAGACAAGAAGGAATCAAAACACCTTACCTTCTGTAGATTTTATTTACTGCTGCAAGTGTGCTAGCTAGATATTTGGTTAAGGGTTCCTGCTCAGACAGGAAGGAATCAAAACACCTTATCTTTTGTAGATTTCCTTTACTGCTACAAGTGCGCTAGCCAGAGATTTGGTTAAGGGTTCCTTCTCAGACAGGAAGGAACCAAAACACCTTGTCTTCTGTAGATTTCATTTACCTCTGCAAGTGTGATAGCCAGGGATTGGGTTAAGGGTTCCTGCTCAGAATGGAAGGAGCCAAAACATCATGTTCTCTGTAGACTTCCATTACTTCTGCAATTGTGCTAGCCAGAAACTGGGTTAAGGATCTCTACTCAGAAAGGAAGAGATCAGGCTGCCCTGTTCTCTGTAAACCTCAACCTCACAAGTGTGCTAAAATAGAAATAAGGATCAAGGCTCCTATTTAGAAAGGAAGGAACTAGGTGGCTTTGTTCTCTGTTAGATAGAGTTAATTGTTTTTTGCATTACTGTTTCCATGAAAGAGTGTTAGTACTGAGGTCTCTGTTTGAGAGTAAGGGTCCTATTCTATGATTACATAATAGTTGTTCTTTCCCATTGCAAGTGTTATTTTAATGTAATCCATGATTCTTAGATTAATCTTTAAAAGATATGCAATAGGGAAGATACTTTCCTGTGATTTAATTCAGAACTTCAGTTCATTCAAAGTGTGATTAGTATAAATTTCGTTACTACAACACTAAGTTGCTTTTGGAATTGAGCATATATAGTGCGTGGCTATATTTGAAATAAAATACTTCCTTGGGTTGATAATTTATGTATCACTTGATTGTTTGAATCAATTAAGAAATTATAGTGACCAACACTACCAATCCATGAAACTCCGAAGTGGCATGGGATCAACGGTCCCAAACAACCCTTGATCTGACGGCTCAGATCATTTCATGATTTTTCATTTTGCGATTTAGACATTCCTATGGTATTGTTTCTTGCCTCTCCAAGTCGCGATTAGTGAAACCCCGAAATGGAGTCTTTGACATGCTTTGATCTTCTGCCATGCACCCCTCTTGGATCAACGGTCAAGATTTTATCGAGACTTTGCAACTCCACGAGCCTTTGTTGTGCCTGATCAACGGTTCAGATCAATCCTCGATCTGACGGTTAGGATTATTTTGTGATTTCTCGTATCATGATTTTGAGAGGTTAGGGAACCCCGTGCCTTTAACTCTCCAGTCAGAGAAATGATGATCTTTCGCCACGTGTCCTATGGACCCAATGGTCCCGATCTTGTCATGATTTCACATATCGCGATTTTAGGGTTTGCGACTTTGGGACTCCTATAGTAGGAGTTCTTGACATCTCCATCTCCTGATTTCTGAAACTCTGAACTGATCGGACGACTCACATAACCCCCTGAGATGGACGGTTGACGAGATTTTGGCGTTTCGCATTTTGTAATTTCAGGACTACTTTTGTAAAGAACCTTGACATTTCCATCCCCCAATATCCGAAATCTTGATAGCCAAAACTCTAAAATGGAGTTGGACCACTGCTTCAATATTGCACTTTAAAGAACGTACAGGTTCTCCTAGATCCAATGATGGTCGGACCCTGCGCTTGGATCTAACGCCCAAGATCTGCCCTCCATCTACACGTTCATCCCTGGTGCACACCTACGCACTAGATTTGACTCTAAGCTAATTCCTCCTGAGCTGACTTTGTTCTTGTTTTTCCATCGATGCATATTCTGAACTTGCCATCAATGACAAGCACACTTTGCCTGTTAAACATTCCAGCGATCCTCTGCACTATCTCTTCTGATCTTATCGAGCTTGCTCTACAACATATTTCAAAAATACTTCTGGTGCCCACCTAGCACATTCTTCTTGTACTCAAGCCATCATCATTGTTGTACTTGCCATCAATGAAAAGCATATGCTACCTGTAAAACCTGCCAACAATCTCCTCCTTTGGCATTGATGGCAACAAAGGTACCCCTGTTCTTTTCTCCCCCTTTGACATCAATGTCAAAGAAAACATGCTCCCCTTGAGCCGTTGCATTAATTTTAGGAGGTATCAGATATGCAACCAATACAAGACTCCCCCTAATAGGATGGACTCTCTTATATGTATGGGATGACACCAAGCCTTTGTCTTAGTTATTCAAATGGTGTCTTGGCTAGGGGTTTAGTAAAGATGTCTGCAATTTGTTCTGTAGTGGGAATATAATTGACCTGAATAATTTGATTGGTGACCTTCTCTCTCAGAAAATGATATTTTATGGGAATATGCTTGGTCTTGGAGTGGAATACAGAATTTTTAGATACATTGATGGCACTAGTGTTATCACAATGAATTGGGATCAGTGCAGTGTATTTTACATCTAAGTCTGCAACTCTCTGAATCATCCATAATACCTGAGTGCAAAAGGTAGCAACAATAATGTACTCTTCCTCTGTAGTTGATAAAGAAATGGAACCTTTCTTTTTACTAATCCTTGCTACTAAAGAATCACCCAGGAAGAATTCTCCTCCACTGGTGCTTTTTCTCTCATTAACACAGTTTGCCCAATCTGCATATGAGTAAGCAGTTAACTGAAAATTCTGATTGCTGGGATACCACAGACCATAAGTCATTGTTTCTTTTAAATACTTGAATATCCTTTTGACATCTTGCAAATGACTTTGTTTGGGTGCAGCTTGATATCTTTCTACCATTCCTACAACATGCATTATGTATGGGCGAGATGTGATGTACAACAGGATGTCTATCATTGATCGATATGAGCTTTGATCAACATCAGGTTAATCATCATCCTTGCTTAATTCACATCTAGCTACCATAGGTGTACCCACAGGTTTAGAATCTTCCATTTGAAACCTTTTCAACATTTCTCTTAGATATTTTTCTTGAGAAATGAACATTCCTTCAGATCTCTGAGTAATTTGCAGACCAAGAAAAAATGACAGTTCTCCTATCATAGACATTTCAAATTTAGACTCCATGGCAGAAGAAAACCATTGTACCAATGAATCCTTATTACATCCAAAGATGATGTCATCTACATAGACCAATAAGATGAGCAAATTATTATCCTCTGTTTTAATATACAGATTGTTGTCAGTTGTTCCTCTCTTGAACCCTTTGTCTTTGAGATATGTATCCAGTCTGTGATACCAGGCTCGAGGGGCTTGTTTTAAACCATATAAATCTTTCTTCAGCTTGCATAATAAGTCAGGGTTATCAGACAGTTTGAAACCCTCTGGTTGTTCCATATAGACTTCTTCACTTAAATATCCATTTAGAAAGGCTGACTTGACATCCATTTGATAGACTTTAAACCTTTTATGACAAGCATAGGCAAGAAACATTCTGATAGCTTCTAATCTTGCTATGGGTGCAAATGTTTCATCAAAACCCAGTCCTTCTATCTAAGCATAGTCTTTACAGACTAACCTTGCTTTGTTCCCGATAACTTGTCCTTTCTCATTCAACTTATTCTTAAAGATCCATTTGGAGCCAATGAAGGTCTTTGAACCATCTCCCATGTATTGTTTTTCTCAATCTAATCAAGTTATTCATCGATTGCTTTAACCCAATGGTCATCTTTGTTGGCTTCATTAAAATTCTTGGGTTCCAGCATGGATATGAAAGCTATATGAGATTGTTCAGTGTTTTTGATTATCTTTCTCCTGGTTTGTACACCTTTGTATTTTTCTCCAATTATCTGAATTGTAGGATGATTCTTTTGATTGATTCTGGAGGAGGAATTTGTAGTTGACTGTTGATTTGAGTCTGTTTGAGTGTCTGAGTCTTCAACTGATTCAAAGTCTTCATTTTATGATTATTGGACCTGTTCATCTTCAACTTTAGCTATGTCTTCTATAGAAGACTCATTACTGTACACTTCTCCTGCTAGGATTCCTTCATCAATTTTTACATCAATACAGTCGACCATCTTATGCAACCTCTTATTATAACATCTATATCCTTTGTTGTTTGTAGCATACCCTAAGAAGATACCTTCATCAGCCCTGTCATCATATTTTCCAAGGTTCTCATCATTATTCTTTATGTAGCATTTACTCCCAAAGACCCTGAAGTGTTTGATTGAGGTATGTCTTCCAAACCATAATTCATAAGGTGTCTTGTCACTTTGTGGTCTGGGGTGGGCTTTGTTAAGCACATGGACTACTGTGTGTATTTCGTTTACCCAGTAGGTTTGACCAATGTTCTTCTCATTCATCATTGACCTGGCCATTTCCTGCACTGTTCTGTTTTGCCTCTCAACAACTCCATTTTGTTGTGGAGTTCTTGGGATTGTGTATTCTCTCTTGATCCCATGCTCATCACAGAATTCCTTGAAGTCTCTTGACATAAACTCTCCTCCCTGATCTGATCTTACTACCTTTAACCTCTTGCCTGTTTGAGTCTCTGTTAAAGCCTTAAATATTTTAAACTTCTCAA
>JZKD02S1739689.1:469940-481587 GCA_000966675.3 Picea glauca
TAACCTCTTGCCTGTTTGAGTCTCTGTTAAAGCCTTAAATATTTTAAACTTCTCAAATGCTTCAACTTTTTCTTTGAGAAAGGCAACCCAAGTAAGTCTGGAGTAATCATCGATAGTCAACATGAAATAGTTTTCTTTCCTTGTGCCTTCTTGTCTTGATGGTCCACATAAATCCATATGAACTAGTTGGAGTGGTTTCTCTATTGAAGTAAAGCTCTTGGACTTAAACTGTGTCCTATTTTTCTTCCCTACTTGACAGGGTTTACACATTGAATCTTGGGGCTTTGATATTCTCGAAAGACCTTTTATTGCCTCGAGGTTTTTGAGTTTGATTAAGTGGTAAAAGTTTATATGTCCAAGTCTCCTATGCCATAACCAGATTTCATCATGTTTTCTTAGATGACATTCTTCTCTATTTTCTTTCAACACATATACATTATTTTTTGTCCTTATGCCTTTGGCCACCACTTGTCCTAAGTTTACAGACTTTATCTTACAGTCCTTGGATGTGAACAACACTTCGCATCCTCTGTCACACATTTGTCTTACATTGAGCATATCTTTTTTCAGCCCATCCATAGGTAGAACATCTTGGGATTTTGATTTTCCATTACTTAAGCTCACCATCCCTTTGCCCTTTATTTTCCCTGGAGCATCATTTCCAAAGGTTACGTTTCTTGATTTTCTTTCACCTAAAAATAGAAACTTGCCATTGTATCCCATCATGTGTTTGGAGCATCCACTATCTATATACCAAGGGTTCATTTTTCTTTGAGTGAACAATACTAATCCACACTTGTCACTTTCCTTCTTCTTCCAAAACTTGACATTTTCAGTAGGGGATTTCGAATCTAGTTCATAGTTCCTTAATAGATAGTCAATAGATTTATGTCCAAAGTTATGACAGGTGTAGCATTCAACCTCATTATTCAATAGGTCAAACTTATTGTTGTAGTGTTGTCTACTTATTAACTGTTGATTATTTCTTGGCCTCCTTAGTTGTATGTGTCTAGACTTAATTTGGCAATTTGCAGTCTATGAAGGATTATTACTTGACTGTATCATTCTTTGTTGCAGGAAGTATTTATTCCCTTGAAATATTAATTGCTCATGTCTAAGTCTTAAGGAACAATTTACAGCTTTGTGACCAAAGTTAGAACAGTAGAAACAATAGTCATGGAAAAATTCTTTGTACCTAGGAAATGGTTGTCTTCTTTGTGAAAATCAATTTCTTCTAGGATGATGACGTCTTTTAGTAGTGAGTGCATTACTTATTTGTTCTACAGATTCAGATCTGGCATCTTTTACCTTACTTGCCCTGGGTGCCTAATTGTCTTCCTTTGTTCCTGCAAGTTTGTTGTTGTTATTGGTTGTACATTTGACAAACTTGATGGGTTCTTCGTTTCTTGACTTGCCACTACTTGATCCCTCTTCATAACCCAAACCAGTTTTCAACTTTGGATTCCTTTACTAATTCAGGATGGTGGCTAATCCTTCTGAGGCTTTGATACTTGACATATTTTGATTATACAAGGCTTGAAACTTCTCCATCTCTTTCCTAGTTTTCACTACTTCTTCTTCTAATGCTTCACATCTCGCCTTCTTTTCTAATAACTGTTGTTTTAGAATGTCTTTGATTTTCTTTGCCTCTTCTAATTCTACTTTTAGTAGGACAAGGTATTCATCAGTTTTTTTACTGTCTTTCTCGAACTGTATCAACAATTGTCTTTTCTTTCTGTTCTTGATTCTTAGTCTGTCAATATCTTCCAGTGCATTGATCAGTTCTCCTTCCATGTAAACCACAACTTATTCTTCATTAACATCACTCCCTGTGATTTGATTATCATAATCCTCTTTTTCCATAAGTATGAAGTCATTTAGTTTATCTTCAATAGAGGAGTCATTTTCTTCATCATCTGAAGGATCATCATCATTTTTTACTCACAGACTTTTCTTCTTAAAGGTTTTCTCTTTAGAGAAATTTTTGTGTTTGTACTTCTCCTCATCATCACATGTCTGATCCTTTCCTTTGTGGGGGACATTTATTTGTGAAATGACCTATCCTACCACACTTGAAACATTTGAAAGGAAGTTTACCTTTGTATTTTCCTGATCCCTTCTTCAGTATCTTCACAACTTTTTCTTCAATTTCATCGGGCTCAGAATCCTCATTCTTGTCTACTTTAAATGATGCTTCTCTGGAGGTGGGTTTATCTTTAACTATTCTCATTTCATATGCAGTAAAGGTTCCTAGAAATTGATCAAACTACAAGGTTTTTAGATCATTAAGTTCTTCTATAGCAGAGACCTTCAGGTTGAGCCTATCTGGGAGAGATCTCAAGATTTTCTGAACTAAAGAAGGTTCCTCAATTGTTTCACCAAGTTCCTTCATTGCATTTACCATTTCTTCTACCATCATAAATTATTTTCCAACAGTTTCATATTCCTTCATCTTCAGCTATTCAAATTGTATTTTGTAGGTTTGAAGCTTTGCATCCTTTATCTTCTCATTACCCTCATAACTGCTAATGAGTTTGTCCCACATTTCTTTGGCAGTTCCTAGGTCCATAACTTTTACGAATTCTTCTTCTGCAAGCCCACTCAAGATAGAATTCATAGCCTTAGATTTGAAGCTAAATTCTAGTTTTTCATCCTTATTAGCTAGCACAACTAGCTTTACATAACCAATATCTACCACATCCCAGACGTCTACACCTAAAGCCATTATGTAGGTTCTCATTCTAACTTTCCAGAAGGCAAAGTTTGTTCCATTTAATAAAGGGGCCTTATTGGTTGAATTTCCTTCATGGATTGACATGTTTAAGCTCTAGGATCTACCCTGAGATAAAAGGGGCCTGCTCTAATACCAATTGTTGGACAACTAAGAGAGGGGGGGTGAATCAGTTGTTACCATGCTTAAACAATTATGCCTATTTAAAACTCATTATAGACCTCTCAATGATAATCACAGTAATGCAGGGAAGTAAGCATTGTAACATTCAACATCATTCATGCATATGAGATATACATAGACAGACTTTTCCTGAGGAAACCCATAAAGGGTAAAAACCTCTTTTTCTTTATATGATAAGTAATCTTTACATTCTTTACATTATCATACATATGAGCTCCAACTCATTGTGAGGCTACAACATCTATTTTGCAAGCTGCAACTTGATGAGAGCACCAACTCTCTATTTTCTCTAACACCCACTAGAAGGAAGCACCAACTCCCTGGTTTCTCTAGCACCAACTAGAAGGAAGCACCAACTCCCTAGTTTCTCTAGCACCAACTAGAAGGAAGCTACAAATCCCTGTGTTCAATCACCCACTTGAACCTATGAGGACACCGGTCCTCCCTAGAACCTCCTTACCACCCTGGATTATCAATATGTGTTATTGAAACTTATTACAGTGATATAATGTTTAACAACAACTTACCAGTCTCATCACTATTCTACAAGATTTCATTGCTTCGTCTGCCTCACAGTCTTCCTGCATGCATACATTACACTTTCTATTCTTCTTCCTTTTGTGCTTTGTACACCATTCCTGTTCAATTCCCCTTTTCACTTCTAGCCATCCCAACACCTGCACTTCACCTCCTTCTTCCTTCATTCATCAACCACCGCAGCAACAACAACCTCATCACTTCTCTATCCCATGTACTTATAGCTTCTGTACACCTTGTGCATGCAATGTTCACCATGCCTCTGCATGCTCACACCACTCCAATCTACTCCACATCGGATGTTTTTCTCCACTTCACTCTTCCACAACTATCCAATCTCCTGTGCGCCATGTTCTCTCTCTATTCTACATATTCTGCTCATTGTGAGTCCTCTGCCTGAAGATCATGGTAACTCTTCAGCTTCTCTGGCGGTGTCACCTATTCATCCATCATCACTGGGTGTTATTCTGAGATTCCTTAGTTTTTATGGTAGTTGAGACTCTTCATCTTCTCTTTCACAGTTGTGCTCATCCTCTATGTTGCAGTTATAGACTTCAACGCTCATCCATCTGTCAATTGCCTCCACGAACAGTCTTCATTCCACTGGCAGATTCCTTGAGACTCTTCAGCTCCTCTGGTAATCACACAAAGGTCTCTTCGAATATTTTGGTAGAGACCATCAATGGTTTCCTATAGTTAGACTACAAGGAGCAACATTATCCCTCTGATCGTGCCCAAAATCCCCTACACCATTGGATTGACTTCATGTGATCTTGCGTTTATTTCCCCAATTCGCATTTCGAGATTTTGATGTTTCTGTGGTGAATGTTCTTGACACTTCCAACTATTGATCCATGAAACTCTAAAGTGGCATGGGATCAATGGTCCCAATCTACCCTTGATCTGACGGATCAAATCATTTCATGATTTCACATTTCATGATTTCGACATTCCTATGGTATTGTTTCTTGCCTCTCCAAGTCCTGATTCATGAAACCTCGAAATGGAGTCTTTGACATGCTCTAATATTCTTCCACGCATTCCTCTTGGATAAAAGATCAATATTTTATCGAGACTTTGCAACTCCACGAGCCTTCATTGTGCCTGATTAATGGTTTATATTAGTCCTCGATTCGACAGTTAGGATTATTTCGCAATTTCGAGAGGTTAGGGAACCCCGTTCCTTTGACTCTCCAATCAGTGAAATGATGATCTTTCACCATGTGTCCTATGGACCCAATGGTCCCGATCTTGTCGTGATTTCACATATCATGATTTCAGGGTTTGCACTTCAAGACTCCTATAGTAGGAGTTCTTGACATCTCCATCTCCCGATTTCTGAAACTCCGAAGTGATCAGACGGCCCACATAACCCCCTGAGATGGATGGTGGACGAGATTTTATCATTTCGCATTTTTCAATTTCGGGACTCCTATTGTAAAGAAACTTGACATTTCCATCTCCCGATATCTGAACTCCCGATAGCCAAAACCCTGAAATGGAGTTGGACCACCGCTTCGATCTTGCACTTTAAAGAACATGTAGGTTCTCCTGGATCCAATGATGGTCGGACCCCACACTCGGATATAACGCCTAAGATCTGTCCTCCATCTACACGCTCATCCCTGGTGCACACCTATGCACTACTTTTGACTTTGAGCTAATTCCTCCTGAGCTAACTTTGTTCTTGTTTTTCCATTGATGCATATTCTGAACTTGCCATCAATGACAAGTCCACTTTTCCTATTAAACATGCCAATGATCCTCTGCATTATCTCTTCTAATCTTATCAAGCTTTCTCTGCAGCATCTTCCTAAAATACTTCTGGTTCCCACCTGGCACATTCTTCTTGTACTTAAGCCATCATCATTGTTGTACTTGCCATCAATGACAAGCATACGCTGCCTGTAAAACCTTCCAAAAGAATTCACCTTGGAAACATTCAAGGACATTTTCTTCAATTTCAAAATCTTGATTGCAACATTATTCTTTATGCTTCAAAACTGATTGAAACACATCGTTATCCGAAGAAGAAACACCAATTTTCCTAATGAAATATTGAATGTTATCTTCCAAAGTAGGAAGAAGTGTTGCATCATTTTGAAATTTTTTTGATGTCTCTATCTAATGACCTTCCAATGATATTTACTCATTTGAATCCATAAAGCTATCTTCTTCTTTCTCACTATTGTAACAAGTTTTCTCTTCAATCTCTTGGTCACAACAATCTTTGAAAAGAAGATCAACTGAACACATGGCCATACAATAAGAGTGAAAATATGAATGAAAACCCCTCAATGAAGAAATACTAGCAGTAGGTAAAGCTTTATATCACTGTCGAATATCTCCGCAAAAAAATTTCAAAAACATTTTCATTAAAACATCCTCATGATAGATATTCAACTGATGCACACAAGCATGAAAATACTTTAAATTTTGTGCATGGATTTTCTCATAATCTGTATTAAATATCAGAAGATTATCTCTCCAATCTTCTGCATTCAACATAACATTAGGATAACCAGTTACATTTGAAAACTCAAATGGAGCATACCTTGCAACTATCTGAATAGTGAATGAAATTGAAATGAAGTGGAGTCACCGGTAAAATTATAGTTGAGTCGTCATGTGAATAAATAAACATCCTGGTGCCTAATCCTTTTCCACCTTTAAGAACCAAAACTGATCTTTGTCAAATCCCATGGAAACATATTTCACCTTCATTCCCCAACAACGACGCCAAAAAAATGTTTCTACTTGAGATGTTCCCAACTATTAGGAACATGCCAATACTATTTTCAACCAACTTCTGACTACAAGTTGGCCCTTACATATAGTAGGGGATACCTCATCAAATTATATCATATAGCTTCCCATTGTCACTAGGCATCAACTCTCATCCTAAATCCTAGATGCCATGGTTGTATGAAGTTTAAAAGAAGGACATTCTAGCTAGGATAAATCACAACAATGTTGGAATAAAGTATGTAATGGCTCTCATATCAGTGGATTAATCCATTGGGCATGGAGTCTCATTCATTAGAGTACAAAAACTTGTTCATGAAGGTAGAAGACATGAAGAAAAACACTAAAATCTCATACTTTGCAGAGGGAAAAAATCAATCTCTATAAATTCGAAATGAAGAATAATCAATTTTTTGGGCATTTATAATGATGAGTCCAACAAATAAAAAATGATATCATGTCAGACAATGTATCATGGTTATGATTATTTTTATATGAAAATAAAAGAATAACTCCTCTCTCAGTCATAAGGTTTAACATTAAAACTCGGGTCGAGTCAAAGCTCACAACATATATATGGAAATATGAGATCTTTAAGTTTCCTTTATGTATGAAATAGTGGAGGTTGTACCAAATTGTTTCACTATTAACCCTAACTATAATATTAATGCAAAATACAAATGAACAATGATGGCATAATGAGAAGAAAAATACATGAAATAGAAGAGAAGACAAATATCTAAGTGGTATGAGCCACGAATCCTTGAATTAATCCATCATGATAGCATAGATTACAATGAATCTATGAACTTCCTATAGAATTCAACCTTTCCTCCAAGGAAAATGCTAACCCCTTCCTCCAGTATTCAGTGGTTGCTTATCTTCCTTGAGTGATCAACTAAATGTTAACTTGATGCCATCAATTATACAACTTTTGCTTAACTGATTCCTAGAAATATTCTCTTAAATCTGGAACGGATATTCAACATAGAATTAAGTAGAAGAATCTTTTGGGGATTTTAACATTTCATGTCCATGTGTTGTCCCATTTGACCAAACAAATAGTAATTGGCTATTTAAACAACCCGTTTCTTGAAAATCTAGAGTTGATTCCTAATAATATTCATGAATATTGGCTAGACACCTTTAACTGATATGCTATCTCATTTCCTATAAAAATAATATTTTATTACTCTAATTAAGTCTTCATTATCCTTTCCCTGTTCCACGATAGAAATAACAATCCTCTCAAAAAGTTCCAAAGGAAGTACAAGAAGATCCTTTATCTACCATTCTTTGTTTGTTGATTTCCACTGATATCTCTCCAAAGATGGCATTGTTTTGACTTTACGTTTCTCTATTTAGGATAAAAAACTTTCATGCAATCCATGTTGTCTAGGGATTCAACACATCTATTGAAAATTTGAATCTCATCTGCTAAGGTAAGAAAAGATAAGAATTTCTAAAGAGAAACCAAGGTATCTTCCCAATATTAGAATGAGTAGAGATCATGGTACTGTATGAATAGCCTGGACTGAAGCATCAAGTTGAACAAGAAACTCCTTCGCTTTTCCAAAAATACCACTTTTGGCATATACCTTTAGTAATGAGTTCAATACCACCTTGTTTGGTGCTAAGGTTTCAGACTTCATATCATCTCTTAATTTCTCAACCTTTTCATGCTTTCCTTTTGCTGGATATGTATTTAGGAGTGAGCTATAGTGAAATTCATTGGAAGGAAGGTCTTTGTTCTTCATCTGTTGAAACAAACTCTCGTCTTCTTCATCAAGATTATGTGAAGCACAAAGAGATAAAAGAGATCCATACATGACCAAATTAAACTTCAAATCCATCCTTTTGAATTCCTCCATCAACTTACAAGATTTGGAATAACCATGTCGAGACTTAATATAGCCTTGCCATGCTTCTACGTCCAATCAAAGAGAACTTCTTCTTTGTCAAATTCCTAGGGTCTTCTTGCTTCTATATAGGTTTCAACCTTACTATAGTTATGTGCTCTTTTGAATTGACACTTTTCACAATTCCTACATGCTTAAATTCCATATCTTTTCCATAATAGCTCACGTAGAGACTTCGGAGATTCATGGGTGGCTTGTTTTGATTTCTTGACTAGCTTGAACCATTGCAATCATGTATACATTGCGAATGGTAGAAAGACAATGATGGATAGTGATTTTTATGCGCCTATTTACATATAGGGAAAACGTTGTTGGAATAGCGATATATGTATATGACAATAACATTAAATATCTAAAGCGTGAATTGAACTAGATTTTCTCTTCTAGCATTTGGAATTAGAAAAGAATTTGCAAGCAAAACTTTTCCCTTTATTCCCACTTGTGTCAATTTTCCAAGGTCTTAATATAATATCACATATGTACACCAATTCTCTGTATAGCAGTGCAAAGAATGCCAAAAGCCACATGTTTAGGGGCTAGAAAATATTATTGCAATTGGTATATCTTCTGTGCAGATCAATACCATCAAAATTATGAGGAAAACGCACATAGCACATGATATGGAGCATATGTCAAAACCACTAACACTTACACCAAATCATACATAGCACCAATTCTCTTATGGTTATTTAATCCAGTCTTCTTTTCACATGAAACATATACCAGACGAGGAAATTCATTTACATTCGTGTCGTGCCCACAATTATGACCCAAAAAATAACTAATAAGTCCTGGATGATTCTTCACATTATTTCCAATGCCATGGCGCTCCATTTTTGCATTGGGTTTTTCACAATCCAGAAATTCATGAAATATGGGTATATGCCCCTCATAAAAAAAAACAGAAACTCCTAAACTACTCAAAAATTCTCAAATCCACTACAGAGATGGTTAATTGGGGCCATTACACAAAAAAACCATGTATCATATTTTGGAATTTCATTTTTACTTGCGTAGAAAATCAGCCCGAAATTCCTTATCAAAAACCACTATGTTTTCCCTGAAGCCTTGTCGATGCAGATATTGTCAAGACCACCATCCACGCATCTAGATATCGACGGATGTGATTATTTCAGGAATCTGCTCCTTTGGTAATTAACGAGGAAATGAAAATGGATTCACTCGATGGATGGAATCCAAAATGGAACAATGACCAATGTGGAATTTCAATCACTGGGATGTTAGGGTATGGTTAAGCATTGCACTAGTTGGAATTCTCGATATGCCCGACCATCATTAATATGTAGGATAAAATAATTATCGAATGATGGATGGACTTTTTATTTGAATCTTGGGCGTTGATTCAACAAGATCTCATGAGCAATTGAATTTAACTTCAACACACATTTTTATCCCTTTATTAATGCTTAGAAAGGGTACTGGCATGCATGATAATTAACACATAGATCACAATAGTTTAGGCTTGGGCTTGGTGATGGTGGGATTTTTTTAGTGCATGGAGCATTTAGCATATGGTTGGGTGAAAACTTGACATATGGTAGGTGATGCAGGAGCATCACTCCACCTCAGTAAGCGCTAGTTGATTAGCACATTGGTGCGCATTCAAGGAAGGGAGAGGCACCGCACTTTCATTTTGTCCATGACATTTAAATGTAATTAAGGAAATTAATGTTGTTAGGTTGGAAGGGACAATTCGTTCTTTCACACAAGCTATAGGTGAGGTCACCTTAAGTGGTTGACTATAGGAGGTATCTAGATCCGATTCGGACTAGATTTCCACTCATTGTAATCTGCCTCAGTAGATAGGCGTTTTAAATGGTGATTAGACACCACTAGTGTAGCTTGGAGGGAAGCTCGTCGAGCCCCTATTGTATAAATATTTATATTGTATACCCGATAGAAGCTTTTGAAAGTTTTTTGAAGATCATTGTAAGCCAAGGAGAGGATATTTGAGGGCTGAGACTTAGTTGCAGTCCAGACTCATACACTGTAATTAATATTCAGATTAATATAACATAAACAATTTTTCCTGCATATGATTATGTATGTATTTTCCCTGTATTTCATGAATGTTATGTGCGTTTATGAATGCTTGTTGTATATGTATGTTAGATTTCATCTATAGGAAGAGATATAGAATCCTTTATTTTTGAGTTTGTTGGGTTATTTCTGGTTCTTTAGGCTAAGCGCATGAAGTGTGCGACAGAGTGTTGAAACTCTGTGAGCTAATGCAAGGAGTGCATATCTGAACTCTTTCAATTCAGAGAAGAACATGCCAAGAGGGAACACTAGAATAATTCACATACTCAAAGGAGAGCCTCAAGGTTGTTGAATAGATTGGAGGAAGGTTTGCGCAGGAGTAAGCGTAGAACAGAGTTGTTGAAGGCTTTGTAAAACTCTGCCAGGAGGGAATTGAGAAGGTGCAAGTGTGAACAAGAACCAACACGTTATGAAGTGTTGGAGAGACTGAAGAAATCCCAAAGTTTATTAAACCTATAAGGGAGAAAATCTCTACAAGTGTGCATTGAATGGATGCAACATTTCCTTGGTAAACCTAAGGGATTTCAGGGAAAAAGAGGAAGAAATGTACAAGGAGTGAATCAGGAAAACACTTAGATAAGTGTCACGAGAAGCCGTCTGAAGGCTCAGTTGAGCACAAGGAGTGTACCAAAGACAAAGTAAGTTTATCTTACAAGCTCAGTAGGAAGAGAATTGAGTTGTCGAGAGGGCACTAGAAAGTTCTTTGAAGGATGTAGAAGGGCCGAGAACCTCGAAGGTTCGATCTGAGAAAAAGCTCAGAAGAGTTAGCGTATCATGCACTGAGTTGTTGCAAGGAGTGCAAGAGGCCGAGAATAGTCCAAGTCTCAGAAAAAAATGTGCTAAGTGTTCACATGAGTAAGGAATTGCTAAAGTCCTAAATCTAAGTGGAGATTTCCATCATCGGGAGAAGACAAGTGTCGAAAGATTAGAAGATCTTGGAGATAGAATTCTAGAAGATTTGCATAGAGAAAGGAGGAATCTTCATGAAGTCCTGAAGAGAAGAGTTAATCTAGATCATCGAATCTATAAGGACACATGGAGCATACCCACGTATTTTGGAGAAGTGGTGCTCCAAAAGGAAAGAGGAGAGTAGTGTGGAAAAAATCCCGAAGGCCAGAGTCTGAATAGATCACAGTCATTGATCGAATAGATCAGAGTCCTCGCATCGATTCATGTTCTCCGATTCAAAGTTTGGGGAATTAAGAGTTGATGGTGGTTGAAAGGGTCAAAGCCCAAAACCTGAAGCACCTTTCAGGGCTTATCCTTGGGACACAACCCGAGGTCATATTGGAGAAGGGGCTTAGAATAGAAAACTAGTGCCTATGGTTAAATTTATTCAAAGGGGCCAAGAACGATCTGCGCATCTAGTAGAACCTACACTTTGGAGGAAGAGGGACCTGTGAAAATTGAATGGGGTTCTAGAAGGGAAACGAAGAGTCAATCCTACTCAAGTGATTGAACGATCATAGAC
>JZKD02S1739689.1:512733-528216 GCA_000966675.3 Picea glauca
TTTCTGAGATAGGGAGTTGAGAAATCCATTGTATAATTGTTAATATCGGGAGGCTCTACTCACACTAGAGTTAATCACGAGGTCACAAAGTTAGTTGAAGGGATAACCCCTGGATGCTCTACTGTGGTCATAGATATTTCTGTGGATTTGTTTTTATTTGGGGATGTTGCTAAGTGGCCATACCTCTGTGGGAGGCGGTGCTTTCAAGGTTTCAAGATTTGCTACCCTGCCCATACGGTGATCCATACTTACGACTACTTTACTGTGCACTGGTTATACATTGGTTTATTAGTTGCTTGACTTAGGTTTCTCATAGGTTACTTGCAGGGGTTATTTTTCTTTTATCCTGAGTCGGATAGGGGTCAGACAAAACAAAACCTTTATGGAGGATTACCTCTCTTGGGGGTCTAACCGACTGGTTGTTAAGCTTACGAGGGACCTTATAACTAATTCGTTTACCTCCAAACTTTAGCAGGGAGTCTCAAGTCCCTCTTGGACGAGGCAATCTTCTTTAGCGAGGGAGGCCACTCAACCACTTTATCCCATTTGCATGCATATTGGCCATTTGACTTTTTGGTATGCTCTTTGATTACTAGTTGGCCTTAGGATATTTTTTATTTTTTAAGAGTCATAAGTTGTCGTGGAGTTGGACCAGCTTTCTCACAGGTCCCGTCGATTGTTACAGTTACCACCGGATTTTGACCTATTTCCTTCTAAAAGGCATAGAGTTATCAGGAGTGGTACACACACATCCACTTTTGAGACTTGTGATCCCCGAAGGATGAGTACTGAGTCTAGTCTTCAAAAAACTGGGATTTCATCAACTCTCAATCCCACTATAGTTAATTTCACTCCTTCAACACCTACAATCGCTACAGTTGCAGTGTCGAAGGCCTACACTGGTACTATGGCTCAGCCTATAGTCAATTCTTCGTCTCTTGACTCTAACCCTTTTGGGGGTTTTGGCCACTCACTGAGTTACAATGTTTAGACCATCCCCATGGCTACTAGTCTATTTTCTTATGGTATGCCAAGTTTCACTTCGCAGTCTTCGACTCCCATCCTAGCTGTTGGCCATAACGTTAGCCTTGGACTTGGGGGCAACACAACTCCTTACACTCCCTTTCTATTTGGTATCTCTCATGTTCCCCAAGTGAATCCTAATGTAGGAAGTGTCCCCTTACCTAAACCCGAGTCTAATCCTTCTACGGATGGATGGAACAACCAAGCTAGTGAACAAGTTTCACCCTATATCCCTATCCCCTCAGTGTCAAATTCGAAGAATACTTTTTTCATAAGGAATCCACTTCAATCCTCTGGATTCCCACCCGGAGGAGGTCAATCTTATGTCTTGGGAAACACCCAACCTAGATCTAATCTAGTTGGGGGTAGTTTTAACAACCTCAGTTTGGAGCTAATCCAACTGGGGGAAATTTTCATAACCCTTATCAGAACATTCCTATTGGAATGATGCGCAATCCATCTTTTGTGAATCTGCCCAAAGGAGGGTCTTTTAATTCTATAAAATGTTCTGGTCCTTATGAGAACCCTGCATGGAACACGGATCCTAATACTCAATCTTTTGCAGAAGGATGGGGTCGGGTGTCGTAGCCCCGTATTCCCTTTCTCACCATGCTTAATCTGCTAGATTTGTCTAAACTAATGAACGACCTGGTGAGTCATGATCCCACATGGCCCCTTGTCCCCACCAAGCTTCTGTCATACATTCCAAATTTTGAAGGTAAGAATGACGAGGACCCTGGTGATCACGTCACTACTTTTCACCTCTAGTGCTCATCAAATTCTTTGAATCATGATTCTATTAGATTATGATTGATTTAGCACACTCTTATTAGGATTATGTCACAATGGTGTATTGAGCTACCCAAGGGAACATATGGGTCTTTTCAACAGTTAGTGCTAGACTTTCTTAACCATTTTCAACTACCCGTTTGTTACGATGTTGGCCTTGAAATTTTGTCAACTTTACGCCAGGGTTCTGGCAGTCATATTTTAGACCATATCCAGGAATGGTGTAGGTGAAGATGGTTAGTTAAGACTCCCATACCCCCAACCTTTATTTTATAATGGTTTTTAAAATATTTGCATGCTCCCATTCCAAAGGACGTTGCTACTTCCAGGGTCTTCAGCAAGGAAGACGCCATTTTTAGAGCCCAACAATTCAATTTGATCTATGCTCAGTCTGGGATGTTATACCATCTTCTTCCCAATGCACCATGGTTGACTCATGATCCTAGATAGGGTCCTAGGTCCCATGCCAATGGCATTATGGGGTCCACCAATGTAAAGTCCACAAACTTGACAACGAAGTTTGCCAGAGGACCAGCTTCATCTAGATCCTCCAAACCCACGCAATCGACGGATGTACATTCCGTACAGTCGTCGAAAAACGCACATGGTGACCAAAAACCAGATGGGAATAAACAAAAATGTCAGAATAATCGTAGAGGTGGGAAAAATAAACCCAAGGACAAGAATAATAATGGAAAATATAATGATAATGCTGGAGAGGGCATGAAAGAAAAGCGTAAGGTTAATTTTCCTTGTAAACTTTGTACAAATGATCACCTTACACACTTATTCCCCAAACCTACGAAAGCTGCAAGGCTTTTAAATCTTCCACCCACTATGCTTACGAATCCTTTTCCTCACAACCAGCACATAGACTCAAGTTCTTCTAACACCAGAAATGTATCTGGTGGGAGTCAAAACCCACCATCACAAGATGGAGACCATATTTGTATCAATATGGTTGATGCAAAAATCAATATAGCCACTTGCTCTCATGATTATGGCTCTTCAAAAGCTAGTACCAGACTAGAAGCTCCTCCTCCACCCTCGGAGATGAATTTACAAATTGAGAAACCAGAGACACCACCTCGTATTCTGAAAGGAGTATTCAAGCTCTCTTACCATAACCCTAATTCTAAAGCCACCCAAAACTACTCTATTGTTGAGGATCTGGTCCAAACACCTTGCGCGATGTCTGCTTTGGAGGTACTCCAGACGTCTCCATCATAGAGGAATTCCTTACTCTCTGCCTTAGGAGCTCTAGAACCTAGTGGCTCAAAGATCATCAAGTTTGATGTCATGGATGTGAAGCCTCACTTACCCTACCATGTGGCTTTCCAAATCCACATGGAGTATTCCAAATATACCATCAAACGAGAGGTCGTTGATGAAAATTCGTCCATAAAAGAAAATATTTCGCTTCCCTCACACTCATCAAGAATATGATCAATGAAAGGCATGGGGAAGTTAGCTTTAGGATAGGCCTTGTTCAGGTCGTGAAAGTCCATACACATGCGGATGGTTCCTTTCTTTTTATTCACAGGAATGGGGTTGGATACCCATTTGGTCAAGCGAACCAAGTATATAAAGCCAAAATTAAGTAGCTTCTCTACCTCTGCCTTAATAACGGGGGCCTTCCTAGGATTAACAACTCTAAGGAATTGTTGAAAAATTTTAGCTTCCAGGTAAGTCCTAATCTCATGTTCGACAATATGGGGGTCAATCCCTAACATCTCTTCATATGACCAAGCGAATACGTCTCGAAATTCTTTGAAGAGGTTGGTGTAGATCATAATCTCTTCCGGTGAACAATCTTCACCTATATTTTTGTTTTCAATCTTGCCAGGGGTATGAGAGATATCGATCTATATGGTGGGAGAAATACTCGCCATATTCCCTTTGGCGTAAATTCCATGTGTATCAAGTAGAACTATGGCATGACCGACTATCTCACTCAGGGTAGACCTAAAATCATCTTGTTCAATTTTTTCAAGACTTGGGAGAAAATAAGATCGATGATGCATATCATCCCAAGGTCTCTCAAAAACATTCATGGCTTCAAGGATGGGTTTATCAGAAGGAAAATTATCATCTAAGAAATCACGTGAACAAGATAACGAAGTGGCCCACATGGGCCTGAGAACTAGATTCTCCTCGAGCATCTGCGAGGGAACAGGATCAGGATCGAGAGAAGAGTCAAGGATAGCTTGATATGAAATCTCTGCTACTGATAGTGGCATAGCCATGTCATCATGTGATTGACCTTCAATCGATGAAGTCGGAGAAGGTAGGGTCAAGGGTCATTGAAATAAGAAGTGTGGAAACGGATGGACCTCTCTACTAAAGCAGGCATACTGGACATGGCATAAATGTGGTGAATCACTACCGAGAAGTTGAAAGTACCCATGATGGAAGAATACATTTCGACACTGATATTCTCAATTGTCGGCTGAGAATTTTTTACCACAGGGATCGACAGTCCAACAGATGCATTCGGGCTAGAGTACGCAAAGGATAACTGGTCGATCATCACAATCTCCCATTGATGAAGAAAACAAAGCGTGCAGAAAATAGACGATACGACGATGACCATAGCATAAGTCCAATTGCGACCTAGTAACAGGTTATAATTGAGAGGTGCATCAACTACATTTACTTCCACTTCTACCATCTTCCCACCTAACTGGACCGGAAAGGCGGGGAGAATACCATGAGGACGGAAGGACTGACCGTCAAATGCGGTCAACATGGTCAATGAATTTGAAAGGGTTGGAGAACCAATATCTTTCCAATAGGAAAAGGAAATCAAACAAGTGGCCGCACCTGGCTATAACCAAATCCACATCAAACCCAAATACCAACATAAGATGACATTCATATGTCCTTGGGGCATGTTGGCATACCGGAAATTGCCTTTCAGCCTGAAAAATGCCAGAGAAAACTTCCAACGAGCCATGACTTTCTCTTTTCATGATCTCAAACACATAGTCGAAGCTTACCTCGATGATCTTGTTGCTCACTCTCGCAAGAGAATGGATCATGCTATGCACCTTCGACTGGTTTTTGAAAGATGTCACTACTATAAAATCTGACTCAACCCTCATAAATGCATATTTTTCATTATATTTGGTCGTCTCTTATGGTTCTTAGTCTCTGAGACAGAGATCATGGTAGATCCACTTAAGGTTGAGGTAATTCTTCAGTTGCCTCCCCCGTGCACAATTAGACAACTTCAAGGTTTATAGGGGAAAGCTAACTTTTTGCGTCGGTTTATTGTGAATTATGCCAATATCACTAAGGGTTTCATGCACCTATTGAAGAAATACACCCCATTTATCTGGGATGAGCGAGCCCAATAGTCTTTTGATGCTTTAAATAAAGCCTTGGTATCATCCCCTCTGCTGAAATCTCCTTATTACAGTAGAGATTACTTGTTGTATATCATTGCATCTGAAGAGACCATTGGTATGGTTCTAGTTTAGGATAATGATGAGATCCGTGAGCACGTCATCTACTATCTCAGTCGAAATTTAGTCGGTCCTAACCGAAATTACTCACATGTTGAAAAGCTAGCTTTGGTTGTCGTCCATGCAGTGCAATGTTTACGACACTATATATTTCTTTGTGAAACTACTGTGGTTGTCGATGTTAATCCATTTCAATACTTCCTCACTAGACGTATCATAGGCAGAAAATATAATAAATGGATTTTCATCCTACAAGAATTTGATCTCAACTTTTCTTTGGCCAAGTCCAAGAAATCACTACTTTTTGCGAGTTAATATCTGATTTCCCACGATTAGATGAGGATGTTATTCATGTCGATTCATTCACGGATGAACACATTTTCCTTGTCTCATCGTCTAACCCCTGGTATGGAGATATTGTTTTATATCTTCAAACCTTGAAGTTTGATCATCATATCTCGCGAGATGATTGACGACATGTTAGATACCAAGCCAAAAGTATACAATCGTTGGCAAAACTTTGTATCTTTGAGGAATAGATAGCATCTTACATCATTTCTTAACTCACGAAGAAGCCAAGTTAGTCCTTAATGATTGCCACAAAGGGGCTTGTGGCGGTCATCTATCTGGGCTTGTGACAACCCAAAAAATATTGCGAGCTAGTTACTTCTGGCCCACCATATTTAAAGATTTTATTGATGAGGTTAAGAACTATCATCCCTGCCAGGTGTTCACTCAAAAAATGTGCTCGCACCCAGACCCTCTCTACCCAATCATTATCATCGGTCCCTTCACTAAGTGGGGAGTAGATTTCATTGATTGCAACCCAACTTCAGTTGCGGGGCATCAACACATTATCGTGGCTGTCGACTACTTCACCAAGTAGGTCAAAGCCATGCCTACCATGAAATCCGATGGGAAGACTACAACTTTTTTCATATTCAACCAAATTGTCACGTGGTTTGGTATCCCTAGTGATATTGTCACTGATCATGGTAATCATTTTCAAAATGAAATGATGATGGAACTAGCATCTAAGATGGGGTTTAAACATGATCACTTGTCTCCTTACTACCCCCAGGAAAATGGGCAAGTAGAGGCCATCAATAAGTCTCTCAAGACCATTTTGAAAAAAAATGTCAGTCATAGCAATTCCAACTGGCACATCATGTTATATCCTGCACTTTGGGCATACTGAACCTCGGTTAAGAATACTACCGGTTTTTCTCCTTTTCAGTTAGTACATGGTGTGGAGTCGATACTTCCCATTGAATGAAAAATCCCTTCTCTCAAATTGGTAGTTGAGCTCCTACCTGACACTTTGGATTTAAAGTGACACCTTGTACACCTAGAGATTCTTGATGAGTAGCGCTGGGATGCCTTTACGACTATTGAGAAAAACAAGAAGCGTGTCAAGGTTCAGTATGATAATTCTCTATGTCCCCGGTTGTATGCTAAGGGTGACTTGGTCCTCTTGTATGACCAAGACAAAGAACCACTAGGGGCAAGCAATTTTAAACCCATGTGGCACAGTCCTTATATCGTGCGACGTGTTGTAGAAAAAGGAGCCTACGAGTTGGAAGATTATGAAGGGAATAAATTGGTTGAGTCCAAAAATGGGCTCTACTTAAAAAAGTATTATGCTTGAGCCTTCAGCTTGGGTGAAACCCTTTGTATACTAATGTAAATTTAGTGTATATACACCTTTTCCCCTTTTTTGTCTTTGGCTTGCTTATCAAGTTTTCCCTTTTGTTGGTAGATGTCAACAGAATCTTTGGTCTACATAGGATTTGCAGACGGATCCAGTCTTCATAAATAGAACTTAGCTTCTTCTGATTGGTTGATTTACTCTTCTGAGGTTCTGCTGGTGTCTTCAGGTGGCATATGCCTAGGGCCATCCATGAAAAATGTGGCTGAATATAGCGTCGTTATAGAATTATTGCGCAATGTTATCTCACATGGTATTCTCTCTATAAAGGTGCATCTTGATTCTCAGTTAGTCATATGTCAGTTAAATGGTTTTTACTGTGTGCATGATCCGACGTTACTCCGTCGATTCCTATGGGTACGTATTTTAGAACAACAATTTGATTTTATTACATATTTTCACATTCCTAGAAGTTCTAATCATGTATCTGATGCCTACGCTAATTATGTTTTGGATTGGAATTTGTCACATTAATAAAGCAAAGAATACCATTAAATCAATTTACACATTGTAAGATATAAGTACAGCCAAATATGCCTCTTTTTATATTTCCAAAAAATATGGTGTTTTATATTACAAAATTGGGGCTAAAACCCTAAAAAATACATATACAGTAGATATACATGTCCTATGACATCTACGCCTGTGGCGCCATATGAGTCTCATAATATAAAACCACGATGTTGGCGAGATGTTGAAAGAGTCATATCCATGCTCTAGGTACGTCGACAAACTGCCTCTGCATGGCTTCAGGTAGATCCTCCACCTGAACCATAGGAATCCTCTAGGTTTCCCTGCACATTCTGAAGAACTCTCTCTGCCTCTCCTCCCACTGCCTCATCTGCACGATGCCTCCGCCTTTGTCATAGGAATCCCTCTAGCCGTTGCAGACCCACATATACAACCACACAAGTATCGAGTTAATATTTAAAAACACCATCCAAAAAATATTTTTGTTCTTTTAAAATACAAAAATACAAAAAATGAAATATATAAAAAACATTGTTTACCTATGGTGCCATAGGCGGCTACTGGTGAAAGCGGCATATCAGGATCACCTCTAAAATCATTTCTCACATAGGGATATTCCTCTAGATCTATGATTTGTCTCCCCCACCAGAAGAAAAAATAATCGTTGTAGGGTGTCACCACCCTACCTCCCCCCTACCATCTCATGACCTCGACCCATCACACCATAGCTGGATTGCATGGCATTCTAGGAATTCTCTCCACTCTAGGTCCTAGGCTTGGGATCCACTTGAAAAATAAGCTACAAAGGATAGAGGAAAGCTCAAAGTTTCTCTTTGCCCCCTGCTTGCACTCTATCAGCTAACCTTTTAGATTTGTCAGCAGTGAGGTACACCAATCGTACACGGTAGGTCTCGCACACTCCAGTGCATAAAACATAAGTGGTCTCGATGCTTAATGTAGCGAGGATGACCCTATGATCCTGGTAAGCATGAGCACAATAATATTCAAGCTGAGGTTACCTATATCCTGGAAAGGGATTTGACTTCCCACCATGGGAGTCCCTGCAACACAGTGGGCCTTAATGTATTCTTCGACCTTCATCCCACTTCCGGCCCCGCATGAATTAAGGTCCACAACCTCTCCTCGGCATGAAAGTCCTATCAATAAGTAGAAGTCCTCTACTTCGATCCTTAATGGTTGCCCATCAAGGATAAAGCTCTCTCTATCTAGATCCCAATAGCCCACCAGTATTTCCAATAACCTCACATGGGCCCTCATTCCTTTGAGAGCTGAAAACTTGTATAGACCACATATTTTTAATGTCGCTTGAGCCACTGGATCCCTTTCCACTACTACATCTACATCCTCATGCTATCTCTCCCTCCACTCCAAGACCATCCTGCAAAAACCAAATCAATTTTTGAGTTAAAAACTTATTTTTTTCCATTTTGCACATGTATATGCAATTTATCCAAGAACGGTCGAGGGTAGGGCCTGGTATACACCCCCTGTAGTTAAAACAGGGGCGTATATTTGGTCGTATACATGACATATTAGTAGAAACCTACGTATACTGAAAAACACAATTTGCGCCCTTAAAAACTAAAAAAATGGAGCCCAATTCAAAATTGTAAACCATTGAATTTGAAGAGGATGGGATAAAGAGTTACCTGGGCCAGACATCTTGCAAAAATGTTTCCTATTGCTCTCGTGATCATCGTTTGAATTACAGAGGTATGTTAGTCCAAATTGTACTATTTTGGGTGAAAATGAAAATGTCATAGTAAATTGTTATTTTATTACTATTTATAAAACATTTTTACCCATTTGATATAGTTTTATGCCATTATTTTGTCTAATGGACTAATTCAAAAGTGGTTTTAAGATGGTTTTTGTAATTTCGACTCAATTTTCTTATAGATTTCAACATCATGGTTGGTTTTTCATATCCTCAAGTAGGTATATTCATAACCTAGCATATAGGATAGGTATTCACTACATCATGCAGTTTTGCATCATCCTCCAATTACCACTTTTTACGCCTTAGGTACGAACCCTTTTATTGCAACGCATTAACCTCCATATGCTATCATAACATCGTTAATAAATGGTAGAGACTTACCAAACATGGGTACCCTAGCTATAACCTCTTTGTCATTTGGGGCCCATGCCGATATTTTTTCCTTAAGACCGAGAGGTCATTAGAATTCGATACATTACTTTACAATAAGCCTCATTTCTCATTCATGCACACGTGGCCTTATTACCCACAAAATCCCAAAAACATGAGTCTTAGTTAAGCTCTTTTCTGACTCGTTACTAAAGATAGAAGATATCACCGAGTGATTTATCCCTTTCACACTCGTTAAAATTGGATTTGAAAGATCATGAGTCTTAGTTGAGCTCTTTTCTGACTCGCTATCAAAAATGGAAAAGATCATTGAGTGAACTTGTCTTCTTCACAATCGTAAATTGGATTTGAAAAGACGTCTATTTGGCACAAGTTTACCCCTTTTTCACACCAACTAGACTAAAAGATATAAAAAAGGACATTTTTTGGCATTAAATTGTGATTGCATCTCATGCCCTTGCTAGCAGTATTGAGCCTTTATCTGGTTCTCTCTTTGCATTATAAACCATGGCCCAAGTTGTTTTCATACTCAACCAAGCAGAGCCTTGTATATATCCTTCACAATTTGACACCCTATACCCTAGAGGGAACATCACCCTGAGTGTCCATCTCTCTCATGCATTTCCTTGCATTGAGCATAGGTATGTTCCACTGCTGGAACTAGTTTTTCTTACTTGTGACACTCATTCCCTCCTCTGTATCATAGCATTCACTTGTTATGAAAAAACAAAAAAAGGACAGGCAGGAATGGAGTACTATATTGTAATTGGCAGCATTCATGTCGCCTTTGAATAGAGCACAAAGTTATTGAGTCCTTGCGACATCATAATTTTGGGTTTAGCGTGGCCTTAGGAAGATAATCTCATTACAAAATTTTCTCTACTGACTGGTTAATCTTCCAGCCACTATAGAGAACATTATGGATGCCTGCTACATATAATTGTCAAATCATTAAGTCTATGCTGCCAGATTCCACTGTATGTCTCATGCTCTTGTTGAAAGGAAGTCTATAAGCCTGTGTCGGCCACTCCTTAGAAATATTGACTTCACATATCGGCCATACCCTCAGTTTTTCTCAGAATCACATGATACTTTGGTCTTAAGATGCACCTTGACCCTACTTTCATCATTGGTAGGTCACCTTGAACCCAACAATCGACATTTCATCATGGGTTGTTGACTAGGTGGTTTCCCTTGTGTTCGATGAAAATACATCTATTCAAACTTTGGGATTCGTGTAGTGTCTTGGATGCCATTAGCCTTATTGGTGGTTTCCTCTCCTTTGTCAGCAGTTTTCATCACTGGTTGCTATTCAGAGGGTCTTTTTCATGCAACACTTGCATTTGGCACACACGAAAGATGCACAGGGTCATTGGTTCATGAACATGTTCTTCGTCTAATCTCCACCAAATCATGAAGCTCCTTCTTTGTTCCTCGTGCTGACTGGTGATAGATTCCTTAATGCTCTCCTTTCAGTGGGTCTCTTTCCATCGACTTCAGCTAATGTATTTTGGATATGAGAATTAGAGTTTTATGAGTACCTTGAGGTTTGTAGTCGTTAGTGGTAGGCTCTCTCGCCATTGACAGATGGGAATACATCAATGTCTCCTGATCAATGTATCTCTCAAATGTTTGACACCAGCTCCTTTATTCACATTTGTAGAGATTTAATCGGTGCCTTGATACCTACTTTGATCATTGGTAGGTTGTCTCACATTTTTTAACAATATACCTCAATAACCGGTAATAAAACGATGTCTTATCGTGTTTGAACTTAACTCATTTATTCACATGATGTAGACTTGTACCATTGGTGGATTGTATTGACTACTTGAAGAAATCACTTTGTAGACACAACTTTCTTGATATGTTTCTTCCATTTCATTGGACCAATACCTATTTGACTTCAGCGATCATGGGAGATTAGATTGTACTCCATGGTATACAGATATCTTCAGAATTATTTTGAGAGTGGTTTCACTGGGCCTTGTTCATGACTATGATAGCTATTGACATGTAACCGCATTTATATTTTCCTACTCATGGCCATGAACACTTTTTGGTATATTTTCCACATGGATCTACATTTTATTTTTGGCAGCCATGTATGCAAATTCAGTACATAATGTAATGAGAAATTGAGTTCATCTAGTTGGTCTACCACTCCACTTCTGGGTAATTTATAATGTATTTTGGCCATCGAAGATACTCCTCTAATCTCACACATTATGGGGCATCTATTATAGCAAGATTTTCCTCACCATTGCTATCTTTCACAGAGGGCCTTTTTCCATTTCCCTATGCAGACTTATCAACCCCCTTTTTGATAAATCTAGAGCCAAAATTATATATTTTTCCACATATATGCTTCCTAACTACTTTTCAAGATGCGTATACGCTTGCTGCTCCACTACAACTCGAATATATTGGGATTTGTGCCAAAAAATACAAAATTAGGTCAAGTTTCCATGTCACGACAAATGATATCTGATCTTTGGCCTTCCATATACTGGAAACGTTCTGAATCGGCCCTTCAGTTGCATTCTGGAGGCTATAAGAGTACAATTTTGAGCTATGGAGAAAGAGAGAGAAAGCATTCAACTTTGAGAGCAAAGTTACTCTGGAGAAATTACTTCATATTGAGTCTCCATCCCTTTGTCCCTCAAGTCTAAACATGGTTTTCATCCCCCAAGATCTTCCCTTATTATCAAGAGGATCTCATTATCTCTTTTCTATGAGCTTGCCTTTGGTGGAGGATTGAAGTGGTGGAGACCCAGTTGGAAGGAACTTGGTTTCTTGGTTTCAAACCATGTCAACACAAAAGTTTGTAATGTTGATAATTATGTTGATCAATTATTAATAGAAATACTCCTTTCCCATCCTATCGATATCTTGCAAATATATGATTATTATCCATGGGCATGTTTGTAATGTTTATTAATGGATTGTGCTATCTGATGTGCTAACTCATTTTATATATTGCCACTATATACTTGCATCACTTTTTTGTTGAGAACTTCTTGTAGGTGTAAATCTTTGGGTCAAAGTGCTCAACAGTGGAACAACATCAAATTCTTGGATTAAGGTAGGTTTCTTCCTCGTATTGCACATTAGTTTATATAGCACATGTTGGAATTGAGTTGATTTTTGCAGTCATACCTATCTGTTGTGGTTTACCTTTGGCCATAGAGAGTTTTCCCTTATAACAACTGTCATAAGAATTGAGAAGGAAGAACATGGAAGGATATACCAAAGATGCTTTAGTTGTGAGAGGTCGACCAGTTGACAGAAGTAAAGGAAAATTCTCTGATACAAATTCTAATTCGAAGGATAGATCTAAATCCCATGTTCATTGAACAAGAAGATGTTGGAAACACAGTAAAGTTGGGCATTGAAAAAGGGACTGCAAGTCGAAGGAAATGGAAGTAAGTACAGGATCCTACTAGAAGCAATCGACTAAGAGCAATATGACTCTAGATAAGGGAAGTGATGTGTACCTGGCATCAACCATAATACAATCAAATCAAGATATTTTGTTGATCAACTCATGAGCATCCTATCATATAACACTACATAGAGAATGGTTATGCGAATATGAACAATATGAAGGAGGAGATGTGATCTTGGGGGACAACTCAACAACCAAAATTGTCGTACGAGGAAGTGTTCGACTGATACTGCATGATGGGAGGAGAAGAACCCTTCCAGGTGTGCTCTGCATTACGAGTTTGGAGAGAAACTTGATATTTGTTAGTAAAGTGAGTGATGCAGGGGTTCACTCTCTATTTCAGAAGGATTCATGCAAGATGGTGAGAGGTGTGATCATATTAATGAAAGGACTTCGGATTGGAACCCTATACAAGTTACTAGAGAGTGTCGACTCAACTCGACTTGGGATGAGTCAATTCAAACTGACTCGACAAGTCATCATAAAGTCGACTTGATCATGCTATAGGATGAGAGGATGGGACACATAGAAGAAAACGGACTTTGAGCTATGCATAGAAAAGGTATGGTCGAATATTTTCTTTAATGTAATTTAGAAGTCAACTTTTTTCAACATTGTATATATGGAAAAAAAGGCAGGTGAGGTTCCCATATGGAGCGACAAGGGAAAATGTGATTCTAGAGTTGGTTCATGGTGATGTGTTTGGCCCTATTTAAGTTCCTTCACTTGGTGTATCCCTGTATTATGTTTCCTTCATAGATGATTTTTCCAAGAATAAATCAAAGGTTTTTGAGAAATTCAAAGAGTTTAATTCTCTTGTAGAGAAGAATATAGATAAGAAGATTAAGGTGCTAAGAATTGACAAAGGTGGTGAATTATGTGGAAAATAATTTGATCAGTTCTGCAAGTATTATAGAATAGCATGCCAAAATACCATACCATATACCCCCCCAAAAAAGGGAGTTTTTGAGAGAATGAATAGGACATTAATGGACAAGGAAAGGAGTGTGTTTAGTGGTTTTGGGCTTGCATAAGAATTATGGATGGAGGTAGTCAACACTACAAAATATTTGTTGAATATATCTCCTTTGTTGGTGCTAGTCGACATGAATCCACATGAGGTATGGTTAGGTAATAAGCCTTCAATTTCACATCTCAAAGTGTTTGGTTGTGATGCATTTATACATGTTCCAAAGGAAAAGAGGAGCAAGATGGACAAGAAGGTAGTCAACTGTATTTTCACTGGATATAAAGAACGAATGAAACAATATAATCTATGGGATCTTGCATCAAGGAAAGAATTGTGCAATCAAGATGTGGTCTTCATAAAATTCGCAAGACATTATGAGCTCGAGGAAATTGTTCAGACCAAGAATAATTCAGATAAGCTGAGGTTTGAACTAAGGAATGAAGAATATGATTTAGATGACTCAACTGAATCATAAGGATATGTGGAAAAACCAACCCCGATTGTAAGGAGGTCATAACGAGTAAGAAAACCAATCAAAAAGTATATTCCACCTGACTTCCATTCCACATTTTTGTTGACTACCATTGAATATGATCCCAACTCGGTCAAGGAGGCAGGTCAATCAGTAGAGGTAAAACTATGGAAGGACTTCATGGCCGAAGAGATGGAATCCTTGCACAAGAATGAGACACGTGACTTAGTCAAATTACCTAGTGGAAGAAAGCATGTTGGTACCAAGCTGGTATTCAAGAATAAGATGAATGCTACAGGTCAAGTCAAGAAATTAAAAAATTGACTGGTAGTGAAAGGATATTCCCAACTCGAAGGAGTTAGCTTTGGTGTGATTTTTTCCTCTTTTGAAAAATTAACTTCCATTAGAGTACTAATGTCTCTGGTGGCAACATTTGATCTAGAAATAGAATAGATGGATGTGAAGACAACATTCCTACATGGGGACCTGGAAGATGAAATATACATGAAACAACCTAAAGGATTTCTAGTGAAGGGAAAGAAAGATTTGGGGTGAAAACTGAAAATATCCCTTCATGGTATAAATCAATCACCAATAATGTGGTAGCAAACGTTTGACACATACATCCTTATTTTGGTGTTTGTGAGAAGAAAACTTGATTACTATATATATTCCAAAGAAGAAAGTTGGCATTTCATATATGTAGAATTGTATGTTGATGACATGCTATTGATTGGAAACAACATGAATGTAATAAAGGAGGTGAAGAAGTAGTTATCCTCCAATTTCAACAAGGATCTCGGTGCAATGAACTTCATCAAGGGAATGTATATTAAGAGAGATCGAGCAACTAGAAATATTTGGTTGAACCAGATGAAGTATATTGAAATAATGTTAAGAACCAAACATCAATATAGCATAGAAAAACCTCAAGAAAAGTACTCAACGCCTTGAAAAAGAGATAATATCAGATAATAAGCCTCTTCGAGGGGGAAACCTCCTTT
>JZKD02S1739689.1:590885-601816 GCA_000966675.3 Picea glauca
ATACATATTATGTTGGTTCTTTTCTACCTACAGATTATCTTTAATTGATTTGAGAATCCTGTGACTCTCCTTGATCCAATCCTTGGCCCCAGGGACCCTGTTGTCTCCAAACACTGTCTCGAAGAATGAAGGTGTGTCATACACGTATAGTGCTCTGAAGGGTGACATCCTGATCGACATATGATATGTCGTATTGTAACAGTGTTCCCCCATGTGTAGCCATCTAGCCCAAGTGCATTGTTGCCCTCCCACATAGTTCCTCAGATACCCTTCCACCCACTTGTTGACAATCTCTGTCTGCCCATATGTGTGTGGATGATAGCTGGTACTCGTGGCCAACTCTATACCTGTCAATCGAAAGAGCTCCTGCCAAAATGCATTGATGAAGCACCCATCCCTGTCACTGACTATCTGTTTGGGTAGCCCATGCAACCTAAAGATCTCTCTAAAAAATAGCTTAGCTACCTGTATAGCTTTATAATATGAGGGAATGACAAAGAAATGTGCAAACTTGGTCAATCTATTGGCCACTACGAAGATACAGTCTTTTCCTTGCATGCGAGGAAGACTTGTAATGAAGTCCATAGATATGCTATCCCACTTCTGCTCTGGAATGGGTAGAGGTTGAAGTAATCCTGCCGAGTGAGTCTGCTCAGACTTGTTCTGCTAACAAGTCATACAATCCTTGATATGTTTTAGGACGTCATCTTTGTGACCCTTCCATGAGAATCTCTCTCTGATCCGTCTATAGGTCTTAAAGTACCCCTGGTGTCCAGCTGTAGGGGAATCATGGCAGACCCTCAGAACTTGTGTTTTTATTTTGTACTTAAGAACCAAATATATCTGATCTTTATAAAAGATCACATCAACAAGAACTCTGTACCTGTCGTCCACTACCTGTCCGTCCATGATCTCGCGGGCAAACTTATTTTTGGAATACTCAACCAACAAGTGTGCCTTCTAATATGTACATATGTCCATCATAGAGCATCCTACTGGCCTCCTGGATAGGGAATCTACCATGACATTCCTTTTACCTTTGACGTACTCTATATCGAAGTCGTACGCTTGGATATTTGAGACCCACTTTTGTTGCCTCTCACTGAGGTCCTTCTAATCTAGGAAATACTTAAGACTGTTGTGGTCAGTCTTCACTATAAACCTACTACCTACCAGGTACCATCTAATTTTGGCTAAGGCATGCATGATAGCCAACATTTCCTTGTCATAAATGGGGTAAATCCTTTCGGCTTCACTGAGTTTCTTGCTCTCAAATACAACAGGATTCCCCCCTTGCATCAAAACTGCCCCAAAGCCAAACTCTGATGCGTCGCACTCTAATACAAAGGGTCTCAAAAAATATAGAAGGGCTAGAACATGACATGTGCTCATTACCTCCTTCATTTTCTTGAATGTCTGTTGTGCCTTGTCTATCCACTGCAATGCACCTTTCTTTGTCAGATCGGTGAGTGGTGCCCCTAGCTGTGAAAAGCCTCTAATGAAGCAACTGTAGTAGTTGCATATCCCAAACAATCCTCTCAGCTCCGTGAGGTTCTTGGGTGTTGACCAATCCAGAATGGACCTAATCTTCACCTGGTGTACCTGCACTCCCTGCTTGCTAATGATTTGCCCCAAGTACAATAGCTCCCTCATCCCAAACTCACACTTGGATTCCTTGGCATAAAGAGACTATGAATGCATGATGCCTAGGACCTCCTCTAAGTCTGTCAAATGCTCCTCCCATGTCCTGTTATAAATTAATATGTCATCGAAGAAAACTAGAAGGTGTTTACTTAGTTGTCCCCTAAAAGATGTGATGCATGCACGACTAAAATGTGGCTGGTGCATTGGTCAACCCAAACGACATGAACATAAACTCAATGTGCCCAAAGTGACACCTGAACATTGTCTTTTCCACATCCTACTCTCTGATAGCAATCTAATAGTATCCTGACCGAAGATCAATCTTTGTGAGGAACACCACACCATGCAACTCATCCATGAGCTCATCAATCCGTGGAATCAGGTACCTGTTCTTAATCATTTTTTAAGTAAGCACCATTTAATCAATGCACATCTTCCATGTGCCATCTTTCTTCAGTACCAACATTATTGAAGAATCAAAAGGAATCGAACTCAACCTGATATGCCCCATCTCGAGAAGCTCCTTGATGGTCTTCTCTATCTCATATTTAAATTTCCTAGGGTGTCTGTATGGTGCCATGATCATTGGTGCAGTCCCTACCTCCAACTCAATGGAGTGCTCAAATCCCCTATCTAGGGGCCTCCCTGGTGGAATCGTCCCAAACACTGGCTCAAAATTCCCCAACATTTCTTTGATCTATGGGTGATACTGCTCTCTCCCCCTGGCCTCTCTTCTAGTGGTAATCAAACACTCTACCGCATATACTACATCCCCATTATGGAATATCTGCTCCATCCTCTTGGCTAACACCACCCTAGGTGCTCCTATTGACATGCCCCTCAGTACTACTTTGGACCCATCTCTGTCTCTGAAGCTCATAGTCAAGTTCTGGTAGTTAAACCCTATCTCTCCAAGTGTATAGAGCCACTGTACTCCTAACACTGCATCTGTGTCTGAGAGATATACTGCATAGAATGTGTTTGTCATGGTATAGTTACCTAGTTGAAACTCTAGGTGAGGAATCCTGTCTAGGCATGTCATAGTGTATCCATATTCCATGGATACTATGAATCCCTTGAACTCCTCTATGCACAACCCTCGACGGGCCACCAATGAAGAATCTATGAAGTTGTGGGTTGCCCCATCGTCTACCAACATTGTGATGCATTGTCCCTATATGAGGCCCTTAAGCTTGATAGTGTTGAACCTCAGTATGCTTGAAAGGGTAGCAATAGTGACCCCTTTTGCCTCTCTCTAAGGGTTTAAACCCCCTGGTGGTTTAAATTATGCCTTGTGTGGAGGCTTCTTCCTGGGTGGCTCTGGCTCCTATACTGACTCACCTCCTGAACTACTCTATGTACTTGTACTATGTTCCTCTGCCTCCTCCTCCTCATCACTATCGGATTCCACCTCAATGTAGTGGATTTGACCCTTTCCCATGCACTTGTGCCCTGGGACCCAAGGATCCTTGCATGAGAAGCATAACTTCTTCCTCATGAGCTCTCTCCTGGTCTCATCATCTAATCTCTCTCTACCCCTCCAATCCTTCTGTGGTGGTATCTAGTCTTTGTCTCTGTCTTTATGTGGTATGAGAGGTTTAGAGAATTTGGACTTTTGCACTAACTCACCCATGTCTCTGGTAGAGATTATGGCATCCTGAAGGGTGTGGGGTTTAAAGGCTTTTACCCAACCTCTCAGTGGCTTGGTTAACCCCTCTGTGAAGAGAATCACCAATCTCTACTTAGAGATATCTATCACTGCTACTACCTTCCACTGGAACTCTACTATGAATGCCTCTGCAGGGCCTGTCTATATCAACTGAGTCAAGTCTCTGAACTAGAGCTCAGGATCTCTCCTGTCAAATCTCTCCATCAGCCTCTCAGTAAACTCTTGGTAGGAAGTGATACAGCTATGGCCCAGTGTGACTAAACCATGGTACCATCCCTCGTGAGCTTCTCCCTCTAGATGGAGAGTGGTGAAACTGATCGCCTCTGCCTCATTCATCTAGTTAAGATTGAAATAAGTTTCAAGATTCTGGACCCATGCCTGTGCCGAGCATATGGTAGATCCATCAAAGGAAGGAATAGTGATTTTCCCAACCTTTCGAATGAAGTCCACATTCTACCCCTGTGTATTACCCCTCTGTTCATCCTGGGGTCTATTACAATACCTGATCATACAATATTCGATCAATGTCATATCCTCATGGAACTCCGACCCTAGTGCCATGTAGTCCCTCCGATACTCTACAAATAGATCCTGCGGTATTGTCTGCCCCTATCCTATCTGTATTGTCTGGACATCACCCTGGAACTGTGGGTAGAGTGGTCTAGGAATCCTTCCCGATGTTATGTAGGTGTGAGTACATGACTATCATCCACTTGACCCTGCAGGGTTTCCGCTAGACCCACTAGCTCCTCCTCTGCCAGTTGCACCTGTAGTGCCCATGTTGCTCTGTATCAACTAGGTGCTAATGATCATCTGTGCTATGGCCTGCATCATCTTCCTCTACTCCCCGGCATGGTCATTCAGGATGGCCTGACTGCTATCCTGGGGAATATTAACGTTCTTCCCCAGATCATGTAGGTTTTCTTCTCTATCTCCCATCCACTCCTCTATCTCAGCCTCTGTCTTAGAGCCGATGGGAATCCGGTCATGGTGATCTGACTCTGGCTCTAACACTACCCTTTTGTGTCGGTCTCTCATGTTCCTGTGATTACCTCTATGGTGTTGTATGTACTCATCTCCTATGCGGCCTCGACCCTTTGGGTTATCCTCTCCTTAACCTCTAATCATAAGGCTATGATGCCTTCTTCACAGGTTAGCAGGATGGAAGCTCTAATACCACTGAAATATCCTTGAGTATGGATCTATCTCTGGATTTTGTCCTTAGGGTCTATGAAACTATCTTTGTTGTTGTAATTGTGGTGTGTTTTCAATGTAGGGTTTCTGACTGATGTTTATGTATAATATGGAACCATATAAGCAAGCATAATGCTCAGACAATAGGAGCCTTAGCTCTTCTTTTATTAACTGAAAGTAATGGCAAAATAATGAAATGCAGAAATGATAACAACTCTTTAGTGGATCTTTATAGTTCAGATCGGTACTGGAATACACACATCAATAAATGCTAATAACTGAAATAAATAAGTAAGGAACCTGATCTGGATGATATGCTCCAAATGTGGAAGATGTCTGGATGACTATTTTGAGACTACAAAGACACAAAAAAATGTTACAATTGATACATGCACTGGAAAACTCGCCCTGGGAGCTCTAGTGGTCAGAATGGCACAAAATCTATCTCTGAGGGGTTGCCCTAGTGCCTGAACAAATTTCCCTGCCTGTGCAAGAATGAATCTGCTCTGTCAGACTCCACACAAACCTCGAACGGATCTGCTGCTAAGTGCACCTGAACTACTGTTGTAGGGGGTCTCTCTGATGGTTTCTTCCATCAAAATAGGTTAGAAACTGTCTCAAAGGAAGTGCCATGCCTCCTACTGATCTCTGTTGGAAGGAATCTAAGTATGTTGGAGAGATTAGGAAGATGTGACCTACTCTAGTGATGAAAACCCTCCAATACTCAGCGCTACAACTCAACAATGCGCTGGATACATATGCAAGCTCTGGATGGCTCTGTGGGCCTACTCTGAAATGCAATAGAAGATCTGGATGATCTCCTCGGTAGACTAGGGAGTGTCTTTCAACTCCAAACCCTGTCATTGTGAGTGGTTTCATCCAAAACACCACCAAACAATCCAATGAAGTTGCCTGACCTCCTTTGGGCTCCAATTTCCAAATCTGTATATCCATAATGAGCAATTAGGTTAGATTTCATCTTTAATACCTTCGATGACCTAATTGTAATTTAACCCCAGCTGAGAGTTGTGCTTTACCCCAAGTCATATTATGGTTTTCACTTTAAGCCTTTTCGACCCCCTTTTCCATCTATTTCTTCATTGTCTTAGCATAAAGTGGATTTTCCTAAGTTTGGGTCAAATATCCTCCTTATTTCTCCTCTTTCCCTAACGATAAACTGACTATAGCCTACAAGAAAAGTATAGACTACTCAGTGACCTCTATCTAGGCTATTCAGGAGGATGGGGACATCACACCATGAAGGTATCTTATCATCTACCATGTCGATTTGTATGTAATATATCAAGAGAGTATATGAAAATGTTTTACATTCATGGACAATCATGTTCAAACCTATGACTAGAAAGGAATTTTGATGTCCATAACAGGTCCATGTAAACAATCAATGGTAGTGATTAATAAATCGAACTATGAAAATAAATCGGTGGAAAGAAGATCCATGATGGTGATAAAGCCACATGGAAGGATCAAGACATGGAAACATGGCATAAACAGGATCATTTATCATTATAGAGCAATGACAAGTGCAAATGATAGAGCCACTAATTGTAGCGAGCCTCTAGTTTGGTGGAACCACCATCTATAGAAGAACTGCTAACAGGATCATCGAGGAGGAAGATCAGTTTTTGAACACATAATGGATCAAGGATGATCCATTAAAATGATATCATGTGGCCCAAAAAAATAATATTATAAATCATATTAAATAATATTGAACGATGGTTATCCTATTGTCCATCGAAAGAGGAGATCAACAACTCTTGTCAATTTTTGTCCCACTAACTTGCACGTGCATTAATAGAAAGGCACCCCCACACCACAATTTCAACATGTGTTCAAAAGGAAATACACACATTGGCTTATTTTTCATTTCACTCCCCTCATGCCTCGAGATATGAGTTAAGGGCATCACCCCTTGCAATAAATCCTATGGTCCCACATGCTTGGTTTTATGCCCATTGGAATAACTCAAGTGACAAATTTAAATAAGATCCAAGGGATTACACTATGTGTGAACACTTCAATGAAGTTTTAGATGCTTTGGTTGGATCAAAGGATGATTTGGGTCCACACTTAACATACAATGTGTTTTTGTAAATCATATATATCCATCACTATGATGAGAAGAAGGGAGTGTAGAAGGATGAATGCGAGGGAAAGAAAAGTGTTTGGGAGAAGAAGTGTGAAGAGTAGAGGTATTTTGGTCTATGTGAAGTCATGAAGATGATCTGAATCTTTAGCACACAGAGGATGAAGCATGCTAGATAAATTTATTAAAGAAAATCAAGATACTTATGCAATTAAAGGGTGGCAAGGTGGAGGAAGGAAAGATTGAGTTAGATCTCAATTAGCAGGTTGGTGCTTGAAGCCATTTATATTTCTCTTAAGAGGATTGGTGTCCTTACATTTTTAGGTTGGTTCCTGGTTTAGGAGTCGGTGATCATAAGAGGATTGGTTTCCTCATCCATTTGCAAGTTGGTTTCTATTTGTAGGTTGGTGGTGTTGGCAGGGATTGCAGTTTGCAAAGTTTGCACAGGAATTGTTTTTGTCATTAATGTCAAACTTTAAAATTCCAAAGGGGGAGTTTGTTGGTCAGTTTGCACATGCACCATGGATAAGTTTTCACAGGCACATCTTGAATTTTAGAGATCGTCAATTTACTCTGGGAGTTTCTATTTCGGGATTTTTGCATGGTAAGCAAAAACTCCAACATCACGAAGTCTCGAATGCCGAAATACCAAAATGGAAACACATCACATGATTCTAGGAGTTTCTATTTTGGGATTTTTGCATGGTAAGAAAAAAATTCAACATCACAAAGTCCCAAATGCCGAAATACTGAAACCATGACAGCCATCCATCTCTATGAATGATTAATTCATATCCATTGGATTAAGCATTGGAGGAGTAATATAAGAGTTGTATACGACCATTGATCTATCCTCGAGAAGTTAACGAGAACCGTCCGATCTATGTCCACCAGATCAAATCTGAAGCCGTCAGATCATTTCGGGGTTCGTGACTTGGAGTGTTGAAACACTTCATCACAGAAATGTCGAAACGTTGAAATGCGAAATGTCAAAATGCGACACGCCAAAAATTTTGGGGTTCGTGACTTGGAGTATTGAAACACTTCATCACATGAAATGCCAAAACGTCAAAATGAGAAACTCCGAAATACCTTTTTGGTGTAGGTAGTGGTTACCACCAATGGTCATGTGAGAGGGAGGAGCTAGCATGAAGCTAAGCTCTATTTCAGGGTTTCGTAACTTGAAGTGTCAAGACTCTTCGACACAGGATTGTCAAATTGCCGAAATGCGAGATGAGAAATGCATTTCGATTAACCTATGGTCATGGCCAATGGACATATGGGTTAGCACAAGTGGTTTTCCAAAGCACTCAAGGGTTATTTCGTGCTGAAAAATTAAAACAGATGTATGTTCATCGAATAGTGTTGGTTAAATGTTTAAACTGATCACGTGGATATTGTTTGTCTTGATGCCTTGGCCAATAAGAATTGTAATTGATCCTTTGAATCATGAGGGTTCAATTGTATGCGATGATGATATAGGAATATATATAAAGTGAATGTTGCAAAAAAAGTAAAAAAAAAAGAGGATTATGGGAGATATATGGCTCTGTAAAATTTGAGGAAGAGAAAAAACAGAGGAGGGAAGACACATACACAGATTGATAAATCTAAGTGGTCTGGTCAAGAATGAATTGTGCAGAGAGGATTTGAATGCTTAATCTTTGAGAGAGAAGATAAAGAGTTGGTTTGCAGGTTCTTAGTGACGGAGAATGATTTCAGGGTGGTAGGGAGGAGAAAGGGGAGACTGTAAAAGTCTCATGTACAAGCTAGTGCTTGTACATCTGAGAGTTGTAGCTTCCATTCAGTAGGTTCTGAAGAAACAGAGGAAGCAGCCTCATCTGGGTTGTAGCTCAGATAAAATAAGAATGTAATAAGGATTTGGAGCTTGCCTTTCATTCATAAGAAGAAGAGGTTTTTCCCTTTTGGGTTTCCTCATGAAAAATCACTGTGTCACTGTTTCATTTATGTGATTGTATATTTGTTGGTTAAATGTATTACTACAACTTAAATGTTAAAGGCATGATTTATTGATTAATAAGTAATATTCTTATAAAATGAAAGAAATTTTATACAACTGATTCACCCCCCTCCCCTCTCAGTTGAATTATCCTGTTCAACAATTGGTATCAGAGCGAGGTTACTTCAAGATATCAGTTTAACCACTAGAATTTTTTTATCATTCATAAGGGATAAGAAGTCAGAATTTACAAAACATGGATTGCCTTTAATTGATGGTCATAATTATGCTTTTTGGAGTATGAGGATGAAGTTGTTTTTACAAACTCAAGGAATAGATATCTGGCAGGCTTTACTAAATGAATATAAAGTCCCATCAACCATTCCAATAGATGCTACAGGTAAGAGACTCTATGAGAGTAATTCCAAAGCTATGTATGCAATACTAGGAGGTCTAGCAGGGTCAAAATTTGTTAAAGTTATGCATTGTTCATCAACAAAAGAAATATGGGATAAATTGAAAAATGTATATGAAGGACACACTAAGGTAAAGAGTGCTAAGCTACAATCATATAGAAGTCAATTTGAAAGCCTGAAAATGGAAGAATATGAAGATATAGATACCTACTTTCTCCGTAATGATGAAGTTGTTAATACCATGAGAGGTCTAGGAGAAATAGTTAATAATAATATTAATGTGAAAAAGGTACTTAGATCACTTCCTTGATTCAAAAAATCTACATTAGAAGAAATAACAGATCTTGATACTTTAGAAATGGATGAATTACATGGAATACTAATAGCATATGAGATGAGAACCTCTGGTGAGAATTCTTTCAGGAAAGAAGTATTTTTCAAGGTAGCAAAGAAAAATAAGAAAAAGGTTGAAGTAGAAATCAATAGTCATGAGGAGTCAGAAGGTGATGTGGAAGAAGCAAATTTTGTTAAAAATCTGAAAAGAGGTACTGGAAAGTATAAAGGTAAGCTTCCTCTGAAATGCTTTGGTTGTGGTAGAATAGGACATTTTTCATCTAAGTGTCCTTACAATAAGCATACTGATAATGAAGAAGACAGTAATAGAAAACCTAAGGAATTCAAGAATAGACATAAGAAATTTTTTCAAAGAAAAACTTACAAAAAGAAAATCCTGTGTATAAAAGATGACAGTGATATTTCAGAATCTAGTGAGAGTGATGACAATTCAAATGTACAACTTTTTATGGCTATGGAAAAATAGGATGATCAGTCTGGTGAAGAAGAAGAAGGTGAAGTTGATCTAGAAGATGAACTGGTAAGTGCTTTAAGTGAATTAAGAAAAGTGAGAAGGGAATACAAACATTTTAAAAGAGAAATTTAGAATCTAGAATTTGAATTACAGAAATCAAATGGTTTGATTGATAGCACTGAAATCATGGTAGTTGACTTAAAACTTAAAATAGAAGAGGCTAGAGTGACTGAAGAAGCTTTAATTAAAATGCTTGCAGAAAAGGATAAGGAAAATGAAGGTTTAAAAATTGAAGTAGTCTCATTAAGAAAGAAAGTACAAGAAAATAATATGAATCAGAGTTCTCAAGTGTTAGATCAAATTATTAGTATTCAAAGATCAACATTTGATAAGACTAGAAATGGTTATAAATCTGTAGTAACTAATAGATGTTCTAGTTCAAGTGTTGAGAAAGCAGGTACAGAGGATAATCATGAGAAAATTACTAGCAAGAAGATGGAATCAGAAAGGCAAGAAGAAAATTAGGGTTCAATAATGCATAGAAGAAGTTATGGCAGACATCAAAACAGGTTTGAAGGCCACTTTTTATTTTTTTATAAGTATGGACATAAGGCTTCATTTTGTAATAGTTTTTCAAGAAAGTTAAATGCACATAACAGTCATGAAAGGTCTAATTTTGAATATGGAAGAGGACATGGTAAAACTAGTTAAAACAATATGAACTACTCTTACAATAGATTTGACACCTTAAGATATGAGACTGAATGTTACAAGTGTAAAAAATTTGGGCATGTGTCAAGAAATTGTCCTGTGAGTTTTCAGAAATTTAATGAACCCACTTACACAGATCTAAAAACCAAATTTTGGAAAAAGAAAAGTGAAAATCTGAACATTGAAAAATGCACTATAGCTCTATAAGCAGAACATAAAGTAAAATGGGTTGTGGATAGTGGATGTTCAAAGCATACGACAGGTAGAAAATAACGCTTTGTTGAACTAGATGAAGGAAAAGAAAGTACAATCACCTTTGGAAATGATCAATCAACTAGGATAGTTGGAAAAGGAACTGTATGTCTAAACAACAAGAAAATCATGGCTGAAAATGTCTTATTGGTTGAGGAAATGGAACA
>JZKD02S1739689.1:621977-633847 GCA_000966675.3 Picea glauca
TGAAATGGGACTACATTCATGTTGGGATAAAAATGGAAATTTTATTTAGCAAGAAGCATATGAAGATATGATAATAAAATAAAGGGATGATATAACTAAATTTCAAGATATCGATGGTGTTTTGAAAGGTAAAACTATTGTCTACAAGTTAATAGATTGTTTTCATTTATTATGGAAAATAAAAACTTTATTTCCCAATAGTCCATTATATGATAGACATACAGATCTTGATATAGCTTCCAAAAAAATGGTTAAATCCTTAAGAAAAAATTCATAGAACTATCCAAACTCATACCTTGTTAGGAAATTGTGTCAAATGTACAATGGTCGATACTCTATTCTATGCATGCTTTTACTATGTTCTATACATGCATACCCTATGTTCTATAAGAGAAATGCAAACAATGACTTGGCTTTAAAAAAAATATTTCGTTGTTGGGTATTTCATCATCACTTGTCCTTGGCTTCATGGTTCATCATTATAATGGTGTACATAGAATTTACAAAATAAAGAATGAAATTTTTATGGAATAAAGAATTACATATTAGAATGTTTATGGAATAAATAATGACATTTTTTTTTCTTTGATGAAAATATGGTATATATGAGCTTTTTCAGCAGAGGTATGTCTATAGAAAAGTTATGCACATATGAATGGTGTTCATAGGAAGATGAATGAAAAATGGATGTTGATACATTATATAAGATGGATGTTAACACCATAACTTAAACCAACCTCTATTATTGTTTTTATAACTGAACTAAGTTGATTTTTTGTTGATATATGTAGTTGTCGACAACTCATGTTGACAAATTGGGAAACAATGACAAATTTTTCGAATCCATGGACATGAGGGAGATAATTAAAAAGGCTATGAGAAAGGAAAAGAGGAAACTTAATGCATTGGGTAGGTTTGAACCAATGGAGAAGAACAAAGAAAGATGCATATTTTTTATGGAATATATACAATGATTTGGGGTAAGTGCCATTTTAAAAAAAGGTTATTTATCACATATATATTACTTGTTGCTACCTTTTTATGGCTGAATGTTATATGTTTTGTATATACACAACCACATATATGCACAAACATTATTTCTTTCATTTACCTTTAAATTTTGTTTTTCTACTTTCTATGCATGAATCGTACTATGCCACTTTCAATTATTTTCCAGTAGATAGATTGAGTATGGGTAATTGAGAGTGATGTGAGGGGAGGGGGGAGGGGATAAATGAACTTCCACCTTCACTTGGTTGGACCTATTTATAAAAAAATAAATTATCCTTGAAACCAAGAGAATCTCATTAAGGTATTCCATTTTAGTCTTTCTAGAGTCTCATACATGTTGATATGTCCATTTATTTATTTAATTATTATTAAATCATATAGTCTTTTATTCTCTAATGATTTATAAAAGCCTTTACAATACAAATGAAACTAACAACTAGCCTTTGTGGGATGTGGTTGCGCAAGATCCTGACTCATCGAGCTCATGGACACAGGTAGTTAGTACTCATTTTTCCACGTTAGTTAGTGTGTGTGCATAGTTGCCAAAGATTCATGTATATTTCAACCCTTTACTAAATTCTAGTAAGAAATCACCCTAGTATAAAATATTTAGGGTTTAAACCAAATATATAGCCTTGTAACTTGTAACATGTAAATTACCAACACCATACATGTATTTTTCTTCCTAGGGCGTGCAATTTTCATCATGCCCTGTTTTCATGCATTTTTATGCATTTTTTTCATTTACATGGAAACTTTCATCCTTTATGCACAATAAAGGGTTTTAGATTTCAAAATGCACAAATAAAGTATGAATAAATGTAAAATGATAAAATCCAAAATCCACAATTTTAGCCACTCAATTTGAAGGTCATATGAGTCTTAGGTGTGCATTTAATAGTAAGACAACTTTACCCTCCATCTTACAAAACATTTGAATCTTGGTTCAAGGTAGAAGCCGTTAGTAATTTTAAAATTCACTTCGTATGAAATATATAGATTTATAATGTTATTAAATTCACCCAAAATCTTAGATTACTAAGTTTGGAATTGTATAGAAGCATGGGCATGCATTTCCATTAGGTCACTTTCTATTGTTTTGGTCTCTCAATTTAGAAGATAGATTTTGCCTCTTTTACACAACATCCACTTTTATTTTTGTAAATGAAAATATAAATATGTAGGCAGGTGTAAAATTATCTAATACAACCTCAAAAACTTAAATCACTTAAATTGCAGGTGCGTTAAGACTTGGGTGTTCATTTTTGAAGCCCATAGTGCATTTTGCACAAATTCATAAATTACAGTTTAAAAGAAAAACACGTATTTTGTTCATTTAGGTATACCACTTTAGTCTTTTTAGAGTCTCGTACATGTTGATATGTATATTTATTTAATTAATTATTATTTATTCATAAAATTTTATTCTTTAATGATTTATGTAGTTCTTCGCAATGGAAATGCAATGAAAAACTAGCTTATATTTGATGTGGTTTTACAAGCTCCTATCTCATTGAGCTCATGGATGCAGGTAGTTACTACTAATTTTTCCATTTTAGTTAGCTTATGTGCATAGTTACGAAAGATTCGTGTATATTTCAACCCCTTACTAAATTATGGACACAAATTATCCTAGTATACTATATTTAGGGCTTACAACAAATCCAAAGTTGTGTAACTTGTAAATTGTAAATTACCAACACGATACATGGATTTTTCTTCCTAGGGAATACATTTTTCATCGTGCCATTTTTTCATTCATTTTTCTCATCATGCAATTTTTTCATTCATTTTTCATTGTGCCATTTTTTCATTCATTTATGCAAGCCAATTTCCCAATAATGACCAAGGTCATCAGTAAAATGATGATGACTTGGTTGATGATGGTTTCCTTGAAAATGGCACATGGTAGCCCAATCCGTAAAAAATGGGATGACCTGTTGTGACAAAGTTTTCTTTTGTTAAATTTCTCCATAGCTTCCATGTGGTAGTTTGTTACATCCGATGTACAAGATACAAATAGGGACGTCAATAGTGCGATGAAAGGCCTTAAACGAACCTATGCATTTGGATTCATCGGAATTCAAATGTGCATTCTTCGAAAGGACATTATAACATCATATGAAAATGTGCTAAATGTATTAGTGTAAGGAAGTCATGATAGGTATAGTAGTTAGGATAGGTTTGGACAGGCATATAAATAGACATGCTATAAATATCACTTCTCTCGAGAAAGTGGAAAAATGGAAAAAATTAGCATTTCACTGAGTATGTAGTTGAGCATGTACCCCAACATTAGTCACATAAAGTATAATACCTAAGTAGGGCATGTGTAGTGGCCCAAATATTGAGACATTAGCCAAGCCCTAAATATATATGTTATGAGATAATGACATAGGTTTTGGCTCCACGCCATTTCCTAATCTACACAATTCATTCTAGTGTATGAAAACTTAAAATGGAAACCATATCCAACTTGTAGTAGAAATGTTCTCCATAAAAAGACTATATGATGGCATGGGGCCCTGCACATAGCCCATGAACCATAAAGGAAAATGTTATACTTGAAGACAATTATTAGATCCTAAATCATCACTTATGTCATAATAATTATTCCTAGTGTGGCAAACCTCAAAATGGACACCACATATTTCTCATATATAAAATATTATATATCTAGGGCATGTGTGGCGACCTGAGGCCCAAATCATGGCCTATGATCCTTAAATATATACATTATGGTATAATACTATACATATTGGCCTCATAAAATTCCCTCATCGTTTATAATAATCCCAATTGTTAAAATCTTTGAAATGGACAATATATTGAACTTGTAGGTCAAATATCCCCTATTCAAATTCATATGAGATACCCCAAGGGCCCACACATGGACCATGAGCACCAAAGACAAATTTGATGGTCTAAGATGTCACATTTTGACCTTAGATCATGGCATGGGAATCAAGAACTATCCTTTTTCTATTAATATTTAAAACTATTGTTATATATCAATTTCATGCAAACAATTTGTTATGTAGCATTATGTGGTTTTGTCAGATAATGTGCAAGGTCCATTATCCCTAGAGACATTTTTCTAGCTTTAATTCCTAGTTTTTAATCGTGGACCATGAACTAGGCCTTAAGAACCATCCATGTTGTTATAAATCTCAAAATAGGTACCATATCATACTTATGGGATGTAAATTCTTTATGTAGGGCTAGACCACTGGTAGACCAAATATTCATTATATAGGACCTATACCATGACCTAGGGAAACGTTCATGACCCATGACTACCATAGGAAGTTATCATATAATAATACTTTTCATATTGACCGTGTGCCATGGGTTGGATGTGAGAACCATCCCAAGTATGACATAAGTTAAAATGACCATCATATCAATTTTTTGGAAAAATACTCATTGTTAATGGCATGTGTTAAGGCCTTAGGACCCACACATGATCCATGATCCTTAGAAACAAATGTTATGTCAAATAAATTTGGATTTTGACTCTATACCATATCATGGTAAATAAGAAACATTCGTGGTGTGATAATCCTAGAAATATTGAATATATGTTTGTCTATGTGTGTACACACCCACACATATCATAAGATAAGGATTACCTATATACAACCTATGTGATTGTTTGGGTGTTACACATGGATTGATATACCTAGAGGTAATTATATGGCCTTATATCTTAGTCATCAATATTAGACCATCATCTATGCCTATAGAAACATCAATGGTGCTATAAATTTCAAACTTTCCACCATAAACCACTTCCAGGATAAACATTTCCTATGTAGGACCTATGTGATGGATTAAGGAACAACACATGGCCCATGAGGCCCAAATGAAAATATTATTTCCCAACACTGTGCATAGTTACCATAGCTCATGACTTGAGTTGTGAGAAATATCCTTAGTAATGTAAAATTCAAAAGCTCCTCTATATATTTCTTGAATGACACGGATTCATTATGTATGACATGTGTGGTGGCCTAAGACCCCACATATGGATTATCAAGCTAAATATAAAATTTATATCTTAAGTACCTATATTTATTCCCACACCATGCCCTCATCCTCAAATACTATCCCTAATGTGTCAAACCCTAAAATGATATAAATATTCCACTCACATACCAAATATTCCCCACATATAAAAAAATGTGGTGTCCTAGGGACCCATGCATGTCCCATGATATTTATAGGAAAATGTTATTACCCATTTACCTATTTTTTATCACTAGACCATGGCATAGGCCTTATGGAAAATTCCTAGTGCATGAAACCTCTAAATGGCCACCATATATCAATTTTGGTATAGAGAATATCCACTAAAACTTATCCACTCCACTAATACACTAATCCTCTAACTATAGATACATTTCTAACCATTAACTCATTATTTCTCTAACCCCTATACATGTTAATTGGTAAAACAATAACGCCTTAACTCAATATACCCTAAATACAACTTATGAAAACAAATATTTTGGTTGTATTTTTTATGATCCTTAACCATTAAACTTGAATCATAAACAATATATGAGAAATATTCACAATTTATTGAATACGAATATCCTTAAGGTAGGGAAACACCATATAATGATGTTTTCATGGAAGGATCAACCCTTCTTCACTTGCCTCTTTGAGGGTGTTACCTCCTGATGAAATAAGATCTGATTCAATATACTCCAATACATATCTTCATAAGTAGGACTCCACCCTAATTTCCATATATCTAGGAAATCCTAATCATAACCAAATATTGATTACCCAGTGGACCCTCTTTTATAAGACCATATTACATTTATTCAAGGATATCTACCTAGTGGACCTAGTCTGATTGACATTGAATGGCCACCATACCTACACTTTTACTCTAACGGTCCCTTTATCTCTCCAATAAAACACTAGAGAGGATAGAAAAATTCTATTCCCCTTTAAAAAGCATCACCTTCAATTCTTGTAGAGAGGTTGTAAAACCAAAAACCAACATCCCATTTATAGATGATTATAGAAACATTGAAGTAGACTAGAAGACTAGGGACTCACATATAAGTGCTAGCCAGAATGCTAAAGTAGTTCGATAAGCTCATCCATGAACCTAGGCTACATGTCTGAATGCACATGCTAACTCCCAATGAATGACACCTGAGGTCAATGAAAAGCTAAGTATTTTTCTCCAAATTCCTGCAATAATCATGTGGATCCAAATAAACAGAACCATGAATGTCCATACTATCATCCACCAGGGATAATTTTAAGGATGAAAATTTATATTAAAATGTAGAAATCTAGGCTAATATTACTAGTCCTTAATATGCAAAATGTAAAATGTTCAGTGATAGTTTTGTAAAAATATTCAAATTTATAAGGATTTTATATAGTTTCTATAATTTTTTGGTGTTTTTTAGCATTAAATAATTTTACTTTATGGAATTTGGGTGAATCATTTTAGAAAAAATGGAAATTGGAGAATATCTTTTTGGAAAAAACCATGGAAAATTAGCCCATTGGCAAAATTTATCCCCTAAACTTTTCCCTGTGACATCCACATAAATTCAAAAATTTAGTTATGTATTTGGAAGAAATGTTGGCACTGAAGAATTTGTAAGTTGAAAGATGGTAGTCATAACCTTCTCTTGACTTCCCTCAATAATGTTATCTACATGATTTTGAGTAGAGTCCTTAAATATAAAGTGAAAGTAGTTCTCTTCCTAGAAATGAAAAGTGTCTATACACTAGTCATCACAAGGCTACATCCTCGAAATCATGCTCAAAATGTAGGTCTATGGTATACTCCCCTTTGATGATAGTATACCTTTTTCCAATGATACAATGCTCCATATATTCTCACAATCCCTACGTTTCACTCAAATCTACCAAAACCTTCATAACATGTAGTAAAGTTTCTTAAAAATCCTGCAAGATTGTTAATATTACCATTCAATCTTCCCATGGAAAGTTTATTAACACTTCCATTCTATGGTTCTGTTAGGGTTTTGAGAGAAGAAATTTGCAGGGATTGTGGGTTTAATATTTAGTAAAGTAAATCATATAATACACCTAATAAATAGCCAAGAAATCCTTTGTCTAATGACATTGGTCTAGCTATCATCAAGGCACTTTGTCAAAATATATCCACTCTACAATATGTGTGGCCATCATAAAAAAATACAAAGAATAATTGATTTTATATCAACTATATCTTTACTTCTATAACATTGGTATGAATGATTTGTTTTTCAAATATAGTATTTTTTTAAGATAATTCATATCTGCAATTTTTTTCTTTCAATCATACATTTAAAGCTACAATAATGGATTTGAATGTCATGGTCCTATTTTTCTGTGTGAAAAATTGCAAAAAGAGAAAAAGCATGCTTCCTTTTTGTCCCAAGAAAGTTTCTTAATACTAATTGTTATAATCCTTATCATTTGAACTTGAATACAAAAATTAAATATAAAATTTTCTCACATGTTATTGGATATCAAAACCCTTAAGGTAGGGTAACAACATACAATGATAATTTTATAAAAATATAAAATTGTTTTCATTTACATTTTTGACAGGACAACCTCTTGATGAGATAAGATCCAATACAATATACTCCAACACATATATTCATAAGAAAGACTTCATCAGGTTATTTATATCTATTTAGGAAACCTTAATCATAACCAAATACTAGGACCTAGTCCACCTTACATTGAATGACCAACTTACCTACACTATTAATATAATAGATGCTTCATCCATCAATTACACCCATAGGGAAGATCCCAACAATATCCCCAAAACCCTTAAACCTATACTACACATGCATATCCTATTGCAATAACATTAGAAAATTAAATACCTTAAATAAAATTACAAAAATTGAAAATCTATTAATGCACAAAATTCATTACAAAACCATGTATGTCCAACAATTGTTATATATATATAATCATCACACTACACACGCAAACATGTTAACACATGGACATGATTTAGAAGAGGAGTATAAATGATAATAATGTCCAAGCACGACATCTAATTATAGTGGCTAACCCATGCATTGAATCCAAACATCTAATTATAGTGGCTAACCCATGCATTGAATCCAAATGAATAACCCAACAACTAACTCACATAACATCTAACAATGCATCTAACCTAGATACCTAATTACCCAAACAAATAACCCATGGAAGTAACCCATGCAACGATTCCACACACATAACCCATGCATGAATAGCACGACATGCCATTGAAACTGTTAATCATGTTAGTATCGTATTAAAGAAAGGTATCGTCACATCAAACTAGAGATTTGGGATTCTAAAGTACTAACCCCTAATCCCAAACACGAGGATCATTCACAACACACATTGGAAACTCATGCAATTAACATGAGAATCATCTCTAACCCTGTATCCAAAACTATTGTCCATATTAGTAATAAAGTGAAAGAGGATGACATGAAATTAAATAAGATTTATAAAATCGAGATATTTATACTCTAAAAAAATATGAGGCATCGCTTTTTGAATTTTGGAAATATCGTACTAAGTGTCCTCTCAATGATTGATTGTAACAAATACATGTATCGTTTTAGTTTAAAGAGCATAAAATTGCATTTATTACAAATAAAATAGCATAGTTTCTATGAGTTCGTTGCATACATATGTAATATAAGTGCTTATTTTCCCTAGGTACTATCATAATAAGAGGTGTTAATGGGCCCCTGAACGATTATGTGTTCGTTTTTATTAGACCTCAAGGATTAGTTTTCACCTTGGATCTTCATCAATGGGGGTTTACAAAATCATCACTAAAACATGACTTTTAAAGACAGTTTGAAAAAAATACTTCCAAAACATTACTCTTTAGGACTTTTGGGGATTATTTTCCAAAAATATTCCATAATTCTATTGCGTGTGAAAACATTTCAAAAATATCTACAAATAAGAATTTAGCGACACTTATAGCAAGACCATCTTTAACATAAATTTGCTAGCTAAAGGGTAAAATTTTGTAATGGGAACATGAGGAAAAATGAAATAGTCTCTGAATATCTTTCTTATATAGTTAGTAGTGATTAAAGAGACCATAATAGTAAAAGATACCTACATTATCATGCAGATTTAATCTCTTAGGGTAACAATGACATTATAGGATGTAATCTCTTAGGGTAACAATGACATTATAGGATGTAGAATGGTAAAAAAACATGATTATTTTACATATATATGTGTATCCATAATAGACTTCAAAGAGGGTATCATCATACAGTACCTTGCATTTAATGGATTCATATTATCATGCAGATTTAATCTCTTAGGGTAACAATGACATTATAGGATGTAGAATGGTAAAAAAACATGATTATTTTACATATATATGTGTATCCATAATAGACTTGAAAAAGGGTATCATCATACAGTACTTTGCATTTAATGGATTCATGTGATATGATATAATTCATTGTTGATTAACATAGATGTTTCTTCCTTTTCCCATCCAAGGAATGGTGTATGATGAAGGTTGTGATATCATTGGTGGTTTCATATTCTTAATGACATATTATAATATTTGATTCTTATATCTAGTACTATCATCAATGAAATCCATAATATCCCATTCAACCACATTTGTGAGTAAAATAGGTGTTCACTTTCTATGGCTCCCATGTGTACACTAGCTACACCTTAGAAGTGGTGAAAGTGACATTGGGTTTCATATCGATTCTTAATTTTCTCCTATCCATCGTATTTTCTAGAGTCAAGGATTAATATAATTTAATAATTTTCATTATCCAATAAATACTATCAAGAATGGGATTCTTCTTTATTGTTCCATTGCATTTTTTTATGTGTTGCACCATTTTCTTATCCTTATTTTGTTTTCCATTGTTCTTATTTTCATGGAAATTTGAATAATTATTTTATGGTTGATTATTTTTTCCCTTTTCTTTGTTTTAAGAGTTAGGATTTTCTTTAACCTTTTATGTTGTGTTATATTTTTGGTACTAAACTCTTTCTTACTTTTATGATAAAATATTTCCTTAATCTTGACAACATGATGTTGATTTTGTTGATTAAGGTTGGTTGTCATTGATGTCAACCCTTGAAGAAAGCCCTGTAGCACAAAGGTTTAGGTAATGGACACAACATTGTTTGATGTAAATATGACTCATTATTGTTTTTTCATGGTTGATAAGAAGTAAATATGGATGAACTCCAAAGTGGTCCCCTTATGGTGAAATCCCTCATGGGAAGATGCTTTGTGGAGTAAGAGAACCCATGCTTAATTGTGGAATAATGAGATGAAGGACAGTGAATTTGTTAGGGAAACTATCCTATATGGATATTTCTTGTCATGCCATTTCCGGTCGTATGTGGAATGTCATAGAACTCCTCACGGTTAGAGAGTTATGACCATAAGAAGTTGGAGACCCCAGGTTTGGGTAATGGACCCAAGTTTGTTTGATGGGTAACGGTATGAGTTATGATATATTTTCATATAATACTATTCTATATGGATAGTAAATATCAAGTCATTTATGGTGGTATGTGGAATGTTACATAACTCCTCAGGGTTTGAGATTTATGGCCTTACAAACTTGGAAGACCCTCATATGTCATCTAGAAGCCCCAAAATTGTCAAAATAGTCAAAGTGGTTTAAGAGATTTTAAAAGGTAAATAATAAAGTGAAGTAATGAGTGTATTATAATTCAAAGTAAATACAAAATAAATTATTTCAATAATAAATTTAATGGATAAATTAGAAGTGGGTTAACCCTAAAATAAGGAAAGTGGGGCCAAGTGACTTAGAAGATGTTTTTAAGGAAGCTACTCGAAGAGTATAAATAAGAGGCTAGGCTCTCTCATTTTAAACACACTTGAGCATATTGAATACCTATAGGTGTCTGAGGTAACCAAATTATATTTAAGATGAAATTCTGAGGAAAGTGAAGAAAAGAAGGCCGAAACGCAAGGAAGGATAAATTCTTTTGATGGTGCTTTCTAAGGTATGTTATTTACAGGTCCTCTCACCATTTTCACTATAACTTGTTTTCCATAATGATTTAGATCCTGAAATTGCTATGCCATTGAGAAAACATATCCAAGTATCTATGGTAAATAATTCAGCTTGTGGGTCATTGTATTTTGGGAGTTACACTCCATGGAAAATAGGGTTTGTGGCTAGTCCTGAAACTAGTCAAAAACATCATAACTTTTTCATAACATATCCAAATTCAGTGAGACAAAATGTGTTGGTTAGGGTACAATATTTAGTATGTTGTGTAACCGTTTCATATCATTTTAACAAATATTACGTGTGGGGCACACTCTATAAGGTCGCTCTCTAGAATAAGCTAGAATTCAGCAAGGTATGTCATTTTTGCTATAACTGCATTTCTGAGAGGTTCCATGTAGTGACACTTGGAAGAATTGCATAAAACACACTAAAGAACATTGTGTATCATTTTCATATATTTATACATTACAGGTACAAAGTTATGATTACTTCAAGTTAGGGTTGTTGACTAATCCAAAACTAGGCATGTGAGACTAAAGAAAAGTTTGATGAAAATGATAGTATATTGTTGTTAAAGTTAAGGAAGGTTTGCAGGAATGTGATCATATAAAATAGGTATATAAAAAAGATACAAATCATATTTGGATGATGAAATTGATGAGGGATTTTGGTTGAGGTACATGTTGAGTACATGGTGTTGGATCATGTTGTCATTGATGCCAATGGTTTTTCATTGATGCCAATGGTTTGTCATTGATGCCAATGGTTTGATTACTTGGGAGATTGTTGGATCATATGTCATTGATGTAA
>JZKD02S1739689.1:667698-683774 GCA_000966675.3 Picea glauca
TGCCAGGTCCTTCCTTTATTATTATCCAACAAATGAAGGGATACAACCTACAACAAAACCCATTGTAACTTCCTCTTCTTTCTCTCATAGTCTCCTCTCTCAGAATACAATATTCGCCATCAAAACGACATAGCCGCAATACATTTCGCTCATAAAAAGAGGGTTTCCTTCTAGGGAAAAAACCCTAACATAATTTCAATTGTTAGATCTATGAACTTATAATGAACAGCCCAGATTTACAATGAAATTACAATATACTTTTACAAGGTAATATTACCTTCAGGGGCCCGCTTGCCCCTAGACCCCCCAGCCGAGGGGATAGCCCCCCTGGACCCCACAGAGGGGGTACCCCCCTTCTGCACTCCCTCATGTGGAAGAGTGTACATACTTCTGGGGTTTAAATACTTCATGGGGTATAAACACAACTGAAAGTAAAAAGACCTCTAAATCAGGAAGATAATCAAGCTCCACAACCAACAAGCTCTCATTTTTCACTCCTTGGAGGCTATTAATGAGACATTAAAGGGACATCAGTCGAAGGATGTTGAAGTGGAAATACCACCATCTAGAGAGGATAACTTTGAAGCACCGAGGGACTCAGAGGGAGGGCCTCCACCAGGGGACATCACTAGAGAACTGCAGAAAATCAAACTCCCACAATTTGTTGGGGGTTATGCATGTGAACATGCAAAGGTATTAGAAGGAATGATGCAATGTTTCTCCTTAATAAACTATGCTTCCATCTCAAAGGAGAATATAACGATCTTTGAGTTGAGGGATAGTTCCTTGAACTGGTGGGGTAATCTTGATAGGCAGTTGTACCTTACCCCATACACCGTCTCATTGGATATTTTTGAGGAAAGGTTCCTGAGAAAATATTTTCCTACTTAATACGAGGAACAATAGGTAGGAGCATTTCATGCTCTAGTTCAAGGAAACACGACCGTGGAAGAGTACGAGATCAGTTTCATGGAGTTAATAAAATATGTCTCATATATGGATACTGATCAAAGACAAGAAAAATGTTTTGTGTATGGATTAAACCCTAAGATAAGTCCCATGGTACGAATGTGGAAACCATTGTCAGTAGCTTAAGCAGTTGAAAATGATCGTTACACGTAGGAGCATATGAGCTTAAATGGAGGTATGAGATAAACCATTTCACAACATCCTAGATTCATGGGGAAATCCCCTAGGACTTTCTCCAAGGGAGGAAGCTCTAGGCCACCTCCTTATGGAAATAGAGTTGCACCTAGAGAAGTTACAACATGTATTTCAATGGCAACGAATGTAGCATCCCACTCATAAGGGAGTGTAGGAACAACAGGTAGGATAATTTCATTCTCTAGGTCAAGGAAACACGACCATGGAAGAGTATGATATCAAGTTCATGGAGTTAGTACAATATGTCTTGTACATGGATATCGATCAACGAAAAGAAAAATGTTTTGTGTATGGGTTAAACCCTAAGATAAGTTCCATGGTACGGATGTGGAAACCATTGTCAGTAGCTGAATCAATTGAAAATGCTTGTTACACGTAGGAGAATATGAGCTTAAACGAAGGTATGAGATAAACCATTCCACAACATCATGGATTTCTAGGGAATCCCTTAGGACTTTCTCCTGGGGAGGAAGATCTAGGCCACCTCCTTATAGAAATAGAGTCACACCCAAAGCAGTTACAAAAAGTATTTCAATGGTAGTGAGTGTAGCATCCCACTCATCGCCAACCATGACACCATCAAGTTCACAACCTTCTCGAGGAATAATCAGTAAGGGTAGGGGTTCTAGGGGAAGGAACTTGTTTTAGAGATTGTCCAATGACAATGTATAGGTTCCATATCCTATTACTTGTTGGGGGTGTGGAGAACCCCATTAACAACATGATTTTCAAGAGTCACAATTAGGCTTTGTGCATAGAGAAGGAAATACCTTGATGGGAAGAGCGAGTAGTAGCCAGCAGATTGATGTAGTGGTTAATAATAGTCAAGAAGAACATCAATCCATGGTGGTGGAGTCATTAGGTATGATAAACCATGTCAATGTTAAAATTTTATTTGATTTTGGTGCTACAAATAGTTTCATTTTACCTTGTGCATTATAAAAGTGTGGATTGGGATCCTACGAACACAATGAATTTAAACAAGTCGATATGGCTTCGGGGGAAAAACAAGTGGTAGGACCTAGCATCGATAATTTTCTAGTAGACCTGGGGGTGTTTATTACTAGGTTGAAGGTGTATGTCACTTCTCTAGGGACTTATGACCTAATAATTGGAATGGTTTGGTTAGAATCCCATTGATCTTTGGTAGATTGTTTTGTCAAGAGGGTTCTTTGTGTTGGCAACGAAGGAAGGTCAGTAGAGATCCACGGTGTATGGAGGAAGGTGTCTCTATGATTTATCTCAACCATGAAGGTTAAATTTTTCATGAGGAAAGGATTTTGATGATATGTAGTGGAAGTAGTCAATGAAGGGAAAGGACCCTCCAGGGATCACTATCCAATATTGTTGGAGTTTAAGGATGTTTTTTTGAAAGAATTTCTAGGGTTACCTCCTGAGAGTGAGCTTGATTTTACCATTGAGATAAAACTTTGTGCGGATCCAGTCTCTAAGACACCATATAGGATTACGACACCAGAACTTTTTGAGTTGCATATGCAATTGAAGGAAATACTTGACTTAGGCATAATAAGGCCTAGTGTCTCTCCTTGGGGTGCACCAGTAATTTTTGTCAAGAAGAAGGATGGTTCCTTACGAATATGTATATATTACAGGGACTTGAACCGTGCTACAGTGAAAAATAGGTACCCAATGCGACAGATAGATGATCTCTTTGATTAGATGAAAGGAGAAACAATTTTCTCAAAAATTGATCCAGGATCAGGGTATCACCAATTAAGGATTAAGGAAGACGATATTCCTAAAAATGCCTTACGAAATCAGTTTGGGAATTACAAGTTTGTTGTATTACCTTTTCATTTGACCAATGCGACAACAATATTCATGAGCCTCATGAATGGTGTATTCCAAAATTACTAAGACCACTTTGTACATGTCTTTCTAGATGATATCCTCATCTATTCCAAGAATCAAAGAGAACATGAGGAACAGTTGAGAGTGGTTTTGTCATTCCTTAGAGAGAAAAAATTGTATGGAAAGTTGTCAAAGTGTTCTTTCTTCCAGAAAAAGATTCACTATTTAGGTCATATCATTTCAGGTGAAGGAATATTTGTTGACCCGGAAAAGGTGAAGGCCATTATGGAATGGTCAGTGCCAAAAAATGCTAATGAGGTGGGAAGCTTCATGGGGATAGCTGGTTATTATTGAAGGTTTGTGGAAGGGTTATCTAATATAGAAAAACCCATCACCACCTTGCAGTGCAAGGGGGTCAGGTTTGAATGGACAGAGGAATGTGATATTGTATTCATTGAGCTTAAGAGGTTACTAACCAATGCACCAATTCTACGAATGTCGGATATGGAAAAATACTTCACAGTCCACACTAATGCCTCTAAGAAAGGATTGGGTGTCATGCTAATGAAGGTTGTGGGAGTCATAGAGTATGCATAAATAAAGTTGAAGCAACATGAGGATATTTACGCTACTCATGATGTAGAGTTGGAAACTATAATGTTAGATCTAAAGCTTTGGAGGCATTATCTAGCGGGGTGAATCTTTGAGCTCAAAACAAACCATGAAATATTAAAGCATCTCTTCACTCAAAGGGATCTCAATGCCAGGAAAAGGTGATGGAGTGTGTTTATGAGTGAGTATGATTTTGGAATTTCATACATCAAGGGAAAGGAGAACGTGGTCATAGATGCCTTGAGTACGAGACCACGTGTCTTCGTCTTGATACCCTTAAAATTTAATCTGAGAAAGTGAGTGTTGGGGAAACTTCTTGGAGATAGTTGGTATTTAAAGGTTACTTAAGCCCTCCAGAGTGGGAGGAAATTAGACCCAAATTATGAAGAATACAACCTGGAAGTAGATGGATTATTAAGATATCATGGAAGGATGTACATCCACAAAGGTGGGGATATTCGAATCATCATACTCAAGCAAGCTCATAAAGCAATTTATTGTGCACATCCAAGTATGAAGAAAATGTACGTAGACATGAAGAATATTTTATTCTGGGTAGGAATGAAGCGTGATGTAGTCCATTTCATTGCCAAGTGCCTAGAGTTTCAACAAGTGGAGGCTAACCACCACCATCGGACAGGTTTCCTACAATCGCATGATGTTTCTATGTCCAAGTGCGAAGTCATTTATATGGATTTTTTTGTGGGATTTCCACTCAAATCTCACAAACAAAATTCCATTCTTGTGATAGTTGATAAGTTGACCAAGAGTGCTCATTTTATTATAGTTAGAGACACTTATGATGTCACTGATGTGGCACGCATGTTTATAAGTTAATTCATCCTTTGACATGGTTTACCAAAGAATATCATTTATGATAGGGACTCCCGATTCACTTATAGGTTTTGGACAAGTTTGCAGTCAGCATTGGGAACTCGATTGAACTTAAGAACATCACATCACCCTGAAAAAGATGGGGAAATTGAGAGAGTAATTTCGGTTATGGAAGACATGCTTAGGATGTATGTTATGGATAATCAAATCCATTGGGAGAATTACCTACCTTTGGTAGAGTTCTCCTACAATAAAAATTTGCACATCTCAATCAGAATGCTTCCCTATGAAGCTCTATATGGAAGGCCATGCAAGACATCATTGAGTTGGGAAAGGTTAGAAGACCAAGTGAAAATCGAGCTAGAATTGATTCAAGAGATGGAGGAACAAGTGATTCATATTAGGCAATGACTAAAGGAATCACATGATAGACATAAAGGTTATGTTGATGCACATAGGAATGATCAAAGTTATAAAGTGGGAGATCAAGTTTTCATTCATATGAAGCCTAATAAGAGAACCATTTGGTTTGATAAGGGGAAAAATTTGTCTCCTTGATTTATAGGACCATTCAAAATCCAAAAGATAATTGGACTTATTTCCTATCGTCTCGTACTGCCACCTCACTTGCATAAAAATCATAATATTTTTCATGTATATGTTCTACGTCATTATTTTGTTGACGGATATCATAAAATGAATTGGAAGGAATTGCAGGTCTCAGATGCAAGAACCATCATGGTTGAACCGTTACACATATTAGACTGTAGGGTCTGAAATCTAAGGAATTATCTGGTAGACCAAGTTAAGGTCTAGTTGGACAAGTATATCCCAAGATCTTCTACTTGGGAGGATGCATAGACCTTATGATGATATCATCCCTCACTTTTTTGACCACCTCGAGGATAGGTTTCCCAAAGGTTGGGTGTATGTAATGCCACCTTTTGACTTATACAACTAGAATTACTTAAGGCCTAATCATATTTTATTTTCTATTTATTGTTAAACTATTAAGGATACACTTGAAATTTTAAGACATATGAACTTACATGAATATCAATTCTATGAATGTTTATCGTTATTTGAATTATGATGGATATTATGCAACCTATTTCTAACTTGAAAATATTGACATTTAAATTTTTTGGTACATGTATACTGAATTGAGGATATGATTAAATGCATTTACATGATAATAATGCATGGATATGTATGAGTTTGTTTTATAAACTAAAATGCAGTTCAATGGTCTATGAATTAGACAAAGGATAATGAGAATAAAAGGTTGACGTCGTGAACATCGACCAAGAAACAATATGGTATGAATCTTGGTATGTGAAATTATGTTGGTTCAAATGAATTTCTATGATATGTGGACAAGTGTAGGTTTTTCAGGTGGCAAGACTGCCTGAAACTGAATAGACAATGAAAAAATTCCCAACAACACAATTCCATTGTATGGTCCATGGTAGGGTGTTTACCCTAGTTCTATTAGGAAGGGTGGAGGAATTTCCCACTATGTATCCCATGAAACCTGGATTCATGGGAGGACAATGTTAGCTCACTCTCCCCTAGACGTGTGATGATGACTGTCAGTTTCCTATTGGGGAAGCTTGGTTAAGAGAGAGTTGACACTTCCGCTTACGGGTTCTATCTGGAGTTAATTCAATATAGTTGACACTCCAAGATAGTTTGTAAGGTACAAGATCTATTTTATTAACAGAAAAAATAAATAATGCATAGAATAATACCAAGATAATAACAAAATACAAAAATATTCCAGAGATAGCAGCATAACAACAAATTATATGGAACCACAACACCATATGTATACCTTTATTGATAGGAAACAATGTTCACTTGCCTCTTCGAGGGAGAAACCTCTAGCAGAGCATAGCTCTATTACAATAATTTTCCAAGACAAAACTTCTCATACCCTCTACTCTTATTTATACGAAATCTATTTATCCAAAAGAACAATCTAGAAGAAGAAGCTTTTATTAGGTCTTCTTACAATTGACTTATTCTTCCTTATTCCCAAGCCTTATTAATATTGACCTTTATTACATGGAAATATATTATTCTACCCACTTGAGGGGTTAGGTAGGTTAGGTCCCTAACATTCCCTCCCCATTAAAATTAGCCTTTTCCTCAAGTGTTAAGATGAGGAAACTGTTGCAGAATGGTAGCTAGCTCCTAGATGGCATCTGCGGGAGTTGTATCTTTCCACTGGAATAACAATTCCTTGATGGTGAACTGATGAAGACAACACTCACATTGTTCCAAAACTTCTTGTGGTTGCAACTAGATGGATCCTTCTTCATCCAACTCGGGAATGCTAGTTTGAGTTTGGAACTTAGTTCCAATCACCTTCTTTAAGAAGGAGAAATGAAAAATAGGACAAAGATTAGAAGATCTAGGAAAAGATAACTGATAAGGAACCTGTCCCACGTGCTTGAGAACTATATAAGGACCATAAAATTTGGGTGCCAATTTTTGATAATGTTCAGCCTTGAGTGAAGTTTTTCTCTAAGGTTTCATTCGAAGAAATACCTGGTCTCCTCCAACAAATTGACGTTCTAATCAACCTTGATCAACTTGTTTCTTCATGCAATTATGATCCATGACCAAATTCTCTTTGAGGGTATGGATAATATCTTCTCGAAATGTGAGTGTTTGGTCAACTGCCTAAACCTTAGAGACACCTAACATGTAGGAGAGAAAAAAAGGTGGATTTTGTCCATATACTGCTTCAAAATGAGTCATGTAAGTAGTTGTATGGTAATAAGTGTTTTACCACCATTCAACTAATGGTAACCATTGAGCCCATTGATTTTTAATTTCAAAGGAAAAACACCTCAGATAAGTCTCCAAACACTTGTTGACAACTTTGGTTTGACCATCATTCTAGGGATGATAGGCGGTCTTGAGATGCAATTGGGTGCCCTATAGCCTGAATAGTTCTTGCCAAAAATTATTGGTGAAAGTGGGGACTCGATCAGAAACAATATAATGAGGCATTCTATGAAGCTTGAAGATATGATGCATGGAAATTTGAGCCACATTGTATGCGGTAAATGGATGTTGAAGAGAACATAAATGAGCGTACTAGGAAACATGATAAACTACCACCATGATGACTGACTTATTGCCTGATTTAGGTAATCCCACAATGAAATCCATAGAGATGTACCTCCAAATAGAGGGTGGAATCAGAAGTAGTTGGAGTGTGCCAGGGGATTTGATTATTTCTCACTTGTTACTTTGAAAAACATCACATTCAACCACAAAAGTGTGAAGGTCCTTTTTCATACCATCCCAGAAAAAAGAACTTTTGACCCTATCATAGGTTTTGGTAAACCCTGAGTGCCCAAGTGTGGGAGTAGAATGAAGCTAAAAAAGAAACGTGGATTTAAGTTGTGACTATTTACTTAAATACAAACGACCTTTGTAGCGAAGCTCATCATTGTCCCAAGAGTACCCTCGAGAAACTAGAGAATTGACTTACAATTGTTGGATTAGAAGAAAAATGTTAGGATCTTGTAGCCATTCCTAGCAAACAACTTGGAGTCAAGATGGTACAACGAAGGATAGGGAAAACATGGACCCTTCATCTTCATATTTTTGAGAAATAGCATCAACAACCACATTTTCTTTACCTTTATTGTAAATGATCTCATAATCATATCCAAAGAGTTTAGCTACCCATTTTTGTTTCTCTTGAGAGGAAGGTTGTTGCTCTAGAAAATATTTGAGGCTTTGATGATATGTCTTAATTTTTCCCCAAGAGATAAGGGTGCCAAAGATCCACTACATGAAGAATAGACAAAATTTCCTTTTCATAGATTGATTAGCCCCAATGGCGTTCTGACAATTTTTTGTTGGACAAGGTCAAAGGTCCGCCCTCTTTCATGAGGAATGCTCCAATTCCTCTCCTGAAGGCATCACATTCTAGGAAAAAGGTCTTTGTGAAATCAGGAAGGGCCAAGGCCGGAGTAGTGCACATAGCCTCCTTCAATTCTTGAAAGTCCAAATCAACTCTGGGATTCCAAGCAAAAGAATTATTTTTAAGTAAAGAAGTGAGAGGTGCCACAATCTTTCCATAACTCTGAACAAACTTGTGATAATATCCCGATAAAACTAGAAAAACATGCAAGATTTTGATAGTCTTGGGGTGAGGCTGATACTACATTTCTTCAATATTCTTAGGATCTATCCAGACACCAACTTTGCCAGTAATATGACCCAAGTAATCGGATTCCGAGGTGCCAAAAACACATTTAAAGTGTTTGAGGAAAATTTGATGTTGAGAGAGTAGATGAAGAGCTTGATCCACATGGGAAAGATGGGATTTCCAAGTTTTACTATAGATGAGAATATCATCAAAGAAAACTAAGACAAAATGATGGAGAAAAGGATGGAAGACATGATTCATGAGGCTTTGGAAGGTGGACGAGGCATTACACAAGCCAAAGGGAATGAACAAGAACTCATACTGACCCTCATGAGCTTGAAAGGAATTCTTTGGGATGTCAATGTATTGCATATATATCTAGTGGTATCCAGAACACAGATCAAGTTTAGTGAAATACTGAGCACCACTCAACTCATCCAAGAGATCATCAATGAAAAGACTGGGAAACTTGTCCTTAATGGTGAGTTTATTGAGGGCAGGAAATTCAGGACACATGCACCAAGTTCCTTCTTTCTTATGTACCATGACCACATGAGAAGAATAAGGGATGGTACTAGGGAGGATAACACCCACTTGTAGGAATTCCTCCACTATTTTCTCAATTTCTTTTTTTTGGAAAAGGGATGACGATAAGGGAAACAATTGGGAGGAATATTGCCAGGAAAAAGGTGTATAGTATGATCATGAACACCATGAGAAAGTGGAAGTAAGGAGTGGAAAAAACAACTTGGTGTTTGTAGAGAATAACTTGGAGGTAAGGATGCACAGAGGGTGTCCCAACTGTGTGAATAGAATGGAGTTGAGAAATAATACTGGAGTGGCCTCTCTTGAGGATATTTTCCATGTGATGGGAACTGATGATCTTAGAAGAATCAACTATGAGACCTTTGAAGTGATACCTTTGTCCCTTTTGTTGGAATTGCATTGTTAATTCAATAAAATCCATAAGAATGGGACCCAAACTGTGTAACCATTCAACACCTAGCACAATTTCACAACCACCCATTTCAATGGAAAACATATGAGATTTTAGGTTATAATGTCCAATTTGAAGATGTAAATTTTCACAACGCCCACCACATTTCATGGACTCACCATTGGCTATCATGATTTGAAAATTATTGACAACACAAATATAGAAATTGGTTTCCTGGGCAATGTGATGATGAATAAAATTGTGGATGCTACCACTGTCAACAAGGATGATGAACTTCCTATTCTTAATATATCCAATGAGATTGAGGGTTTGTGGAGAAAAGAACCCAGTGAGGGAATGCAAGGAAATGAGTGGTTCAACTTCAGGTGGGTCAATGGGCTCTTGGGTAGCATCTAGAAGAGAGGGCTCTTCAACAAGTTGAGTTGTCACATCTTCATCAGGAACATCTTCAGAAATGGCCATAAAAAAAAATTGTTCCTTACACTTGTTCCCTGAAAAATATTTTTCATCACAATTATAAAAAAGACCCTTCATTTGGCATTCAGTCATTTCAGCCCTAGTTAATTTTTGGACCTTGAGGGGTGTGATAGGGGGGTTAGGATTAGTGAGTCGAGGGCAAGGAACAAAAGAGGGTTTTTTGTTCTAGGAAAAAACAACTTGTTGGGCCTCTTTAGCACATTTAATAGCTTCCAAGTAAGTTTGAGGGCGGGCCATGAGATCCTGGGATCAAATTTCATCCTTTAGGCCACTAATAAAGCATTCACGAAAGAAATCATCTGACATACCCTCAAATTGAAAGGCCAAATGCTCAAAAGTAGTAATAATGTCTTCCACTGTGCCTGACTATTTCAACTTGGTCAAATGACCGAGATAGTGGGTATCAGTGTCAAATTGATCATAGAGCTCTGCAACAAACTGGGTCCACGCAATATACCCCTCAAGTGATTTTTTACACCATTTCCAACATTGCCATCGTTTAGGATCTAGATAGAGGAAAACATAGCGAAGTTTGGCCAACTCATTAGTAATACCATGTAGAGAAAATAACGCTCCATTTGAGTGACCCAACTCATAAGATTGAATCCATCAAATTTATTGACCTCGGCATGGGGAAGACATGGGTCACGCTGAAAGGAGTTGGATTGAAAATGCAGAGAATGAGAGGAATCAACAACATCGAGTTGGTTCAAGGAGGAATGACCCAATGGGCGGTTCAACAATTGGTTGACAAAAGACTGGAGGGTGTTAAATTGGTTCATGAAATTGACTTCCATGTTGTCAAATTTGTGCTCGACTTGAAACTCAAATTTTGTAAGGATGGAATTGGTAGAGGCAATCTTAGATGTCATGTGATTGATGGAAGCATGCATGTCTTGGTTGTGAGTGCTGGCCATTTGGAGAGGGGAAGTGCTGGTAAGGAAAAATGGGTGGGTGGGACCACAAAAAAGGACTTATAAGTGATATGTACCATGACGATCATGGTGAGAAGGGAAATATAATGGAATAGGTGTAAAAATAGGGAAGTTGAGAAGGGAAATATAATAGAATAGGTGTAAAAATAGGGAAGCTGAGAAGGGTTCTGGTCCACTGAGAAAAAGGATTAAAAATGAAAGGTGTGAATGTAATCAGGGAGAAAAGGGGAATCCAATGGGATAAGTCCCAAATAAGTGTGTCAACAAGACCACTATACTCTTCTTTTTTTTTAATTTCTTGTGGAGTTATACTCCGGCCTGAATAATACTACAGTGATGGAATGCCCAAATGCTTAACAGGAAGAAATGTGTAGTAATTTCACAACCAAAATGAAAAAGGGACAGTTGCGCAACAATAGATCTTATCTGTTCTATTTTTGTTTCCATCCCAAGGGTTAGGGTATTCAGGGTTTCTATAAACAAGGGTTTTCCTTTCTCATATATACATGCAAGTTCCAACAATAGTACTCAGTCCAATCTCTTAGGGAACCAACTAAGGGGGATAGACTGTTCCCTTAGCCGTACGACCTGACTACCCAGGTACTAGAGAGTATCTTCTCGAGTGTTGTTCTCGGTGGCACTATAGAAGTTAAGAGACTGATCAGTTTATCTACAGAGGGATTCAAGAGATCTAGGTCGATATGTATACAGGTGTTGTCTGATGCACTACCACTCGAAGTGGTACCAACATGGGTTACAAGGATGGCCAACAGATGTGCAGTTGAGTACCTCTTGTATTTCTTGTGTGTATTACTCCTTGACAATGGGTTTATGTACGTAAAAACATATGTCTATAGATTTAATATGTCAGAATATGTCTCTACCCTGAAAACAATTAACCCATAATTTTTCGCCGATGAAAGTTCTCTGATACCACTTGTAAGGTACCAGATCTATTATATTAGCAAAATAGAGAAATAATGCAGTGAATAATACCAAGATAACAACAAAATACGGAAATATTGTAGAGATAATAGAGAAACAACAAATTATATGAAACCACAACACCAAAATTATACCTTTATTGATAAGAAACAATGTTCACTTGCCTCTTTGAGGGGGAAACCTTCTATTAGGTTTTCTTACAATTGACTTATTCCTCCTTATCGCTAGGCCTTATTAATATTTACCTTTTTTACATGGAAATATATCATTCTACCCACTTCAGGGGTTAGCTAGGTTAAGTCCCTAACATAGTCCAACAGAGGAAGGATAGGGAGGGAAGATGGAAGTAGTTTAGGGAGGAAGAATGACTAGAAATAGTTGAGAGTGTGTGGAGTTTACACCTTAAAGTAGAATTTCTCAATTTCCTCTTGTTCAATATATATATATATATATATATATATATATATATATATATATATATATATATATATTATTTTTTTTTATTTTCTCAATTGAAATACAATTATCTAAGTGAATGTTGCTTGTACTAAATTATTATAATTGAGGGATTTTGTCAACATTTTAAATGGTTTACCATCCTTTATGAAATGAATTGCCTTGCTCATTATATTCGACACATACAAGAATTGCATTAGTTGTGATAATTATTGTCATTAGTACATGCGTGAATCTCGTATGTGCTAGCTACACATGCATGCCTTGCACATGTACACTTGTATGTATAAATGTTTTAAATTGATGATGTTTTTTATCTGATATGGATGTATGAATCATGTATCATTACCCTTGTACTGTAAATTACTCTAACTTTGGGACAAAGTTTCTTGAAGGGTGGGTGTATGTAACAACCCAATTTGATTTTTATTGATCATAGTTTGTTAAATTAAATTAAATTAATTATTAAAATAAATACATTTGAATCTTTTACTATTTTATTATTTAATGGTAGGTGAGGGAATTAATGAGGGGATAAGGTAGTTGGGAATTGAATGAGGGAGGGGGATTTAAGAGAGGGGATAAGAAAGAAGGGAGAGGACTTGGAAGGGGGTCCTTTCTTTTTGGGAGAATACTAGAAGAAGAAGAGGATATTGGAAGGGAGAAGATTGTTTTGGGGGACATTTATAGGGGCATTGTTGTTGCTAGGAACTTTGAGCTCAAGGGCCTATAAATCAAAATTATTCTTAGAGCTAGAGAGCCAGAGAGGTTGTTCCTAGTTGGATGGGAGGTAAATATTCATTTTTTGGGAAGTTTGGGAAAGAACAAGAGAAAAGGAGAAACAAGATAAATCAACTAGAACCTGCAGGTTGAGGTATGTGTTTTACTAGTTGATCTGTTGTTATTATGATGTCTATTTACCAATTTATTCCTTATATAAAGAAAATCCCGAACTAAATTGTAGTCATTACAATAGGTGTTGGTTATGGAGCCTGATTATCTTCCTGATTCAGAGGTCTTTTACTTTCAGCCGTGTTTATACCCCATGAAGTATTTACACCCCAGAAGTATGTACACTCTTCCATGTGGGGGAGTGAAGAGAGGGGGTACCCCCCCTGCGGGGTCCGTGGGGGCTATCCCCCCGATTGGGGGGTCTGGGGAAAGCGGGCCCCCAGCGGGGGTTCGGGGACGAAGCCCCCGAAGGAAAAATTGTGTTGTAAATGTATATTGTAATTTCATTGTAAATATGGACCGTTCATTATAAGGTCGCATATTTAACAATAGAGATTATGTTAGGGATTTTTTCCCTAGAAGACAAACCTATTTTATGAGGGAAATGTATTGCGGCTATGGTGGATGGTGAATATTGTATTCTGAGATAGGAGACTGTGAGAGAAAGAAGAGGAAGTTACAATGGATTTTTTGTAGGTTGTATCCCTTCATATGCTAGATAATAATAAAGGAAGGACCTGCCAATTTCTTTGGTGGACGTAGCCCACACTGGGTGAACCATGTAAATTTGTGTCTCTCTTGTATTGTGTATCTTATGTGTTTTGTTTCTGCATTTTTTTTATTTTATTGCTCCCAGTCCTGTTTTTCTATCAACTGGTATCAGAGTGAAAGGTAACTCGCAGGAAAAGAGGGTTCCTGGTTCGAGTGGGAGAAATGTCAGAAGATGGAAAGTTTAGGGTCGATAATTTTAACGACCAAAACTACTAGTTATGGAAGATGCAGATGGAAGACTATTTATATTAGAAGGATCTATTCCTACCATTGGGCAGAATAACAAAGAAGTTGGTGGCTACGAAGGACGAAGAATGGGATATTCTTGACATAAAGGATCTAGGAACGATACGACTGAGCCTAGCAATGTTGGTGGCTTTCAATATTTCCAAAGAAAAGACAATGAAGGATTTGTTGGACGCATTGGCCAAATTGTATGAAAAACCCTCGGCATCCAATAAGGTATTTCTAATGAAGAGATTATTTAATATGAAGATGTCGAAAGGTGGACCTGTTGCAGATCATTTAAATGAATTGAATACGATTACTAATCAACTAAGTTCCATAAAAGTGGACTTTGATGATGAGGTTAGGGCTCTTCTAATCTTGTGCTCATTGCCAGAAAGCTAGAACGGCTTGGTCATGGCTGTAAGTAACTCTGTCTCTGGTTCAAATACTTTAAAATTTGATGATGTTGTTTGTGCTATCCTTAGTGAGGAAATGTGATGGAAAAATATAGGTGACACTTCAGGTAATGCGTTGAACATGGAGAACATGGAAAGACAAAAGGATAGAGGAAAGGGCTTAGGGAACCATGGGAATTCTAGAAAATGAAGATCTAAATCCAGACTTGGAAAGATAGAGTGTTGAATATGTGGGAAGAAAGGATATCCGAAGAAAGATTGTAGAGCTCCAAAGAAACAAAGAGATGGACAATAGAAGATAAATCATGAATCAAATGTAACAGGTGATGTTTTACAAGATGCTTTGATTCTTTCTGTAGATAATATTTCTGAGTCTTGGGTAGTATCTTCAGGGGCTTCATTTCATGCCACACCCCATAGGAAACATTTTCTAGATTATGTTCTAGGTGATTTTGGACAGGTTCATTTGGGTGATGATGCACCATGCAAAATTGTTGGAATGGGAAAGGTAAAAATAAAGCAACGCAATGGAAACCAATGGTTGTTGAAAGAGGTAAGACATGTTCCATATTTAAGGAAAATTCTAATTTCAACAGGGCAGTTGGAAAGTGAAGGTTGTATATACATATTTACAAATAATATGTGGAAGGTCATCAAAGTACCATTGGTGATAGCGAAAGGAGAGAAGGTAGTTACATTGTATTTATGTACTGGTAATACTGACTCTTGTATCTCTTTAGCTTCTACAAGAGTGGATACAACACTGTGGCATCATAGGCTTGGACACATGACTGAGAAGGGGATGTAGATACTTCAAAAAATAAATTTGTTGCCAGATCTTAAACAAATTGATTTGGACATCTATGAGCATTATATTTATGGAAAACAGAAGAGAGTCAGATTTCTTAGAGTTGGAAAAGAAAATAAGAGTGAAAGGTTAGAGCTTGTGCATACAGATGTATGGGGACCATCTCAGGTATCATCTCTTGGTGGATCTCATTATTATGTTACTTTTATTAATGATGCAACTAGAAAAACTTGGGTTTATTGCATTCGACAAAAATCTGATGCTTTTGATACTTTTAAGAAATGGAAAGCTTTGGTTGAGAATGAGACAAGAAAAAATTTGAAGTGTCTCAGATTAGATAATGGAGGTGAATATTAAAACAAGGAGTTTAATGATTATTGTTCATACCATGGGATTCGTAGAGAGAAGACAATTCCAAGAACACCACAAGAAAATGGTGTGTCAGAAAGGATGAACAGGACAATCATGGAGCGTGCAAGGAGTATGAGATTGCATGATGGTTTTCCCTTATAGTTTTGGGCAGATGTTGTAGATATTGTTGTTTAATTAATAAATAGAGGACCTTCAATCTCTTTGGATGGTAGAATTCCAGAGGAGGAATGGACAAGAAAAAAGGTAAACTATTCTTTTTTCAAAACATTCAGTTGTGAAGCATTTGTCCATATTGATAAAGAAAATAGAACAAAGCTTGAGGAAAAATCCAAGAAGTGTACCTTTATTGGATATGGTGTTAATGATTTTGGTTATCACTTAT
>JZKD02S1739689.1:684376-697186 GCA_000966675.3 Picea glauca
CCAGGTAAAGAACATTGGGAGGCAGTAAAGTGGATTCTCAGATACTTGAGAGGTACTGCTAATCATGCATTATGTTTTGGAGGTTCAGAAACTGTTCTACAAGGATATATTGATTCAGATATGGCAGGTGATAAAGATAGCAGGAGGAGTACCATAAGGTATGTTTTTACTATAGGTGGAACAACAGTAAGTTGGATTTCAAAACTACAAAAGGTTGTTGCACTTTCAACAACAGAGGCAAAGTATGTTGTTGCTATAGAGGCTAGTAAAGAGATGATTTGGTTACAAAGGTTTATGGAGGAATTGGGAAAGAAGCAGGAGAACAACAAGTTTTACTGTGACAATGAGAGTGCAATTAATCTTGCAAAGAAATCAACCTTTCATTTGAAGACTAAGCATATACAGTTGAGGTACCACTTCATACGATCCACCTTGGAAGATAGACATTTGAAGTTGGAAAAGATACACACTAGCCAGAATCCTACAGATATGTTAACAAAAAGAGTAACCAAAGAGAAACAAAGTTCCTTCTCAGTTTCAGTTGGTCTTCAAGAATGAAGATGAAGATGAGGAATTTTCCAGCTCTAAGAAGGCTTAGAGTCCATCATATATAGTAGCGGTGGAGTTTTTGAGAGCAGTCTCCAAGTGGGATATTGTTGGTTGTGGAGCATGATTATCTTCCTAATCATGAAATGGCCAGTTCCTACAAATGTCACTAAATTTAGGAGTTTTAATGGGGTATTGCAATACTTTCAGAAGTTCATAGCTTTGTTTTCAATGGTATTTGCACCACTCCATGTCATAACATCTATTGGTAAGAGTTTCTAGTGTGGTAAGAATCAATAGAAGGCCTCTGATGAGATGAAAATAAATATCAATTAAGCATTAGTGCTTGCACTACCAAACTTGCAGAACCCCTTTGAAGTGGAGACAGATGCAAGTGGGTATAGCATGGGAGTAATAATTATGAAAGGAGGAAGGTCCATCTTCTATCATTCTGAGGTATTTCATGGGGTTATTCTCAACTACCCTACCTACGACAAGGAGCTCTGTGCCTAGGTAAAAGCTATAAAAATTTGGAATAACTATCTTACGAGAAAGAAGACCATCATCCACATAGATCACTAGCCACTATATTATTTGTAAGCCTATAGTAATCTACAATAAAATAGGAATTACAAGTGGATGGGTAATTTTACAACAATTTCATCTAGTCATCAAGTACAATAAGGGTAGCAAAAAGAAGTTGTCACATATTCTTTCATGTAAACCCACATCCAATATTACATCCTTCATAACTCTGATGCACATGGATCCTTTTACCCATGATGCATACAAAGAGTCATACATAGAAAATGAGGACTTCAAGGAGGTATTTCAGTAGCTATAGGGCCAAATTCATATATAAGAATTTGATAGCAAAGTTGAATATCATTTTCATAATGGTTTACTCTACAATCTTAACAATCTTTGTGTCCCTAAAGGTGAAGGATTGTAGCTTATCATAGAGGCTCACACCTTCAATGTTGTAGGACATTTTGGTGTTGGGAAGACAATTGTGAGCTTACAGAGGTATGTGTATTAGACAAAAATTAAAGAAGATGTAGCATGGTATATTAAAGGATGTATACATTGTTGTACCAACAAATCCAACAATAGGAAGCGAGGTCTATACCATCCCTTACCTGTACCCACTCAATCTTAGGAAAAGAATTCCATGGATTTTGTGGGAGGTCCACACTTCTACTAGTAAGTCACCTTTTGAAACTTGCTTTGAGTTTATTACACCTTCACCCTTAGATGTTGTATATGGAAAGTACGGAGGAACAAGGAAGGACCTCACATGAGATGCATTAAAACAAAAAAAAATTGTTGAGAAGATCAAACAGATCCATTTGCAACTAATAGATCAACCTCACCTTTTGGCTGGGTTTTCCCCCGTATTGGGTTTCTTAGGTCAAATATTGTGTTTATTTGTGGATGGTGTGATTTTATTTTATTGTTCTTTATTTTCCACATTTTATCTTTTCCATGCATAAGTTGAAAATCATTAACTAAATATTCTAGAGATCTAAAGGAAAAATAACCTTAATAGTAAAGATTTTAGTATTCTATTAGATCTGTTGTGACAAACTGTTCGAGTGGAATATCTATGGAAGTTTATAGATCATTATTGAAGGATGGTATACAAATGTTCACTTTGTCTAAACCCATTTCATTGATAAGTAATTTTACCACTTGTTCAACAATGCCCTATGACTTGATTATCACCTTGAAGAATTTTGTGATCATTCTATCTCCCAAAAACATGTACTATCCAAGGGGTTGGGTGTTTAATATTTCTATATAAGTTTTGGTTTCAATACCATCCCTATTTTTCTTGGTAAACCACCTTAGAGTGGTCCCCAAGCCTATTCTCCCGATTGTTTGTGTTCTAACAAGAATTCAATGGGAAACAATGTCACACAAACTACATAACTAATAATGAAAGAAAAACGAAAATGGAGTATTTTTTTTGTAGCTAGTCAATAACCTTAAGATTCCAAACCTACTTTTATATTTCTTAATATCACAATTCATACAATATTCAAAATCTACTTTCAAATTTCTCATTCTCACAATTCGTACAATAGGAACGTGTATCGAGAATTCCATAAAGCTTATGAGCTTCTTACCAATGATTATTTTACTTGTAATATCTCCAAGGCCCCTAATAAATTTATTGTTGCATAGTCCAACTCTATATTGAGTATCTTTAATGATACCATGCCCAAACACTCTACCTAAAACATAAGGAATACAACTCATTATCGAAATAAGAAGATATTGTATCCTTAGCTTTCTCTTACCCTTATCACCTATTCTTTGTACTCCTCTAAACATGATTTATCCAAGTTTTACTATAGATGAAAATATCATCAAAGAAAACTAAGATAAAATGATGGAGAAAAGGATGGAAGACATGATTCATGAGGATTTGGAAGGTGGAGGGGGCATTACATAGGCCAAAGGGAATGGACAATACCTCATACTGATCCTCATGAGATCGAAAGGAATTCTTGGGGATGTCAGTGTATTGCATATATTTCTAATGGTATCCAGAACACAGACCAAGTTTAGTGAAATATTGAGCACCACTCAACTCATCCAAGAGATCATCAATGAAAAGACTGAGAAACTTGTCCTTGATGGTGAGTTTATTGAGGGCATGAAAGTTGGGACACGTGCACCAAGTTCCTTCTTTCTTATGTACCATGACCACATGATAAGAATAAGGGATGGTACTAGGGCAGATAACACCCACTTGTAGCAATTCCTGCACTATTTTCTCAATTTCATTCTTTTGGGAAAAGGGATGATGATAAGGGAAAAAATTGGGAGGAAAACTGTCAGGAAAAAGGTGTATAGTATGATCATGAACACCATGAGAAGGTGGAAGTCCCTGAGGAGTGGAAAAAACAACTTGGTGTTTGTAGAGAATAACTTGGAGGTCAGGATGCACAGAGGGTGTCCCAACTGCGTGAAGAGAATGGAGTTGAGAAATAATACTGGAGTGGCCTCTCTTGAGGATATTTTTAATGTGATGGGAACTGATGATCTCAGGAGGATCAACTATGATACCTTGGAAGTGATACCTTTGTCCCTCCTATTGGAATTGCATGGTTAATTCCTTAAAATCCATAAGAATGGGACCCAAAGTGCGTAACCATTCAACACCTAGCACAATTTCACAACTACCCATTTCAATGGAAAACATATAAGATTTCAGATGATAATGTCCAATTTGAAGATGTACATTTTCACAATGCCCACCACATTTCATGGACTCACCATTGGCTATCATGGTTTGAAAATTATTGACAACACAAATATAGAAATCGGTTTCCTGGGCAATGTGATGATGAATAAAATTGTGGGTGCTACCACTATCAACAAGGATGATGAACTTCCTATTCTTAATATATCTAATGAGATTGAGGGTTTGTGGAGCAGAGAATCCAGTGAGGGGATGCAAGGAAATGAGTGGTTCAACTTCAGGTGGGTCAATGGGCTCCTGGGCAGCATTGGGAAGAGAGGGCTCTTCAACAAGTTGAACTGTCACATCTTCATCGGGAACATCTTCGGAAATAGCCATAAAAAAAAATTGTTCCTTACACTTGTTCCCCGAAAAATATTTTTCATCACAATTATAAAAAAGACCCTTCATTTGGTGTTCAACCATTTCATCCCTAGTTAATTTTTGGACCTTAAGGGGTGTGACAGGGGGGTTAGGATTAGTGGGTCGAGGGCGAGGAACAAAAGATGGTTTTTTGTTCTGGGAAAAAACAACTTGTTGGGCCTCTTTATCACGTTTAATAGCTTCCAAATAAGTTTGAGGGCGAGCCATGAGAACCTGGGATCAAATTTCATCCTTTAGGCCACTGATAAAGCATTCACGGAAGAAAGCATCTGACATACCCTCAGCTTGAAAGGCCAAATGCTCAAAAGTAGTAATAAAGTCTTCCACTGTGCCTAACTGTTTCAACTTGGTCAAACGACCGAGATAGTGGGTATCAGTGTCAAATCGATCATAGAGCTCTACAACAAATTGGGTCCACACAATATACCCCTCACGTGAATTTTTACACCATTTCCAACATTACCATCGTTCATGATCTAGATAGAGGAAAACATAGCGAAGTTTGGCCAACTCATCAGTAATACCATGTAGATAAAAATAACGCTCCATTTGAGTGACCCAACCCGCAGAATCGAATTCATCAAATTTATTGACCTCGATGCGGGGAAGATGGGGTCACGCTGAAAGGAGTTGGATTGAAAATGCAAAGAATGAGAGGAATAAACAACATTGAGTTGGTTCGAGGAGGAATGACCCAACGGGCGGTTCAAAAACTGGTTGACAAAAGACTGCAAGGTGTTAAATTGGTTCATGAAGTTGACTTCCATGGTGTCAAATTTGTGTTCGACTTGGGACTCAAATTGTGCAAGGATGTAATTGGTAGAGGCAATCTCAAATTTCAAGTGATTGATGGAAGCATGCATGTCTTGGTTGTGAGTGTTGGCCGTTTGGAGAGGGGAAGTGCTGGTAAGGAAAAATGGGTGGGTGGGACCACAAAAAAGGACTTATAAGTGATAGGTACCACAATGATTAGGGTGAGAAGGGAAATATAATAGAATAGGTGTAAAAATAGGGAAGCTGAGAAGGGTTTTGGTCCACTGAGAAAAAGCATTAAAAATGAAAGGTGTGAATGTGATCAGGGAGAAAAGGGGAATCCAATGGAATAGGTCCCAAATAAGTGTGTCGATGAGACCACCATACTCTTTTTTTTAAAGTTCTTGTGGAGTTATACTCTGGCCTAAATAATACTGTAGTGACGAAATGCCCAAATGCTTAACAGGAAGAAATGTGTAGTAATTTCACAACCAGAATGCAGAAGGGACAGTTGCGCAACAATAGATCTTGTCTATTCTATTTTTATTTCCATCCCAAGGGTTAGGGTATTCAGGGTTTCTACAGAAAAGGGTTTTCCTTGAGCTATATCTCTCATATATACATGTACGGTCCAACGGTAGTACTCATCCCATTCTCTCAGGGAACCAACTAAGGGGGCTAAACTGTTCCCTTAGCCATACGACCTGACTACCTAGGTACTATAGAGTATCTTCCCGAGTGTTGTTCTTGGTGGTACTATAGAAGTCAGGCGACCGATCGGTTTATCTATAGAGGGATTCAACAGATCTAGGTTGATATGTATACAGGTGTTGTCTGATGCACTACCACTCGAAGGGGTACCAATATGGGTAACAAGGATGGCCAACAAATATGCACTTGAGTACCTCTTTTATTTCTTGTGTGTATTACTTCTTGACCATGGGTTTATGTGCGTAACAACATATCTCTATAGCTTTAAGATGTCAGAATACGTCTCTACCCTGAAAACAATTAACCCACACTTTTCTACCGATGAAAGTTCTCTGATACCACTTGTAAGGTACCAGATCTATTATATTAGTAGAATAGAGAAATAATGCAGAGAATAATACCAAGATAACAAAAAAATACGGAAATATTGCAGAGATAATAGAGAAACAACAAATTATATGGAACCACAACACCAAAATTATACCTTTATTGATAAGAAACAATGTTCACTTGCCTCTTCGAGGGGGAAACCTTCTATTAGGTTTTCTTACAATTGACTTATTCCTCCTTATCGATAGGCCTTATTAATATTTACCTTTATTACATGGAAATATATCATTCTACCCACTTGAGGGGTTAGGTAGGTTAAGTCCCTAACATAGTCCAACAGAGGAAGGATAGGGAGGGAAGATGGAAGTAGGTGAAGGAGGAAGGAAGACTAGAAGTAGTTGAGAGTGTGTGGAGTTTACACCTTAAAGTATAATTTCGCGATTTCCTCTTTATATATATATATATATATATATTTCTTAATTGAAATACAATTATCTAAGTGAATGTTGCTTGTACTAAATTATTATAATTGAGGGATTTTGTCAACATTTTAAATGGTTTACTATCCTTTATGGAATGAATTGCCTTGCTCATTAGATTGGACACATACAAGAATTGCATTAGTTGTGATAATTATTGTCATTAGTACATGTCCGAGTCCCGTATGTGCTAGCTACACATGCATGGCTTGCACATGTACACCTGTATGTATGAATGTTTTAAAATGATGATGTTTTTTATCTGATATGGATGTATGAATCATGTGTCATTACCCTTGTATTGTAAATTACTCTAACTTTGGGAAAATTTTTCTTGAAGGGTGGGTGTATGTAACAATCCAATTTGATTTTTATTGATCATAGTTTGTTAAATTAAATTAAATTAATTATTAAAATAAATACATTTGAATCTTTTACTATTTTATTATTTAATGGTAGGTGAGGGAATTAATGAGGGTATAAGGTAGTTGAGAATTGAATGAGGGAGGGGGATTTGAGAGAGGGGATAAGGAATAAGGGAGAGGACTTGGAAGGGGGTCCTTTCTTTTTGGGAGAATACTGGAAGAAGAAGAGGATATTGGAAGGGAGAAGATTGTTTTGGGGGACTTTTACAGAGGCTTTGTTGTTGTTGGGAACTTTGAGCTCAGGGGCCTGGAAACCACAATTATTCTTGGAGCTAGGGAGACGGAGAGGTTGTTCCTATTTGGATGGGAGGTAAATATTCATTTTTGGGAAGTTTGGGAAAAAACAAGAGAAAATGAGCAAGGGGATAAATCAACTAGAACCTGCAGGTCAAGGTATGTATTTTACTAGTTGATCTGTTGTTATTATGATGTCTATTTACCAATATAAAGAAAATTCTGAACTAAATTGCAGTCATTACAGTAGGATATATATATTTTTTAAGGCCTTGAAATATAAGGCATTACAATTTGGTTTATGCAACACACCAACTGCATTTATGAGACTAATGAATGATTTTTTACGTCCTTATCTAGATTCATTTGTTATGTGTTATTTGGATTATATACTGGTTTATAGCACTAACTTGGAGGATCACATCTCACATTTTATGCAGGTTTTAGAGACTCTGATGAAGCACCAAGTGTTGGCCAATCTCAAGAAATGTGAGTTTTCTTAACAATCTTTGGTGTATTTGGGGTATGTGATCGGTGGAGGGGAGCTCAATATAGATCCTGCAAATATGGATGCCATCATGAAATGGCCAGTTCTGATTAATGTCACTGAATTTAGGAGTTTTATTGGGGTATTGCAATACTTTCAAAAGTTCATATCTTTGTTTTCAATAGTAGTTGCACCACTCCATGTCATAACATCTAGTGGTAAGAGTTTCCAGTGCGGTAAGAATCAATAAAAGGCCTCTGATGAGATGAAAATAAACATCAATTAAGCATTAGTGCTCGCACTACCAAGCTTGCAGAACCCCTTTGAAGTGGAAACAGATGAAAGTGGGTATAGCATGGGAGTAATAATTATGAAAGGAGGAAGTTCCATCTTCTATCATTCAGAGGCATTTCATGGGGCGATTCTCAACTACCCTACCTACAACAAGGAGTTCTATGCCTAGGTACAAGCTATAAAAATTTGGAATAACTATCTTACAAGAAAGGAGACCATCATCCACACAGATCACTAGTCACTATATTATTTGTGAGCCTATAGTAATCTACAATAAAATAGGAATTACAAGTGGATGCATTTTTTTACAACAATTTCATCTAGTCATCAAGTATAATAAGGGTAGCAAAAAGAAGTTGGCATGCATTCTTTCATGTAAACCCACATCCAATATTACATCCTTCATAACTCTGATGCACATGGATCCTTTTACCCATGATGCATACAAAGAGTCATACATAGAAGATGAGGACTTCATGGAGGTATTTCAACAGCTACAGGGCCAAATTCATATATAAGAATGTGATAGCAAGGTTGAATATCATTTTCATAATGGTTTACTCTACAATCTTAACAATCTCTGTGTCCCTAAAGGTGAAGGATTGTAGCTTATCATAGAGGCTCACACCTTCAATGTTGTAGGACATTTTGGTGTTGGGAAGACAACCGTGAGCTTACAGAGGTATGTGTATTAGACAAAAATTAAAGAAGATGTAGCACGGTATATTAAAGGATGTATACATTGTTGTACCAACAAATCCAACAACAGGAAGCGAGGTCTATACCATCCCTTACCTGTACCCACTCAATCTTAGGAAAAAAATTCCATGGATTTTTTGGGAGGTCCACACTTCTAATGGTAAGTTACCTTTTGAAACTTTCTTTGGGTTTATTCCACCTTCACCCTTAGATGTTGTATATGGAAAGTACGGAGGAATGAGGAAGGATCTCACATGAGATGCATTAAAACAAAAAAAAATTGTTGAGAAGATCAGACAGATCCATTTGCAAGTAATAGAGCAACCTCGCCTTCTGGTTGGGTTTTCTCCCGTATTGGGTTTCCCAGGTCAAATATTGTGTTTATTTGTGGATGGTGTGATTGTATTTTATTGTTCTCTATTTTCCACATTTTATCTATTTCATGCATAAGATGAAAATCATTAACTAAATATTCTAGAGATCTAAAGGAAAAATAACCTTAATAGTAAAGATTTTAGTATTCTATTAGATCTGTTGTGACAAATTGTTCCAGTGGAATATCTATGAAAGTTTATAGATCATTATTGAAGGATGGTATACAAATGTTCACTTTGTCTAAACCCGATTCATTGATAAGTAATTTTACCACTTGTTCAACAATGCCCTATGACTTGATTATCACCTTGAAGAATTTTGCGATCATTCTATCTCCCAAAAACATGTACTATCCAAGGGGTTGGGTGTTTAATCTTTCTATATAAATTTTGGTTTCCATACCATCCCTATTTTTCTTGGTAAACCACCTTAGAGTGGTCCCCAAGCCTATTCTCCCGACTGTTTATGTTCTAACAAGAATTCAATGGGAAACAATGTCACACAAACTACATAACTAATAATGAAGGAAAAACGAAAATGGAGTTTTTTTTTTTGTAGCTAGTCAATAACCTTAAGATTCCAAACCTACTTTTATATTTCTTAATCTCACAATTCATACAATATTCAAAACCTACTTTCAAATTTCTCATTCTCACAATTCGTACAATAGGAACGTGTATCGAGAATTCCATAAAGCTTATGAGCTTCTTACCAATGATTATTTTACTTGTAATATCTCCAAGGCCCCTAATAAATTTATTGTTGCATAGTCCAAATCTATATTGAGTATCTTTAATGATACCATGCCCAAACACTCTACCTAAAACATAAGGAATACAACTCATTATCGAAATAAGAAGATATTGTATCCTTAGCTTTCTCTTACCCCTATCACCTATTCTTTTACTCCTCTAAACATGATTTATCCAAATCCCGATGGTTAAGTTTTTTTTCTTTGATTCTACCTTATCCAAGAGGTCAAAGTTTCTTACCCCTCCTTCAAACAAGACATACAGAAATAATATCATTCCACATTTCAATGTAATTCCATACATTATTGAATTCTTTTGTGATTAGTTGGATTAAACCATGATGTTTTCTCCATGGAAAAAATTTCATCTACTTTCTTGTTTAAACCAACTTATTTATCTACATACACTAACCTTGAAAATTTCAAGGATCTATAATTTTCTTATAAATGCAGATATCTTAGTAAATCTTTACAATTCACAAACTATAAACATTGTGGGAGCAATTTTGTAAATAATTGTAAATTTCTAAGGAATTTATATACATTATAATAATACAACTAGATTTTAGTATGTAAAATAATTTCATGTACATATTTATGTGAATACTATCCCCGAAAAAATATCTTTGGTGTGTTTGAGCATAAAGATTGATTACTCCAACTTTCCTTTACCTCTAATCCCTTTTTTCCTCGTCTTCTTAACCTTCCACTACAAGGTGTATATATATATATATATATATATATATATATATATATATATATATATAATTTTTTATGAAGGAAAAATAAATATAATTCATATATTAAAGTTGTTTTTATCTTATTTACATTGGGGATTTTAGGGAAAATGAATAAAATGATATTTGTGAAATTATATCTTGATTTCCTTTGTCATGGAAATATAATTAGATAGATCACACAATAAAGATCCAATAAGGATGGAGGTGTCAATTTTAGATTTCTTTCATTTTTAAGTGGGAGTGAGTTTAGCTTTATTGTCCTTTTTTATCTTTATCTTGGTTTAATACTTATGAACTTTCCTTGTAGCTTATGTCCAATTTCCTTCCCACTTCTAGATTGGTTTGGTTGGTATACTCCTCTTGTAAGATAGCTACTAGTGATTTGGTTGACTTCTAAATTTCCATATTATATTATTTAGTAGTTTACTATTGCAACCACCTCTTCCCATGATAAGTTACATCTCAACAAATCCATTTAGGTTATGTTCACTCATTCTTTATGTTGGTTTACTGGAGCAACCACTTTGAATTATAAGTTACATCCCATCATAGCTCTCTAGGTTATGTTCACTTGATCTCAAACCCCTCATAATTGGATGAGTAAAAAAGGAGGGACAATTAGTCGTTTTTTCCTTGTGGATTTATATGATTAGATGCTTCATCCTTTTCTTGACTCCAAAGTTACACATCTCTACTTACCTACCTGTAGTATCTACATGACCCACAACTTAAACCCTTTTGTTGTCACATGTGCTTAAAATGCTATTATAATGCTTTATATTTGTACATCCCTTGTGATAGTTGATAACATTTTAATTATACTTTTGGTATTATAAAAAATATGAATAGACTTATCACACACATGTGAGTCCGTCTTTTTATTTTAATTTTAACAATTAAATATATAAAATGTGAGGATTCACGCATAACATGATTAAATTTGGCATAAATATATAAAATGTGAGGATTCATGCATAACATGATTAAATTTGGCATATGGTATTTTAATTTTAACAATTAAATATATAAAATGTGAAGATTCATGTACAACATGATTTTGTGAAAAGTTTACATATAATTGTAACCGGTATTTTAATTTTAACAATTAAATATACAAAATGTGAGGATTCATGCATAAGGTGATTTTGTGAAAAGTTCACATGTAATTATAACTAGTATTTTAATACTTCTTTTTATAACCACCCTTCACTCCACTTTGCTTTTATGAAAAATATTGACTCCACATTCTTGTCCATATATAAACTTAACTTTCAAATTCTAAGTACTATTACAGTGTCAACCTACCAAACCTACCCATATGTAACAAAATCAAAATACTTCTCCCACTTTAATCCTATAAAAACTATTCTACTTTCTTGCCCATCTTTAAATTCAAGGTCCTACTATAGTTTCCACCTGCCCACATGTAAGAAAATCACACTTTCAACCTACCCAGGTTTAAGAAAATCCAAGTATATGCATACTATTCAGTCCACTTACAAACCTAACTTTCAAATTCAAGGTCCTAGTACGCTTTCAACATGTTTATTTGAAATTCAAAGTAATATATATATATATATATATATATATATATATATACTCTGGTGAACACGTGGTTTGATGTTTTTGTTCAGGATTACTGTGACAATGTTCAATGTAGAAAGATACAAACGGTCTATGTTAAAATGGAAATAATGCAGGAAATAGCTTGCAAAATAGATACTTCCTTTACCCTTTGAGAGCAATCACTATGAGCTGGCAGCGTGGCACGCTACTTCCAATGGAGTGTGTATGACTAAAAGTCTCAATGTGCAATTCCCATATATGTATGGTTACAAAGAGAATCGGTCGTATTTCATGTAATAATAAAGCCAAAAGTGGCCGTAAGACACAGTGCAATAATCAAATCCAAAAGAGGCCGTAAGACACAGTGCGGTAATCAAATCAATAAGATTCGATGGTTGAATCCTGAGTGGGCATTGGACATAATGCGCGTACAAAAGGAATAAAGCAGCCTGACCAACCTTTTCATAAATCAAATCAATGGTTTAAGTGCGCGCTGAAGAGATTTCTGTGGGCTGAGAGCTGCAAGGATTGAAGGATTGAACCGTATAATATAATTAAGGTGTTGGTTGAAAGTGTTTTTTTTGGTTGGAATTTGATGATGTAAATTTGAAAAATTATCAAAAAGTAGAATGTTTAGACTAAGCTTATAATTAATATTAAAATCAATATTTTCCTTTACTTTCTTAACGATCTATGTTTAAATCTACCCTTTTCCAACATTGATAAAAAGATTTTTAATTATTTTCATATGAATTGAAAATACTTTGAAATAGAGCATGTAAATTT
>JZKD02S1739690.1:6076-22675 GCA_000966675.3 Picea glauca
ATCTACACATTTTCTCTAACATCCATCTTTCAATAGAATATTACAATATTACAATATATAATATATTACAATATTACAATATTACAATTGTATACCATATTACATTGTAATATGGAATTACCATATTACAATGTAATATGGCATTACCATATTACATTGTAATGTGGTATACCATATTACAATGTAAGAATGTAATATGGTAATACCATATCTCGTGTATTTTTTTTTTTAAAACTTAAAGTCTTCATCATAATATTGACGATAGTTCGTCAGAAACAAATTTTTATTTTGAACAACCGTGGCAATAGGGACGAAAGTTCGCCTCAATTTGCCATCGTTTTTTGTCGCACATACAACATCTACATCGTAATTTTGGTCTTGAGATACATTTTTGTCGCTATTGCCACGGATTTTCATCAGAAGTTGCCACGGTTTTGTGTCACACATACAACATCTGTGTCGTAAGTTTGGTCTTGAGATACATTTTTGACGCTATTGCCATGGATTTTCGTCATTATTGCCATGAATTTTCCTCGCAAGTTGCCATGGTTTTACGTCACACATACAACATTTGCCTCGTAAGTTTCTATATTGGTATAATTTTTTTTTGTAATTGTGACGAAGTTTCATCATAANATCTGTGTCGTAAGTTTGGTCTTGAGATACATTTTCATCGCTATTGCCACGGATTTTCGTCATTATTTCCACGAATTTTCCTCGCAAGTTGCCATGGTTTTACATCACACATACAACATCTTCCTCATAAGTTTCTATATTGGTATAATTTTTTTTTGTAATTGTGACGAAGTTTCATCATAATTGCCATGGTTGTTCGTTGTAATTGAGATGAAGTTTCATCGTAATTGCGACGATGCATAGGGTTAATCGATCTTGATGGTGATGACACATGGAGAGCTAATTTCATCAATGTTTCCATGCACACCTGGATCATGGATATAGCGACGAAGTTATAGCGATGAAAAAAAGTCTCGGCCTTCATGGAAATTGCGACAGATAAGTGTGGCAATATCAACGAAAAGCCGTCGCAAATTTGGTCATATGTACTAGTTCTTTCTTTTGGGTCAATTTCTCTTCTGCCTTCAAAGAAATTTGATAAGAATCATTTACATTCCTGATCATTTCCATGCTCATCTCATCCTGAATGTCATATCTCAGACCATTCATGTATCTGGCGACCTTTTCATCATCACTCTCAGGATGACTAGCTCTAATGTTTAACCTGTAAAACTCCTTAGTGTATTCCTTTACTGTCATCCCTTTCTGTCTCAAATTTTTAATTCCTCGAAACAAATTAATTTAGTAATATCTGGTTAGGAATTTGTCTTTCATCTTTGCAACCATCGTGTCCCAGGTTTTGATTCATTGTTTTCCTTTGTAACACCTGTCAACCTGCAGTTCATCCCACCATAGTGCTGCATGCCCTTTCAGTCTAGTGACAACATGTTTTACTTTGTTATATTCTTCGATGTCTTCATAGTCTAAGTATTTATCTAGAGCTCTAAACCAATCTAGCAGCTCCTCAACATCTAAGTTGCTTTTGTACATCGGGATATCCATCTTTGCTCTGGCACCTATTCTTGCAACAACTCTGAATAGACATTCCTCTGCAGCATCTTCAGATACAACTTCTTCTTCAAATCTAGCCTCATTCTCACTTTCGACTTCACTGATGTCTCCAACATCAGCTGCCCATATCTGTTCTGTCTCCATAACATCCAATCGAGCACAAAGTTCTCTCATTTCCCTTTCCATGGCTCTATCGGGTAAAATTATTTTTTGGCGTCTTCTTGGTGGCATTGTTTAAATCTGTTCCACGCAGAATTCAAATCAAAATTGTTCACTGTATTCCCTCTATAGACAACAAAAGTTTTTAGCTAAGATCTGGTACCACTTGGCACAACACCCCTACCTTGGCAGGGTCTTCTTGACCTCTCGGTCTATGGATCTCCAATTCCTCTGAGTGGAAGTGACTCCTTTACTTCCCGCTAGAACCTTCGACACAATATATCGACAGGTCATTTTCAGAAGTTATACCTACGCGAATGAGCATTGGGCACAAACCTCCACTGCACGTGACCAATGACATGACCACAACCTTAACCCAAAAGGGTGCATCACGTTTCATGATGTAGGGACTTCCATTGCTATACTCCTCGACTTATATGACTCTTGAAAACCCAAGAAGGGTGAACGGTCCACTAACTTCTCCTTTGACTCTTTACCAATGTGACCCTCGACTATGACCTGGGGCTCAACCTTTTGACACCTCAGGATTTCATGTATCAGGGATTTGCAATGCAATTTTCTCCCTTCACCCGATATCCAAAACCGCGATATCTCCTCGCCTCCGGTCAACGGACTTGATCCTTCGATGATCTAATGGTCCATATTTCGTCGAGATTTTGCAACTCATGAATCTCGAATTCAAACTCCTCCACACTTCCAACTTTCGAAAAGACGAAATATCAAAGCCCTAGATCAATGACTCTCGTTGATCCCAATATGACGGATTCTATCCCTCCTGAGCTTGTGACTGATGAAAGACACTCAGAGTTAACTTCTCCGTAGATCAATTTGATCCAATGGTCCACATAATTTCAGTGACTCTCCCTCTGAGAATTTCAAGCATTCGTTCAAACTTTCAATGGCTTTCGGCCAAAGAACTTGATGTCCCTTCTTTATGAACTTAACCTTTGCAAGGTGAATTCAAACCTCATCCTTCCTTTGGACTCTTAAAAGTATCTATCATTCCTGAGATTCTACTTTACTGCAACTCAAGGATACAAATGGATTCTTGTGCGCACTCCTTGCGGCATTCACAATAACCTCTGGTTATTCACCACTTCCAACTCTGCACGCTCCTTGCGACAACAGTTTTTCAACCAATCTCCTTGGTTGGAAAAGTCTAAGACTTCAACCGACCTATGCACACCTTTCATGGCTTTGTACTATACTTCCATTTATGTTGGTATAAGAACAACAATATCTCTCCTAGGATTTTGTGAGATAAAACATAGAACCTTGTCACGCACTCCTTGTGGACTTTCCCTGCCCTCTTTGCAGGAATTCTCAGGATGAGAAACAATTGAAACTCATACTTTTCCTCTCACAGACTTCATACATTGAACATGAAATCACAGATACATACAAAGAATTGAAGCAAATGCATAACAAAGTATACAAGCAAATTGTAAACATACCATTCAATAGATGCAAACAATGACCATGATACACCAAGAAATTGGATCAAAGCATTCTCATATTAATTCAAGTTCTTTTGTACATGGATTCAATAGCAACAATTATCTTCTTATACAACTTCTACAATCTATGTTCTTCTCTTCTCTCTTATACTTTCTCGCTCTACAACTTCTAACTTACAATGAGAATAATGTTACAATACAATACATACGAGGGATCTTTCTCAAGTTTTCCCTCCTATAACCTCAAGCTATCTAATTGAATTAAATCCTACAACTACTTTACATTCATTACATTATTTGTCTACAACCGACAGATGAGAGAAATGCTGAAGATATATGTTACAATCTCCAAACCATAAATGCAAACATATATTTTCCAGATATTTCATTAACGTCTCATCTTTTAAATTCAAAAACATCTTCAAAATGCGCATTGGTGCATCTCCAATTGTCCTCCATTTTGTGCTTGCTTGCGATGCTCCTACATCATACTCCTCTTGCTGAAAAATTCATGAACTTGTTTTCATGAGATCCTGCACCATCTAACCATGTTTCTAGATCTCTGCTTTGCTTTCCCAACTGGCATCTTTAATCAGGTATCTCTTCCACTTTATCAAGTATTCAAAATATGTCTTTCTCTGGGTCTTCTTACTAACTCTCTGATCAATGATCTTTTCCATCTGCGGCTTCTCAGCTACAAGCATTTGTTTGACCCACTGAACTTCCTTCTAATTCTCTTCTCCTCCTTATTCATATTCTCTATAAGGATACAGATCTGCTACGTTGAATATTATCTGCTACTTTATCAAGTATTCAAAATATGTCTTTCTCTGGGTCTTCTTACTAACTCTCTGATCAATGATCTTTTCCATCTGCGGCTTCTCAGCTACAAGCATTTGTTTGACCCACTGAAATTCCTTCTAATTCTCTTCTCCTCCTTATTCATCTTCTCTATAAGGATACAGATCTGCTACGTTGAATATGGGCAATATTCCCACACCATCTAGAAATTCTATTTTATAAGCATTTGCCTCAAATTTTCTCAAAATTTTACATGGCCCTATCTTTTTCATTTTCATCTTATTATATGTTCCCTTTGGGAATATTTCCTTTCTTAGATGTGCTGAGACCAAATCTCCCACATCGAAATGAAGCTCTCTTCTTTGTTGATTAGCTCTGCACGTGTATTCCTGATTGGAATTTTGTAACCACTTTTTAATCTTACTGTGGAGCTCATGCATCTCTGCGGCAAAATATTTCGCTCCATCACTCTTGAACTCGCTCTTTGACACAGGCACACCCTCCAGGCACGTCCGCTCATAGGACCTTCCCTCCTTTCGCGGCCCAAAGAAATCAAAGGTTCTTCTATTCCCTATCGGGAAATCTTCACCCATAGATACCTTCTCTCGGGACCTCCCTTTGTTCCTATCGAGAAATCGAACTTCATGATTTCGCGAGTCCTGTGGTCGTGCGTTTTGTGTCTCACGATTCCCCGAAACTTGATGTGGGCCAATGTCGACCCTTTCCCTCTCCTATCGAGATTTCTCCTGTCAGGATTTCGGTGCTTGCGATGTTCCAAACAATTCACTTTACCGACCCCTGATTCCCGATATACCGAAACTCCGATGCATGTGCGGGTCAACCTTTCAATACCTGTACTCCATCGGCATTTCACAGTTTGTGAGTTCATGAATCCAAATGCATGCATTCCGGGACATACCTTTTGTCGAACCTCGATACGGTACGCCACCTGTCCTCCTCGCCGACGCTCGTGGCCCACACTCCCTTAACGATCGGGAAATCATGTTTCAGAGATTCATGATTCCAAATGCAATTGTTCACGGGACTTTCTAAGTTATGAAACCCGATGTGGGGTGCCACCTGCCCACTGTCGACTCTTCCATGGCCCACACACCTTTAACTGTCGGGATATCGCATTTTGCGGTATCGCAGTCCCTGGTGTAACGTTTTCTTTGTCTCCAGGAACCCCGAAGTGCTGAACCCCGACTCTCTTCGGATTCCTAACACGTGTCCTGCCTAAGATCCACGGATGTGATTTACCTGGTGTTTCAAGACTCAAAAGGTCTCAGATTTCTTGACTTTTGGAACCCCGACGGCTCAATATCCCGATGCCTCTCTGAGACTTTCCCCTCTGCTCCTGAGGACTTAAGCCCTATACAACTCCTATCAAATCAGATGGTTGACGGGTGACTGGGTTATGATCCGACAACTCACAATTCCTGGAACTGAACTCCGAACACAATCGTAACCCCCTTGCTACTCTGGCAGATCTGACGACTGGTGGATTTTCACAAATCCTCTCCACAAGATCCTGACCGTCGATCTCTTCCTTTTTTTGGCGATTCCAACGAAGGAACCAAGGGTCCTTCCCTAAACTTATCCACTTGCACTGCAAAGTTGCGATGCCGGTTCTAATTACTCTTTGGCACGAATTTCCTTTGAAACCCTTCAATCAATTTGAAGGTCTTACTCCTCTTGATCTTTTCCATAGCTTCCCAGTCTCTTAGAAAAAGAGAACTCTTTGCACGCACTCCTTGCGGCAACCTGCAAACACTTCAAGTGTTAAGCTTCCCTTGACTCTGCGCACACCTGCAGCAGCATTCCTTAAACTCTTAGTTTAGATTCACAATTGAGACTTCCCTCTACCTGTGCACTCCTTGCACGGCTTCTATAACCCAATTTCACTTCTGGGTGAATGAGAACAAGAGTTAAACTATCTGAGCCTTCTGTCAACGCACTCCTTGCGGACAACTTCAACTGCACTCCTTGTAGGAATCCTTGCTCAAACAGAGAAACAATTGAAATTCATTCCCTCTTCATTTCAGACTTCAATCTCAACACATGAAATCATATACTCAACAATAAACAAATGCATAATAGGAAACAAACATTCATGAGCATGTCATTTAACATCAATACATAGAGCACAAACATAAAACCATGGATTTGAATCAATTTCTTCCTATTAATTCAAGATATGTACATGGGTATTCTTCTACATCTCTCTGCTTCTCTTCTATGCTCTTTCTGCTTCAATAATCATGCTTGCTAATGTTACAATGTACAATGAGGGTGTCTATATCCATTTTCCCTCCTGTTCTCTAAAACTGTCTAATATGAGAATTAAAGTCTATCTACCTGCATTAACTACTATAAATGCTTCCTATCTACTTCAGACGAGAGCGAGGCGCTCAAGGTCTGATTACATTATACCAAGGCGCCTTCATTAAATGATCTCATTTATATATTGGCGCATCAATTTCAATGAAAATTCAAAAATTTTGGCTGGCTTGTCCATCTGTTCATTGCCTTCCATGTTGTCTCACTTGACGTGGGCGATGCTCTTGCATCATACTCTCTCACTTGAAAAACTTCATGGGCTCCTATCCATGAGCTCCCTTACGATTTGTCCATGCTTCTGGATCTTTGCTTCATTCTCCCAGCTGGAATCTTCCACTGGATGGTCCTTCCACTTGATCAAATATTCATAGTATTCTTTCCTCTTGGTCTTCTTGCTGACTCTCTTGTCCAGTATGCACTCCATCTATGGTTTTTCTGCAACTGGTATATGTTTTTGCCACTGAACCTCTGGTTGTTCACTTTCTGCTCCCACTTCCTCAGATCTATATGGGTATAAATATGAGACATTGAATATCGGAGAGATTTCGATCCCATCGAGTGATTCAATCTCATAAGCATTTTCCCCAATTTTCTTCAAGACCTTACATGGTCCGATCTTCTTCATTTTCAATTTATTGTATGTTCCTCTCAGGAACCTCTCTTTTCTCAAATGTGCTAGAATTAAGTCACAAACCTCAAATTGAAGTTGCCTTTTGTGTTGATCTGCTCTGCGCTTATACTCCTAACTTGAATTCTGCAATCGTCCCTTCACCTAGCTATGAAGTTCCTTCATCACCTCTGCTAACTCTTCTGCATTAGCACTCCTAGTTGTCATCTGTTCTAAATCCCTCAATTCAGAAATTCCTCTCGGCTACATGCCATATACAATCTGGAATGGACTCTAGCCTGTGCTCCTGTTCACTGAATCATTATAAGAAAATTCTGCCTATGGTAATATGTTGTCCCACTAGCTATGGTGTTCCACCACCAAGCTTCTTAGCAAGTCTCCCAGACTTCTGTTCACTGCTTCTGTCTGTCCATCCATTTGAGGATGATAAGATGAACTAAACATCAAGTTAATTCCCATCTTCTTCCACAATGTCCTCCAGAAATGTCCCACAAATTTTTTGTCCCTATCCGAAACTATGCTTTTGGGTAAGCCGTGAAGTCGAATGACTTCTTTGAAAAACAGGTTCGCGATATGAGTCGCGTCACTAGTTTTCTGACATGGGATAAAATGTTCCATCTTGGAAAACCTATCCACTACCACAAAGATTGAATCAAATCCTCTTTGCATCCTTGGCAATCCCAATACAAAATCCATGCTAATTTCATCCCACGGCCTCTCGGGTATGGGCAATGGTTGATAAAAACCCACATTCTGCTTCCTTCCCTTCAAATGTTGGCAAATTCTGCACCTGTCTACAAACCTCTTGACCTCCGATTGCATCCCTGGCCAAAAGTATGATTCTCTCAGCTTCACGAATGTCTTATCATGACCGAAGTGTCCGGCCAATCCTCCACTGTGTTTCTCTTTCAGTAGATTCTCCCTCATGGAGCAATTCGAAATACATAGTTGATTGCCCTTAAACAACAATCCTTCCTGGATCATGTACTCAACCCATTTGTTGCTATCTCTGAGAACTGGATTCTTAGCTGCTTAATACGCTTCCTTAAAGTCTGGATCATCTACGTACATGTCTTTGATATCATCAAAACCTAATGTATTGACTTTGAACTCCTACAACAACAAACACTTCCTGCTCAAAGCATCAGCAACTTTGTTAGCAGTACCAGAAATATGTTTAATCACAAATGAAAAATTTTGCATGTATTCTACCCATTTAACATGCCTCTGATTCAACTTTTCCTGTTGAGTCACAAACTATAATGCATGGTTATCACTATACAAACCAAATTCTTTTCGAATTAGATAGTGCCTCCACTTTTTCAATGCCTGGATGATGGCATAGAATTTCTTATCATACGTGGAGTATTTCACCTTCTCCTCATTCATCTTCTCACTAAAATATGCAATCGGTCTGTCATCTTGACTCAAGACTGCTCCTATTGCAAATTCGCTTGCATCACATTTCACCTGGAATGTTTTTCGGAAATCCGGCAACACCAAAATTGGTTGTTCCGTAATCTTCCATTTCAACAAATTGAAACTCTTCTCAGCCTCTTCTGTCCAGTGAAAAGATTTATGTCTTTTCTTCACTGTATCCATCATTGCTGCACTAACTCCACTGAAATTCCTAATGAATTTCCGGTAGAAACTAGCCAATCCGTGAAAACTTCTCACCTCAAATATGTTTCTCGGTGATGGCCAATTTTTAATTACCTCCACCTTATCTGGATCCATCCTCAATTCATTTGTAGAAATAACAAACCCCAAGTAAATAAGTTCTGTCTTCATAAATGAAGATTTCTTCATGTTTATCAATAGATTCTCCTGTTGTAGCTTCTTCATCACAATAGCCAAATGCTTCAAATGTTCAGCCTTCATCTTACTGAAAATCAGTATGTCATCCAGATATACAATGACAAATTTCCCGATGAGCTCCTTCAGGACTTCATTCATCAATCTCATAAAGGTACTCGGCGCATTCGTCAAGCCAAACGACATGAATATCCATTCATACAGTCCTTTGCTTGTTTTGAAGGCCGTCTTCCACTCATCACCTTCTCTCATGCGAATCTGATGATATCCACTTTTCAAATCAATCTTTGAAAAATACTTTGCTCCTCTCAAGTAGTCCATCAAATCATCCATCCTCAGCAATGGAAATCTGTACCTGATGGTTATCTTGTTAATCACCCTTGAATCGGTACACATCCTCCAGCCTCCATCTTTCTTCAAACTGAGTACTGCTAGAATAGCACATGGGCTCAAACTTTCTCTAACCAAACCTTTGTCCAACAACTCTTGGACTTTCCTTTTAACTTCTTCATTCTCTTGCGGTGTCAATCTGTACGTGGCTTTGTTTGGCAAACTGGCTCCTGGTATGAGGTCAATATGATGACTCACACTCCTCATCGGTGGCAACGAACGAGGTAGTTCGTCCACTACTATATCAGCGAACTCTTCCAGCAGTTCCTGAACTTCTTCTGGTGGATCATATATTTTTGTGCTAGTCAGAACAATCCTTGGTTTTCTGACCACAAATAATTGCGGCTCTTCTTTCTTCTTTACCTCAGTGAGAAGATCCTTCCCACTCATGAGAAGTACAGTGTTTCTTGCTTCTGGTTTTACTTCCTTATCCTTGATCGGAAGCAACATATGGGTTCTCCCATTCTTCTCTAAGGTATATGTATTCATCCTCCCATCATGAATTACATTTCTGTCATATTGCCATGGTCTGCCCAGCAATAAATGATAAAAATCCATAGGAATAACATCACACAAAATTTTATCATTATATCCTCCTATCTTGAATTCAACTAAACACTGTTTAGTGACATTTACTTGATGTCCTTTTTGTAGCCATGAAACTCTATACGGGCTCGGATGATCAATCGTCTCCAGCTCCAGTTTCTCTACCATCTCATTCGAAATGAGATTATCTGTACTCATGTTGTCTACAATGACCTTGCATACTCTGTCCTTGGTCTTGCAAGCAGTCCTGAAAAGTCGGTTTCTTTGGGCTGATTTCTCCACCCCCTTCTCTGGTGTTAAGAGAACTTTACGCATCATCAATGACCTTTCGCCTTCAACATATTCCACTTCAACATCTCTCCTCTGTGCCTCTACGATATGCGCTTCTCCTCCATATTTCCTTTTATCTGGACACTCGTAAGACTTGTGCCCATTCTTTCCACATGTGAAGCATGTGATTACTCCACCTCTTCCTCTTCCTCTACCTCTGGTATGTGGAAACATATTGTTATCAGCATACCCTCCTCTCTGCTTTGTATGCTATCCTCTCTGCTCAACATATTGCCCTCGCTGTGAACTTCCACCTCACTTAGTTCAAGTCTGAGGTTTCTTACAGTCATCCTTGGGCTTCTGGTATTTTTCTTGGGCAACCGATTTACCCCTGGGCTGACTTCTGCCTCAACCTCTCTAACCCAGTTTACGACTCAACTTCTCTTCCGCTTTCAAAGCCATTTGATAAGAATCCTCCACCATTCGGATGGTTGCCATGCTCATCTCATCCTGGATATCATATCTCAGGCCATTCATATATCTAGAAACTTTCTCATCATCAATCTCTTGATGACCTACTCTAATGTTCAGTCTATAAAATTCCTTAGTGTATTCTTTCACTGTCATCAGCTTCTGTCTTAGGTTCTGTATTCTCTTGAACAGAGTAATTTGATAATCTCCCGGGATGAAATTTTCCTTCATCTTTACAATCATCTTGTCCCAGCTTTTGATCTTCTGCTTGCCCTTGTAGCATCTGTCAGCTTGTAGCTCGTCCCACCACAATGCTACGTGTCCCTTTAAACTCGTGACAACATGCCTGACCTTCTTGTCCTCTTCGACATCTTCATAGTCAAAATAAGTATCCAAAGCTATAATCCAATCTAGAAGCTCCTCTGCATCCAGATTTCCCTCATAAACTGGAATGTCCATTTTCACCTTTGCACCCATCCTTGAAATGGCCTCGATTAATCGGTCATTTGCTGCATCCTTGGCTGCAACTTCTTCCTCTTGTTCAACTTCAAATTCGCCTTCGGAGTTAGTTATATCCCCAACACTGACTGTGCATCTTTGTGCTGTCTCCATATCTTCGATTCTGGCTCATAGATCATGTATCTGTCTCTCCATAGCTGGATCTGCCATTTGCCTGCCCCTTCTTCTTGGGTTTTCCCTATCCTCTGGATCAGGTGATTGTCTATCTCTCCTTGGCGGCATGGTGAATTTTCTTCTTCTCTGCTACAGAAAGCAAAGAATCCTTTCTTGGGCTCTGATACCACTTGACACAGGCACGCCCTCTAGGAACATCCGCTCACAGGACCTTCCCTCCTTCCGCGGCCCGAAGAACTCAAAGGTTCTTCTATTACCTATTGGGAAATATTCACTCACAGATACCTTCTCTCGGGACCTCCCTTTGTTCCTATCGGGAAATCAGACTTCGCGATTTCGTGAGTCCTGTGGTTGTGCGTTTTGTGTCTCACGATTCCCCAAAACCCGATGTGAGCCAATGTTGACCCTTTCCGGATCCTATCGGGATTTCTCCTGTTTGGATTTCGGTGCTTGCAATGTTCCAAGCAATTTGCTTTACCGACCCCCGATTCCCGATACACCGAAACTCCGATTCACGTGCGGGTCAACCTTTCAATACCTGTACTCCATCAGCATTTCAGAGTTCACAAGTTTGCGAATCCAAATGCATGCGTTCCGAGACTTACCTTTTCTCGAACCCCGATATGGTGCACCACCCGTCGTCCTCTCCGACGCTCGTGGGCCACACTCCCTTAACGATCGGGAAATCATGTTTCGGAGATTCGTGATTCCAAATGCAATTGTTCACGGGATTTTCTAAGTTTCGAACCCTGATGTGGGGTGCCACCTACCCACTGTCGACTCTTCCGTGGCCCACACACCTTTAACTATCAGGATATCACATTCGCGGTATTGTAGTCCCTAGTGTAACCTTTTCTTTGTCTCCAGGAACCCCGAAGTGTCGAACCCCGACTCTCTTCGGATTCCTGACACATGTCCTGCTTGAGATCCACGGCTATGATTTCCCCGGTGTTTCGAAACTCAAAAGGCCTCAAATTTCTTGACTTTTGGAACTGCCTCAATATCCCGATGCCTCTCTGGGACTTTCCCCTCTGCTCATGAGGACTTAAACCCTATACAAATCCTCTCAAATCGGATGGTTGACTAGTAACCGGGTGATGATCTGACTGCTCACAATTCCTGGAACTGAACTCTGAACACAACCATAACCCCCTTGCTACTCTGGCAGATCTGACGGCTGGAGGATTTTCACAAATCCTCTCCACAAGATCCTGACCGTCGATTTCTTCCTTTTTTTGGCGATTCCAACGAAGGAACCAAGGGTCCTTCCCTAAACTTATCCGCTTGCGCTGCAAACTTGTGACGCCGGTTCTAATTACTCTTTGGCATGAATTTCCTGTGCAACCCTTCAACCGATTGGAAGGTCTTACTCCTCTTGAGATTTTCCACAGCTTCCCAGTCTCTTAGAAAAAGAGAACTCTTTGCACGCACTCCTTGCAGCAACCTGCAAACATTTCAAGTGTTCAGCTTCGCTTGACTCTGCGCAAACCTGCAGTAGCAGTCCTTCAACTCTTAGCTCATATTCACAACTAAGACTTCCCTCTGCCTGTGCACTCCTTGCACGGTTTCTATAACCCAATTTCACTTCTGGGTGAACGAGAACAAGAGTTAAACTATCTGAGCCTTCTGTCAATGCACTCCTTGCGGACAACTTCAACTGCACTCCTTGCAGGAATCCTTGCTCAAACAGAGAAACAATTGAAACTCATTCCCTCTTCATTTTAGACTTCAATCTCAACACATGAAATCATATACTCAGCAATAAGAAAATGCATAAGAGGAAACAAACATTCATGAGCATGTCATTTAACATCAATACATAGAGCACAAACATAAAACCATGGATTTGAATCAATTTCTTCCTATTAATTCAAGATCTGTACATGGGTATTCTTCTACAGCTCTCTACTTCTCTTCTATGCTCTTCCTACTTCAATAATCATGCTTGCTAATTTTACAATGTACAATGAGGGTGTCTATATCCGTTTTCCCTCCTGCACTCTAAAACTGTCTAATCTGAGAATTAAAGTCTATCTACCTGCATTAACTACTATAAATGCTTCCTATCTACTTCATACAAGAGCAAGGTGCTCAAGGTCTGATTACATTATACCAAGGCACCTTCATTAAATGATCTCATTTATATATTGGCGCATCAATTTCAATGAAAATTCAAAAATTTTGGCTGGCTTGTCCAGTTGTTCATTTCCTTCCGCACTGGCTCGCTTGACGTGGGTGATACTCCTGCATCACTCTTCACTAAGTCTTTCAACTCAAATACTCCTCTTGGATACATTACATACATTATCTGGAATGGGCTATGTCCTGTACTTCTTTTAGGTGAGTCATTATATGCAAATTCCGCTTGTGGAAGAATCTGATCCCACTGACTATGATGTTCAACTACTAAACTCCTCAACAAGTCTCCTAAACTTAGATTCACTACCTCAGTCTATCCATCCATTTGAGGGTGATATGTTGAGCTAAAAGATAAATTCGTCCCCAACTTTTTCCATAGTGCCCTCTAGAAATGACCAACAAATTTGGTATCTTTGTCTGAAACAATACTCTTGGGTAAACCATGAAGTCGAACAACTTCTTTGAAAAACAGATTTGTAATGTGTGTTGCATCACTGGTTTTCTGACATGGAATAAAATGTGCCATTTTTGAGAATCTCTCGACTACCACGAATATGGAATCACAACCTCTCTATGTCCCCGGTAGACCTAACAAAAAATCCATGCTTACTGCGTCCCACGGCCTCTCTGGTACTATCAATGGTTGATACAACCCTGTATTTTGTCTTTTCCTCTTTGCATGCTGGAAAATTCTACATCTGTTGACTAATTTCTTCACATCTTCCCTCATCCCTGACCAATAATACAAATTGTTGAGTTGTGGAAATGTTTTGTTATGGCCGAAATGTCCAACCAATCCCCCACTATGTTTTTCCTTTAAAAGGTTCTCTCTCATAGAACTCTTCGGGATACACACCTGATTTCCTTTAAACAACAGTCCATTCTGAATCAAATATTCAATCCATTGACTTCTATATCTCAAAACAAGATTCTCACATGCTTCATAAGAGTCCTTGAAATCTGAATCATCTCTGTACATGTCCTTAAGGCTATCAAAACCTAAGGCCTTCACATGAAACTCCTGTAGAATCAAACATTTCCTACTCAATGCATCAACAACCTTGTTAGCAGTTCTAGAAATGTGCTTTATAACAAAAATAAAGTTCTGCATAAATTCAACCCCTTTCACATGTTTCTGGTTCAATTTTGCCTGTCAAGTTATGAATTATAAAGCATGGTTGTCGCTATACAAGAAAAACTATTTAGGAATCAAGTAATGCCTTCATTTCTTCAATGCTTGTATGATTGCATAAAACTCTTTATCATACGTGGAATATTTCATTTTGGCCTCGTTCAGCTTCTCACTGAAGTATGCAATTGGTCTATTATCCTAACTTAAAATTGCTCCAACCACAAATCTACTTGCGTCACATCTCACTTGAAATGTTTTGCTGAAATCTGGCAGAACCAGAACTGGTTGTCCAGTTATATTTTCTTTCAACAACTTGAAACTCTTCTCTGATTCCTTTGTCCAATGAAAAAATTTATGTCTTTTCTTGCACGTGTCCATCATTGATGAAAAAATTCCACTAAAATTTGTGATGAACTTCCTATAAAAACTGGCTAATCGATGGAAGCTTCTGACTTCAACGATATTCCTTGGTGATGACCAATCTCTGATTGCTTTTACCTTCTCTGGATCCATCTTCAACTCATTTGAAGAGATCAAAACCCCAAATAAATGAGTTATTTCTTCATGAAAGATGGCTTCTTCGGATTTATCAACAACTTCTCTTGCTACAACCTCCTCATCACTAGAGTTAAATGTCTCAGATGTTCTTCCTTAGTCTTACTGAATATCAGTATATCGTCAAGATACACAGTTAAAAATTTCCCATTGAAATATTTCAAGACTTTCTTCATTAACCTCATAAAAGTACTTGGCCCATTCATCAAACCAAATGGCATGACAAGCCATTCATACAACCCTTCATTAGTCTTGAATGTTTTCTTCCATTCATCACCTTCCCTAATTCTAATCTGATGATATCCACTTTTCAAATCAATTTTTGAAAAAAACATTTCCCCACTTAAGCAATCCATCAAGTAATCCATCTTGGGTAAATGAAATCTATACCTGATGATGATTTTATTTATAGCCCTCGAGTCTATACAGATTCTCCATCCACCATCCTTCTTTGGAATTAACACTGTTGGCACAACACATGGACTCAAGATTTCTCTAATCAACCCTTTGTACATCAAATCCTGGACTTTTCTCTAATCAACCCTTTGTACCTCTTCATTCTCATGCGATGTCAATATGTACGCTGCTTTGTTCAGTAAAATTACTCCAAGTATAATTTCAATGTGATGGCTTATACTTGTGATGGGTGACAACGAACAATGCAAATTGTCCACCACAATATCAATGAAATTCTCCAGCAGTTCCTGAATTTCCTTCGGTAGATCATCTATCAAAGTACTCATCAAGGTGATTCTAGGTTTTCTTACCACAATAACCTGCATGTCTTCATCTTTATTGACTTCATCCAGAAGTTCCTTCCCACTCATGAGAAGTAGAGTATTGCTTGTTTCTGCTTTCACCTTCCTGTCTTCAATTGGCAGCAACATATGCATCCTACCATTCTTTTCCAAGGTGTATGTGTTCTTTCTTCCTTCATGAATAACATTTATGTCATATTGCCACGGTCTCCCCAACAAAATATGAAATACATCCATGGGAATGAAATCACATAAGATCTCATCCCTATAACCCCCTATCTTAAATTCAACTAAACATTGTTTAGTGACTGTTACCTGATGTCCTTTTTGCAACCACAAAACCTTATATGGGCTTGGATGTGCAACTATCTACAATTCTATCTTTCCCACCATCTTTGTGGATACTAGATTATCCATGATTCCATGATTAAATATTACCTTGCATACCCTATCCTTGTTATTTCATGCATTTCTAAACAAATTGTTCTTCTAGAATGGATTCTCCACCTCTTTCTATGGCTTCAAGAGACCGTTCCTCATCATTAAGGATTTTTCGCCTTCTGCATCTTCTGCCTTAACATTTCACGTTTGCGCTTCTGAAATGTGAGCTTTGCCTCCTCCATCTCTTTTTCTATCAAGATATTCAAAATATTTGTGTCTGATCTTTCCACAGAAAAAACACTTTACTTCACGTCCTCTGCCTCTTCCTCTTCCTCTTGCTCGCAGAAAAGTGGTACTATCGACATATTGTCTTCCCTATGAACTTCCTCCTCTTTTTGGGTGAGTATGAGGTTTCCTTTCTTCCTCCTTTGGATTTTGTACTCTATCTTGGGCAACTGCTTTGCCTTGGTTCTGAATTCTACCTCTGCCTCTTTGACCTTGCTTTCGGGTCAATTT
>JZKD02S1739690.1:45243-57105 GCA_000966675.3 Picea glauca
AAATACTAAAATAAATAAAGTGGAGAACAATAAGGTGAAACCCAAGTATATTTATGGAAATGATATCATGAAAGGTTAATGGGGCGATGAAATGTGAAGAATGATGAAGGGAAAGATGGATGAGATTAGGATATTTCTAAGCCCCAACAACTGGTTCGAAGTTCCAGCAGCTTCTGGTTTCTCCTTCGCTATCCATTCTTCCCAATCTTTTCCCATTTCGCCAGTCGGCTTGGCCGAAAAAAAAAAATCTGGGATGGGTATTTGTGGAATGTCTGGTTGTACTTTTGTTTCTAGGATTTGTGTGCTTCTATTTATTTCCATGGTTTCTTTAGTGTTTTCTGGTGGTCCATCCTGATGGGTTCCTACTGCTTCATCCTGAGGCTCCTGCGTTGTTGCTGGCGTGTCCTCTTTCATGGCTTCTACTTGGGGATGCGAGATCTCTTCTTGGATCGGTGTTGATTCAACTGTGATTTCCTCTGGAGACGGGATTTTGTCAATATCCATGATCTTTGGTGGTTGTTGTTCATTTCCTTTACATGGTCCTCATGACCTAGTCTGCACCCTGGTTGGTCTGGTTGTCTGGATTGCTTTCGCTGGTTTTGGTGGTGCCATAGTGGTTCCCTTCAAACATCCCCGTGGTTTGGATATCTTGGATAAGCTTTGCAATCTCGCTCTGTGCGTTCGGGATGCTATTTCTCTTTCTCTGTTCTCCTTTTGCAAATATACTAACTGTTTATGTGCTCGTGTGTTGTATGGGTGTGCCATGAAGCTTATTGAGGATGATTCCTACCCTGTGCGATTAATTCCCCATAAGTATAGGTTCAATGCATCCGTGGTTGTTTCGTACTTTCTATTACGCCTACTCTCTTGTCTCCAATTGGAGCGTTTCATGTGACAACCCATCCATCCTTGTCTTGCTTTAACTCTGCCTTGTGTTGTCCTGTCAGCATGTTTTTTTTGAATTTTATTTTTCCCACTTGTTTCCCTTTTCGATATGACCATTATGTTTTCCCTCACTGGCTTTGTGTTTCGTATGCGGCTTGTTCATCACGCCGTGTACTGTTTTTTTATTTATTTTTTACTGCGCGGTGGGTGGTCGACTATCTTTGTACAGCTTCAGTTGGATCCCATTGATCATTCCTCTAAGGTCTACGCCTGCTATATCTCTTAACTGTACAAATCCTCCGTCTGTGACAACTTTTACCTCGTATGGTCCTAACCAATGCATCCATAGCTTTTTTGGGTGCTACAACACTTTACTGTCGTAGAGCAATACTAGATCTCCTTCTTTGAACATCTTCCTCTTTATGTGGCGATCGTGCCAAGCTTTGTCTCTTTCTTTCTGTACTTGTTGCTAGAATCTTGCCAAGTTTCAGTATTCCTCCATCGATAGTAATTGATTCATCATTTCCTGGCTTGCACCTCATTCGGTCATTTGTGTGATAGTTGCTACACGTAGGCTCAGTATTAGAAATTCTAACAGGACTACTGCTTCGTGGCCATAGACTAGTTTGAATGGTGTGTGGCCTGTCAAATTTTTTCATGTGGTTCTATATGCCCATAATATTGTTGGTACCTTGAGGTCCCAATCATCCCTATTGACATTACATATCTTTGTCAAGGCGTTCTCTAGAATTTTGTTGAAGGCTTCTATTGTGTCATTTGCCTGTGGATGATACGGTGTTCTTTTTTGGTGATGAACTTCAAACTCTTCAAGAATCGCTTGGATGGTGTTGTTTATGAAGTGTGTTCCTTGGTCACTCATCAAAATTCTTGGGCACCCAAATCTAGTAATTACCTGTTCAAATAGAAAACAAATCGTTGTTTCAGCGTTGCAATCTTTTACTGGTGTGACTTCTGCCCATCTTGTTAAGTATTTTGTCACAGTGATAATATATATCACCCCTATTCTCTTGGTGGGCAGGTTAATGGGTCCCACAAAGTCTATTTCTCATTTGTCAAATCCGTAGTGTCACTTGTGGTCGTAGTGGCATCTTGTTCCTTCTATTGGGTTTGCCTACCCTTTGATAGACATCACATTGTTGACAGTACTCTTTTGAGTCTCTATGTATCATTGGCCACCATAATCCTGCGTGTAGTACCTTCTGCGTGATATATTTTCCTGCATAGTGCCCTCCTACTATTCCCTCATGGTCTTCTACTAAAATTATTGGTCGTTCGTGGTCTAGTATGTATCTTCGTAATATGCTATCTGCGCCCATTTTCTATAGATGCCCTACGATCCGTTGATAGCCAGTTGCGCAAACTACTAGGTTGTTCTTCAACGCAGTGGTATATTCTTGTAGCACATCACCTATGCTCAAGTACTTGATGATCTCTGTGAAATAATCGTCAGCAATATGTACTGAAAATAGTTGTGCATATGGAAAGTTGTCTTCCAAATTCATTGGTTCCTCTCCATTTGTGACCCTCGATAGGCGATCAGGTCCTGCATTCATTTTTCCTGGTTTGACTATTACCATGAAGTCAAACTCTTGAAATAGTAGTAACCATCGACAGATTCTCCCCCCCAACACTGGCTTGTTAACTAGGTATTTCAGGGCTGAGTTATCTGTAAACATCTTAAAGTGTTTTTCCAATAGGTAATGTCTATATTTCTGTAGTGTGTAAACCATAGCTGGGCCTTCTCTTTCTATCGTGTTATAATTTTGTTCAAAGTCTAATAGTTTTCTGCTTGCAAATGTTATTGGGTGATCCATGTCTCCTGCTCCTGGTTGTGCTAAGATAGCTCCAAGTGTTATCGTTGATGCATCTACATGTACATGGAATGTCTTCTCCCAATCTGTAAAGACTAATATAGGTGTAGTAACCATTTTATCCTTTAGGGTATCTAGACCATTTTGGAATTCATCATTACATTGATACTTTGTATCCTTTCTTAACAGTTTCTCCATTAGCGTTGTAATCTGTGCGTAGCCTTTGATGAATTTCCTGTAATATCTCGTATGTCCTAATGTTTCTCTTAGTTGGCGGACTATTTTTGGTGTTGGTAGGTTAACAATGACTGTGATTTTGGCCAGATCCACTATCAAACCTTGTTTGCATACTATGTGTCCCAATAGTATCCCAAATGGTGTTCCAAATATACATTTCTTGATATTCAGTGATATCTAGCACTGTTTACATCATTCTAGAATTAGTCTTAAAACTTCCACATGATTCTTCAATAGGTTATAAACTGTCCAATCATCCAGGTATACTTCGAGTAATTGGTGGATGAATTCCTTAAATGTTGAGATGTCCACTCTAGAAAATATCACAGGTGCATTACTCTTTTTGAACGACATGACTGTGTACTGATAAGATCCCCATTCGGTCGCGAAGGTGGTCTTGTGTCTATCCTCCTGTGCTATCTTAATCTGATGATATCCTGAGAATCCATCAGTGAATGAGTAAGCTTCGTGGCCTCCTATGTTCTTGAGTAATTAATCCATGAAAGGTGTGGGGAATGGGTCATGTAGGCATGCATTGTTCAACTTCCTCAAGTTGACGCATATCCTGATCCCTCTTCCCTGTTTCTTGTCATGTACTACCATTGGGCTTATCCATTCTGATTCTTCGATTGTTTCGATGATTCCAGCCTCGAGCATCCTGTCAATCTCGTCTTTAACTTTCTGTTTATAGATGGGGTTTAGTATATAGGGTCGTTGTTTAATGGGTCTCGCATCAGATCTGATTGGTATCTTCATTTCTCCTAGTTCTACATCTATTCCTTTCATTTATGTAAAGGTTGTGTGAAAAAGGTCATTGTATTCGCGCAACAACTCTGTGATGCTTTCTAGTGTCAACTCGTCCCAGTAGTCCCCAATGCTAGCCATTTTGGGTTGCTCGACGGTCCCAATGTTAACCTTCTTTATCTTGAGTGGTGCAGAGAAGACCTCTACCTCTAAGGGTGGACCTTCCACATCTCTCTCGCCTTCGACTTCTTCGATCTGAATATCGTGCAGATCATCTTCATCCATTGCTTCCTCTTGTACATGGTAGCATGATAGTAGTTCCTTGACTGTCTACTTATTCTGTTGTTGTTTCTCTGTGATAATTTCCACTTCAGGTTCTGTTATGAATATGACGTCTCTAATCCGTTTTAGGGCAGTGTCTATGTTAGGGTTCTCATGTTCGAAGGAGAAAGTGACTGCAAAGTTCTATTGGAGTGTCGTCCATGTCTTGGTTCCCTTTTTCATTTCTTGGTCTATATACCAATTCGATTGTATGCCCTCTAAATTATGAATAAAGTTGTGAGACCATTCTTCTGGTGGTGTCATTTTCCACAACGTTTTACATGCCTCCAAATGTTCTGCTAGTGTTCGTAGTCCATCATATTTATGTGGGTCATTCCATATATGTTCTGTGCTGAACTGTATGTGCAGTAATCGTTTGCATTGGTACCAATCCATGATATTATGTTTGTGCACACCCCACCATCTTGTGGGTGTAGAATTTAGTGCTAAATCTAGTGTTAATAGTCTCTTGTTTTCTAACACTTCATCTTCATATTGTGTAAAGAAAGTTTCCAAATCATTTAGCCCGTGAAAACTAGGTGGTTCTCTGATTTCTGTGCTAAGCCATCTTACTGCGCAGTCTATTCTTGCACATCTTCTTGTAGATACTTTGTGTAGTCTTTGCTGCCAGTTTTCTAACCCATTGTTTGAGTTTGTTGTGCATGAAGTAATTCTCCTCCAACTAAGTACCTCGTCTGCAGTTGGGTTTATGTAGTCTATATCACGCGTAGTTGTTCTGTACAGCTGGTCGATCTCTTCTAAATTCAGGCAAGTGGGTTGTATGAACCTCTCACCTTCTGATGGGTCGAGTGGGGCTATGACTCTGTAGTCCCCCGACTCAAATGTCATTTTTCTGGTTTTTAAGTTGATTATGGCCTAGTTGTCGAATGCCCAATCCAGACCAAGTAGTGTTGGGTAAGGTGTTGTGTCGTGTACTATTTCGATGACTTCAAAGTCTGCCTTAGTGCGCACACCATCCAGATCTATCGTTACCCCTTTTATTCTGCCTATTGGGAGGACTCTATGTTGATTTTCTAGCTTCAATTGAATAGTTGAGTATCCCAGTGTAGGTTCTTCCATACATTGCCATGTAGTTTTTGGTAGTACATTCACTTCGGATCCTAGATCTAGTATAATATCTCCCATATTGAAATACCCAATGTTACCATTTAGCCTAAATTATCTTATTGTTCTTCTTCTTGTGTGTAAGTGGTTGACAACTTTCAGTTCTAGCTTTTGTTCTATCTCACTGCTATATTTTTCTAGGATGTTTTGCAATATTTTGACAAATGAAGGATCACTTAACACTTTGATGCATGATTTCAAAAAGTCTTTGATAATACTTACTTGTTCCTTAGGTTGTATTCTATGGGTATGGTCCAGAGATGGCAGCATTTTTGTATTCCGAAGCTTCCTTGCTCTGTTATGCAGTCGACGCTATGTCCTCCTTCTGGAATTCTTGTCGGGCTTCTATAAAGATATCCTTCTCCTTATGTGCATCAAACTTCTTCTTGGAGTCATTGTTCTTCTTTACCCATTGGTTGTGCGTGGGTTCCTCTTGAACTGTGTCATTTCCTGTTTTCGTTCCTCCATGAGTGACTATGTTGATGTTTCATCCATCATCCCTTGCTTCGGCTGAAATCCATTGAACGTTTTGGTTATTCTGATTCCTTTTTTCCTGGATCTTTACGAGTAATTTCATACATTCCTCTGTATCATGGTCCAATGTGCGAAAATACATACAGATCGCTGATGGCAGTGGGCATTCCCGTGCATAATGTCCTTGTTGCTAGAAATTGTGACATGTGACTGGTCCTCTCCCATGTCTGAAACCTCCTCTGGCTCGTCCTTCTCCTCTATAGGCTACACGATCACCTCATGGCACGTTATATTGTAGTCCTTGATTATACTTCACAGAATTGTAGTGGGGTTGTGCCGGGTTGCACTACGACTTCCCATTATTGTAAGGTTGTTGTGTAGTATTATACTACTGCTGCGCAGTGTTGTATGGTGTTGCCTACCCAATCATCATTTCTGCATGTACCCTGTATGCGTCTGATGTTATTTCACACATCATCTCCATAGTTCTACAATCTTTGTCATCATGGTTGACTGACTTGCAAAAGGTGTAGTATGAGTTCGTTGGGACTGTTTGGTATTTCTGCATCATCGTGCAATGGTAAGGGTCATGACCCGATTTCTTGCATATTTCACACCATGATCCCCCCTATGGTAGTAGGTTTGGCATCCCTATTTCCATATACTGCACGAACATCAGACATTTGTTCTTGTGGTGTCCTTTTGTCCCACATGTGGTACACCAAACGACTTCTCATTTTTCCTTGTTCTTATTCTGGTTCAGCTGAAATGTTAAGTTCTTCATATCCTCTTTCAGTTCTTTAATAGCCAGGTCCATCTACTAGTATTGATTCTCTTCCAATTGCAATGCTGCCTACAGATCCTCTACCTGTGTCTGAAACTTTTGTTGTCCTAGTGGATATTTTAAGTGTGGGAGGAGTGAGTTGACAAACATGTGTCAATGTTGCATCTCGGTCATAAGGTATTTTAACTTCCCTTTTAATTGCTTGAACCTTTGATCAATCTCCCATACCGATTCTCTTGGTTTCTGTCTTATTTCAATCATCTCATTCATGTACGGATCCTCTGATATTGGCTTCTGGAACTCATTTATCGAAAGTTTCTTAATGTCGTCTAGTGTCCTTGTCATCCGGAGAGAACTATTCGTGTCTAGACTCATGTACCAGTCTAGTGCGTGGTCTCTTGGTGTGATCACTAGCTGCGTGAGTTTGGTGTTGTCATCTGTGATCTTCTTTGCTTCCCAGATCTTGGCACAAATGAATAGATGTTTCTCAGGGTCTTCTGCTACTTCTCCTTGAAACTCTGGTAATCTGATAGTAGGGTCGTGTCCTACCATTTTGAGTACCGAACTACTGCCTCCTCTGCACGGCATGGATACTAGACTAAGATTACCTGAACTGGCTCCTCCAGTTGTGGTCCCTTGTGTAGATGGACTTCCTGCTATTGGACATCCTCCAAACTGCGGTTGTCTAAACGATGTTCTCTTTGGTGTATTGGTCGCACATGGGTTTATGGGTTCCACACTGACATTGATGTGAAAGGAATGGTTGTCTTCTCCTCCAGTTCTTGGGCCTCTCGTTTTCCTCTCATAGGTGGCGTGCAGGATTTCCTCAATCTCCTCCACAACCTGGAGATCCTCTACCTCTTCCTCATCACTCGCCAAGCCCTCCCTTTCGACTACGACTCTCTTCTTGGTGTTTATCTTATATTGGTAGGCTACTCCACTACGCATCATCTTGGATGACACCAAGATCCACTTGAGTTGGTTGTCATCCATCAAGATTGGGTCCAAGGGTTCCTCCTCCTTCTTCTATTTATCCTGCCCTCCTTCCATTCCTCCTCTTTCTGTCAGTGCTTCCCCCCTTCCCCCATGCATGCAGGGAAGTATAAATCTATGATTCCATTGTAATTACACCTTTTGTATATAGCAGTATCTTGATAGAAGTATATAGGGATCAGATGTACCTTCCTTTGGGTCTGCGTAGAAATTCTTGCTCGGCTACGTTGTATGACTTTGTTGTGTCTACCGCAAACTCTGTGATGAATCCTGCCACAATATTGTCGAGGAAAAAGTCTACTGCATGGGTGAATTTCTTGTTCACTTGCTACAACTGCGGAATCTATACTGGAGTCCAATGTAGTTGTTGAATCCAGTTCATCCGGTGGTTATCCGTTAACCTTAAGATCCACTCCTGTAGTAGATGCAAAAAATCATAGAAAAAGATCTTGTGTAAATCTGTAAACACATATTTATCCAGGTATCTGCGTGGTGTGATTCTAGGGTTTCTATTGTCTTTGTGTGTGAATTCAAGCTCTTTAGTTCTCAACCAACCCTTGATTTCTTCTCTCATGGGGTTCTAAGGTCTCCACATTCCGTTCTAACAGCTCATTGCTTCTTCGATGGTTCTTGTCCACTCTATCTCATCTACACAATCCTATCTTGTTCCCCTTAACATGATAATGGAACCATTTGTTGTTTTTATCGACTCCGTTCTTGGGTTATCTGAGTTATCGACCCAGGGTTCATGTCATTTGCAATTCCAACATAGCTTCTAAAACTATCGGTGCTGCTGGTAAACCAGAAGGAAACACAACACCCAAAAGGTACTGCGCAGTCTCACTCGAGATATCTCTAAATGGGGGACTATAAGACTCAGTTGTTTACAGTCTAGGATAGAGTAGGGGATAAATGGTTTCTAGATCAAGGCCATGTTCTGTGAACTGGTATTGCAATCTGCTTGTCCCTTGAGGTCACATATATATATTACACAGTATAATTCTAGCAAGGTATAACAGATTCACGACAATGTATTAACTCATTCATCAAATTCAACTGTTAATTGCTAACAGAAAGGAGAAAAACGCATGCATTCATCATATTACACAGATATTACTGTGGTTCACCCCTCCCTGAGGTACATCCACAAAGATTTGGATCTTGGCTCTTTTATTATGCTAGTTCTTTATTTCCTTGCGCCACGCGCTTACAATTCTCCGCAAAACTAGGTAAGATCTATGTGAGGAGAACTAGATCGCACCAGGCTCTACAGCCTATGGTCTAATATTTAGATCTACCTTCCCTTGTATCTTCCTTGCTCAACAACTTACAGAACCCAGTTCATACAACTCAGAACCCTTCACGTATCGCCTATGCTCTAAAGTAACAGCAATACTCGGAAAATCACTCACTAACAATCGTAATCCCCATAAAAACTAACATAAGATCAACCCTATATGATACTTTTGTATCTATCTTTATACATTTTGGGCTTTTCAACCACTTACAGAATATTACCAAAACACTAACCCTTCTTACGCTAGGTGTTTCTCCCATGCGTGTGTTATTCTTCCTCCAACTGTCGCTTTCCTTTGTGCATGCTTTCTTGCATTTGCACATGTTGATATTTTGCCAGTTGTCACTTCAATTTCCTACATGATTTCTTTCCCATGATTATCCTTCTTTCCACTTCGGCCTAGTGCCAACACTCATCATTAAGGATTTTCTGTGTTCTACCTCAAGATTTCACCTTTGCGCTTCTTAAATGTGAGCTTCGCCTCCTCCATCTCTTTTTCTATCGAGACATTCAAAAGATTCGTGTCTGATCTTTCCACAAACAAAACACTTTACTTCACCTCCTCTACCTCTTCCTCTTCCTCTTGCTCACAGAAAAGTTCTCCTATTGGCATATTGTCTTCCCTGTGAACTTCCTCCTTTTTCTGGGTGAGTATGAGGTTTCCTTTCTTCCTCCTTGGGATTTTGTACTCTATCTTGGGAAACTGGTTTGCCTCGGCTCTACCTCTGCTTATTTGACCTTGCTTTCAGGTCAATTATCTTCTGCCTTCAATGAAATTTGATAAGCATCTTCTACATTCCTGATCGTTTCCATGCTCAAATCATCCTGAATGTCATATCTCATACCATTAATGTATTTGGAGACCTTTTCATCATCACTCTCATGATGACCAGCTCTAATGTTTAACTTGTAAAACTCCTTAGTGTATTCCTTCACTCTCATCCCTTTCTGTTTCAAATTCTGCATTCTTCGGAACATATTAATTTGGTAATCTCTCGATATGAATTTGGCTTTCATCTTTACGACCATCCTATCCCATCTTTTGATTCGTTGTTTTCCTTTGCAACGCCTGTCAGCCTATAGTTCATCCCACCACAATGTTGCATGCCCTTTCAGTCTAGTGACGACATGTTTTACTTTCTTATATTCTTCGATGTATTCATAGTTGAAGTATTTATCTAGAGCTATAAACCAATCTAGAATCTCCTCAAAGTCTCATTTACCTTCATACATTAAGATATCCATCTTTTTTCTGGCACCTATTCTTACAACATCTCTGAATAAACAATCCTCTGCAGCATCTTCGGCTACAACTTCTTCTTCAACTCTAGCCTCATTCTCACTTTTTATGTCGCTGATATATACAACATCAACTGTCTGTCTCTGTGTTGTCTCCATAGCATCCAATCATGCACGAAGTTATCTCATTTCCCTTTCCACAACTGGATCGGGTAAAATTATTTCTTGGCGTCTTCTTGGTGGCATTTTTTAAATCTGTTCCATGCAAAATTCAAATCACAATTGTTCCTTGTCTTCCCTCTATAGACAAAAAAATTTGTTAGCTAACCTTTGATACCACCTGGTGCAGCACCCCTACCTTGGCAGGGTCTACTTGACCTATCGGTATATGGATCTTCAATTCCTCTGAGTGGAAGTGGCTCCTTTACTTCTCGTTGGAACCTTCGACACAATATATCCATAGGTCCTTTTCATATGTTACACCTGCATGAACGAGCACTGAGTGTAAACCTCCACTCCACATGACCATAACCTTAACCCCAAAGGGTGTGTCACGTTTCACGATGTCGATACTTTCATTTCTATACTCCCCAACTTCTCTGATTCTCAAAAACCTGAAAAGGGATAACGGTCCACTAACTCCTCCTTTGAATATTTACTGATGTGATCCTTGGCTGTCACCTAGGGATCAACCTTTTGACGCCTCGGGATTTCACATATCGGGGATTTGCAATGCAATTTTCTCCCTTCTCTCGATAACCGAAACCGCAATATCTCCTCACCTACGGTCAATGGTCTTGATCCCTTGATGATATGATGGTCTAGATTTTTTCGGGATTTCACAACTCGTGAATCTTGAATTCAAACTCCTCCTCACTTCCGACTTCCAAAAAGCTGAAATCTCAAATCCCTAGATCAACGAATCTCGTTGATCCCAATATTATGGTTGTTATCCCTCTTGATCTTGTGAGTGTTGAAAGATACTCAACCTTAACTTCTCTACAAATCAATTTGATCCAACGTTCCATGGAATTTTGGTGATTCTCCCTCTGAGAATTTCAATCATTCGTTCAAACTTTCAATGGCTTCTAGCCAAAGAACTCGAAGTCCCTTTCTTCTAAACTTAACCTTTGCGAGGAAAATTAAAAACTCGTCCTTCCTTTGGACTCTTAAAAGTCTCTATCCTTCCTGAGATTCTACTTTACTGCAACTCAAGGATTCAAAATGATTCTTGCACACACTCCTTGCGACATTCACAATAACCTCTGGTTATTCACCACTTCCAACTCTGCGCGCTCCTTGCAAGAGAAGTTCTTCAACCACTCTCCTTGGTTGGAAAAGTATAAGACTTCAACTGACCTACACAAACCTTGCACGGCTCTGTACTATACTTGCACTTATGTTGGTATAAGAACAACGATATCTCTCCTAGGATTTTCTGAATTAAAACTCAGAACCTTGTCATGCTCTCCTTACAGACTTTCACTACCCTCTTTGCAGGAATTATCAAGATGAGAAAAAATTTAAATTCATACTCTTCCTCTCATGGAATTCATACATTCAACATGAAATCACAGATACATACACATCATTGAAATAAATGCATAGCAAAGTATACAAGAAAACTATAAACATACCATTCAATAGATGCAAATAGTGACCATGATACACCGAGAAATTGGATCAAAGCATTCTCATATTAATTCAAGTTCTTCTGTACATGGATTCAATAGAAACAACTATCTTCTTATATGAATTCTACAATATCTATTCTTCTCTTTTCTCTTATGATTTCTCTCTCTACAGCTTCTAACTTACAATGAGAATAATGTTACAATACAATACATACGAGGGAGATTTCTCGAGTTTTCCCTCCTACAACCTCAAGCTATCTAATCGAATTAAAGCCTACAACTACTTTACATTCATTA
>JZKD02S1739690.1:67857-91843 GCA_000966675.3 Picea glauca
TGATTTTTTTAAACCATACAGGGACTTTTTCATCTTGCATACCAGCTCCTTCTTTCCCTTCACAACAAATCCTTCTAACTGCTTCATATAGATTTGTTCTTCTGTATCCCAATGTAGGAATGTTTTCTTCACATCCATTTTTTCTACTTCAAAATCAAATGCAACAACAATAGATAACATAAATGTAATAGAAGTTAACTTGGCAAGAGGAGAAAAAATATCACCAAAATCAATTCCCTCAACTTGGGAATAACCCTTTGCTACTAACTGACATTTTTACTTTTCCACTTTTCCTTCTACATTCAACTTTTTTTTTAAATACCCATTTTCTGCCAATGGGTTTTCTTCCAGTCAGCAACTCCACTAGATCCCAAGCCTCATTCTTATCCAAGGATGCCATTTCTTCATCCATGGCCTTTTTCCAGATTTTTCCATCCTTTGAATCCACTGCCTCCCTGACATTTCTAGAATCATCATTAGTAATAGACAAAGCAAAATTTGAACGGAAATTAGATGGAGTATACCTTTGTGGTAGCCTTATTTCTCACAACAATATCCTCAATATTGGAGTATGAGGATCTTATTCTTTTTATTCTTGTTCTTTTGTAGAGTCTGATTCATCATCCTTTGGCTCAAACTATACTTTCTCTAGTTCTTCCTTACTTGGTATGACTTCATGTTTAAAAAAATCCTTCATTTATATAAATACCACATCTCAACTATACAAAATCTTCTTAGTTTCTAGGTTCCAAAGCTTATAACCTTTGATACCATCTTTATACCCAATAAAGATACACTTTTCAGCTTTCTTATCTAGATTACTCTTGTTTTCCTTTGGAACATGAAGATAGGCCTCACAGCCAAATACCTTGAGTTGTGTGAGAGATGGTTTCTTACCAGCCCATACCTCTTGTGGAGTCTTTTCATGTAGAGTTGATGAGGGTGATATGTTTACCAGGTAACATGCAGTACCCATTGCCTATGCCCATAATTCTTTCCCTAGCCCGACACCACTGAGCATGCACTTTACTTTTTCCATCAACATCTTGTTCATCCTTTTTGCAAATCCATTATGTTGAGGTGTATAATGAGTAGTATTCTTCCTTTATATACTACACTTCTTACATAATTATTCAAATTCATTCCCGTAGAACTCTCCATGATTATCTATCCTCAACACCTTAATTATTTTCTCTGTTTGATTTTGAACAAGAGCCTTGAACTCTTTAAACCTCTCAAAGACTTCAGATTTGTTCTTGAGGAAAAATATCCAATTATTTCTAGAGAATTCATATATAAATGAGACACAGTACACAGATTCAACCCAATGATGGAACTGACATAGGTCCAAACACATCAATGTGAACTAGCTGTAAAATTCCTTCTTCCCTCATTGAACCAAAGGGGAATCTTACCCGATTATGCTTCCCATATACATAATGTTCATAGAAATCAAAAGACAAAGAGCAGTTAGACATACCTTCAACCATACCTTTACTGTGTAGTAGTTGAAGACCCTTCTCTCCGATATGCCCTGGTCTTTTATTCCACAACCTAACATTTTCTCTAGAGACTATAGGAGTTTTTTCTTCTTCAACTCCAATATCAAGAACAATGGAACTATTACACCCATCACTAATAGTTCTCCCTTGCAGCTTATACAAGGTTCCAAACCAAACTCCCTTGAACAAAACCATTCCTCCTCGAACCATCCTGCAAGTTTCCTTTTCAAATATTGTTTTTACACCTACATCGTCCATTTCGCTTATAGAAATCAAATTTTTAGTCAATCCTGGGATATGCAGAACACCAAGTATTTTTCTAATCCTTCCATCTATAAGACTCAAATTGAACTTTCCTCATCCTATGAATCTGTTTGTTGAGTCATCACCGAGGAAAACATTACATTCATCATACCTTTCATATTCATAGAACCACTCCCTGTGGGGAGTCATATGAAAGGATGCACTTGAGTCAACCAACCATGCCTCATGATTTGCATGTGTTCTTGAATAATACAAGTACACATCCCCTCCTTGTTCCTTGGAGGTATTTTCTTTTGTAGAAGGAGCTTCTTCAGATCCCTTCTTTTTCTCAACTTTGGATCTACAATGCTTCTTGTAGTGCCCTTCTTTTCCACATATCCAACATACCTTTACAAAATTTCTAGGAGATTTAGATATACCCTTAGAATTAGATATCCCACTTGAGGAATTAGATCAATTTATTTCCTGGGAGCATCCTCTTGTAAATAATAAATGTGTTCTCTATCCTTCCATGTTCTTTCGTCTCATCTCCTCCGACAACAAGGATGATACCACTTCATCAAAATTCAAGGAAGTTTTATTACTACCTATGACCACAACCCAACTATCCCACGAGTCTATAAAAGTGCACAATAAAATGATACACTTATCTTCATCTTAAATTTTAATCTCAGCAGATATTAACTGACTTACCATAGTATTGAAGGCATTCAAATTTGATGCAGACCTGCCTCCTCACCCAGGGCACGTCCTCTACCACCAGGACCTTCTTGTACTCTCATCCTGAAGAGCTAAAATGCTCCTCAAATCCCTTATCGGGACTTTTCCGCACCCACAGAATGCTCTCTCAGCGATCTGCTATTGCCTATCGGGAAATCGGACCTCACAAGGTTGCAAGTCCTGCACTCGGGTCCCAAATCCCCGAAACCCAATGGAATGCCCACCTCACGCCTTCTTTGTCTCCTATCGAGAATTACCCTATCGGGAAATCGGTACTCACATGGTCGTGAGTCACTGCTATCACGAATCTCCGATCCCTGAATTCCGATGCCACCTGTCCTCAGCTCTGACACCTGTGGCCCATGCCCAAACGATGATCAAGAATTCGTGTTTCGGGAATTCGTGATTCTTGCTGCGCGATGTCGCAGACCCTTCCAAATCCAGATCTCCGATATGGGTTGACACCTGTCGACTCCAAGTGCTATAGCTATGGGACCCCTCGCATTTCAGAGTTTCTCGACTCCTCCGTGATTTTCTCGACACCAAGATCTCCGAAGTGTCGAACCCCGATGCACACACGGGCGCTGTCCTCCACGTCACTCTCTTCTTATCGTGCTATCAGATCTCATAGGATTGTGATTTCAAGTGTAGCAATTCTTCTGCATAGGAAAATCCCAAATGCCAAATCCTCGACTCTCTAGATTACTGACACGTGTCCAGTCTGGGATCTACGACTATGGTCCCTTCGGAAATTCGCGAGTCACGGTTTCTCCCTATGAAAATTCTGTGACTATGGAGACTCCGATTCTCCGATGAGTCAAGTTTCAATGAGCTCTGACTCCTTCCCTACACACTAAAGCTTAAAATATGTGCAACATTCCCAAATCTAATGGCTATCGGGACTTCGCTAATCTTTCCTGCGAATCCTGGTCGTCGACTCCTCCTCCTCGAGGATTTTTTTCAGAAAACTAACTGTCCTCCTCGACACTTGCCTCCAACTCCTAAGCTTGTACTTCCTTCTCAAACCTTCCTCGACCCAAACCCCTTGGGCTCTCTTTCGACAATACCACGAAGGAACTATCCCTCTTGAGCTTGCGCGCCCGGCTTGCGCTCAGCCTTCGACGCTTTCCAAGTGTTGAATCTTTCAGACTCTGCGCCCTCTCTGCAGCCACAGTTGTCTAACTCCTCTGTTTCTCAGATTGACAACTAAGACTCCTTCTTCAGCCTGCACACACCTTGCATGACTTTAACAACCCAAATCAACTTCTAGGCGAATGAGAACAAGTGTTAAACTATCGAACCTTCATCAATGCACTCTCTGCGGATGAATTCAACTGCACTCTTTGCAGGAATCTCCTGGCTAAGATAGAGAAACAATTGAAACTTATTCTCTTCCCTTTCAGACTTCAGTTAAACCCTGAAATCACATGCACAACACACACAAAGAAAATGCATAACCAGAAACAAACATTCATAAGAACATAAACCACATATACAGAGAAACAACACCAGACATGAGTTTGAATCAAAGACTCTCTTCTATTAATTCAAATCTGTACATGGGTGTTCTTCACAATTTCTCTGCTTGCTCTTCTCTCTGAATGCTTGATTACAAATGCTCAGGCTTATGTTACAATATACAAAGGAGGGTGTCTATATCTGTTTTCCATCTCGAACTCTAAACTGTCTAATCTAGACTTAAACATCTATCTACCAGCATTAAATCTAATAAATGCCTCCTATCTATTTCAGACAAGAGCATAAGGCTCGAGGTATGATACAATACAACATGCGCTCCTTCATAAATGTTTCATTGAAGGATATGGCGCTTCATCTTTAATGAAAATTCAAAAAGAGTTATCATGCATATATGTCATGTGTTTAAAAACACATGCGCTAGCTCCATGCTGGCTTTGGTAGTCGCGATGCTCTTGCATCATACTCCCCTGCTTGAAATATTTCATGGGCTCCTGTCCATGAGCTCTCACATGGTCTATCCATGCCTTTGAATCACTGCTTCTGTCGCCCAGCTGGCATCTTCCACTGGATGATTTTTCCATTTGACCAGATACTCAAAATATTGCTTCTGTCTGGTCTTCTTGCTCACCCTCTTGTCAAGTATACACTCCATCTGTGGCTTTTCTGCAATTGGCATCTGCTTCTGCCACTAGACCTCTGACTGTCCATCATTTCCAGCTCCTATTTCTTCAGCCTTATATGGATATAAGTCTAAGACATTGAACTTCGGAGATATTCTGATCTCATCCGGCAGTTCAATCTCATAAGCATTTTCTCCCAATTTCTTTAGGACTCTGCATGGCCCAATTTTCTTAATTTTTAATTTATTGTATGTTCCCCTTGGGAACCTTTCTCTCCTCAAGTGTGCCAGAACTAGATCACCAACCTCAAATTGAAGTTGTCTCTGATGATGATCTGCTCCGCATTTATATTCCTGGCTCGACTCCAGCAATCGTTGTTTCACCCTGCTATGAAGTTCCCTCATCATCTCAGCAAATTCTTCAGCGCTTGCGCTCTGAGTCATTATTTGCTCTGAATCTCTCAGCTCTGAAACACCTTTTAGTTGTCTGCCGTATACTATTTCAAATGGAATTTTCCTTGTGCTTCGATTCACCGAATCATTGTATGCGAATTCTTCATGTGGCAATACGCTATCCCAGATGCTGTGGTGCTCCATCACTAGGCTTCTGAGTAAGTCCCCTAGACTTCTATTGACCACTTCTGTTTGCCCATCTGTCTATGGATGGTAAGAAGAACTAAACATTAAGTTAGTCCCCATCTTCTTCCAGAGTGTCCTCCAAAAATGTCCAACGAATTTGGTATCCCTATCCGATACTATGATTCTCGGCAGTCCATGAAGTCTAACAATCTCTTTGAAAAATAAATTTGCGATGTGGGTCGCATCACCGGTCTTCTAACATGGAATGAAATGTGCCATCTTTGAAAACCTGTCAACCACCACAAAGATTGAATCATTCCCTCTTTGTGTCCTCGGTAATCCCAATACAAAATCCATGTTGATTGCTTCCCATGGCCCTTCTGGTATGGGTAATGGATAATAGAATCCCGCATTCTGCTTCCTGCCCTTTGAATGCTGGAAAACTCTGCATCTGTCAACAAATTTCTTGACATCTAATCGCATCTTCGGCCAAAAGTATGCTTCGCTCAGCTTTGCAAATGTTTTGTCGTGGCCGAAATGCCCTGCTAATCCACCACTGTGCTTCTCCTTTAGTAGATTCTCCCTCATGGAGCAATTCATAATGCACAACTAATTGCCTCTGAACAACAATCCATTTTGGATCATGTAATCCATCCATTGACTTTTGTCTCTGAGAACTGGGTTCTCAGTTGCTCCATACGCCTCTGCAAAATATGCATCACCTGCATACATCTCCCTGATATCATCAAAGCCTAAAGTCTTGAATTTGAACTCCTGCAACAACAAACATTTCCTGCTCAAAGCATCAACCACTTTGTTAGCAGTACCTAAAATATGTTTGATAACAAATGTAAAATTCTGCATGTATTCTACCCATTTAACATGCCTCTGATTTAATTTCTCTTGCTGAGTTACATATTGCAATGCATGATTATCACTATATAAAATGAATTCCCTTGGAATCAAATAGTGTCTCCACTTTTTCAATGCCTGGATGATGGCATAAAATTCTTTGTCATATGTGGAGTATTTTTCCTTTGCCTCATTCAGCTTCTCACTGAAATCAGCAATTGGTCTATCATCCTGACTCAAGATCGCTCCTATGGCAAAGCCACTTGCATCACATTTCACCTGGAATGTCTTTCGAAAATCTAGCAACACCAACACCAGTTGCTCTGTAATCTTCCGCTTCAACAAATTGAAGATTTTATCAGCCTCCTCAGTCCAATGAAAAGATTTATGTCTTTTCTTGACAGTGTCCATCATTGTTGCACTAATTCCGCTAAAATTTTGGATGGATTTCCTGTAGAAACTCGCCAGTCCATGAAAACTTCTCACCTCGAAAACATTTCTTGGTGATGGCCAATTCCTAATCACATCCACCTTAATTGGATCCATCTTCAATTCATTTTCTGATATGACAAACCCCAAGTAAATGAGTTATGTCTTCATAAATGAAGATTTCCTCACGTTGATCAATAGCTTCTCTTGATGTAGCTTCCTCATGACTGCAGCTAAATGCTTCAGATGTTCTTCTTTAGTTTCGCTGAAAATTAAGATGTCATCCAAATAGACAATGACACACTTACCAATGAATTCCTTCAGCACTTCGTTCATCAGTCTCATGAATGTACTCGGTGCATTCGTCAAACCAAACAGCATGACTAGCCATTCATACAACCCTTCACTGGTCTTGAAGGCTATCTTCCACTCATCGCCTTCCCTCATGCGAATTTGATGATATCCGCTTTTCAAATCCACCTTTGAAAAAAAATTGGCTCCACTTAAACAGTCCATCAAGTCATCCATTCTTGGCAATGGGAACCTATACCTGATGGTGATCTTGTTAGTGGCTCTGGAGTCTGTACACATTCTCCAACCTCCATCTTTCTTTGGGCTGAGCACCGTTGGAATGACGCACAGACTCAAACTTTCCTTGACCAGTCCTTTATCCAGCAATTCCTGTACCTGCCTTTTAACCTCCTCGTTCTCCTGAGGCGTCAACCTATACACTGCCTTATTTGGCAAACTAGCTCCTGGTACAAGGTCTACGTGGTGACTTATGCTTCTCATTGGCGATAACGAATGAGGTAATTCATCCACCACTATATCAGCAAACTCCTCCAGTAGTTCCTGAATTTCTTCTGGCAAATCATCCACTCTTGTGCTAGTCAATACAATCCTATATCAGCAAACTCCTCCAGTAGTTCCTGAATTTCTTCTGGCAAATCATCCACTCTTGTGCTAGTCAATACAATCCTTGGTTTCTTGACCACAAAGAGTTGTGGATCTTCCTTCTTCTTAACTTCTGTAAGAAGCTCCTTCACACTCATGAGAAGTACCCTGTTGTTCACTTCCGACTTTATCTTCTTATTTTTGATCGGAAGTAACATGTGTGTTCTCCCATTCTTCTCCAAAGTGTACGTATTCATTTTCCCATCATGAATCACGTTTCTATCATACTACCATGGTATTCCCAGTAGTAAATGGCAAACATCCATAGGGATGACATCACATAAAATCTTGTCATTATATCCCCCTATTTTAATGTCAACTAAGCACTATTTAGTGACACTCACCTGATGTCCCTTCTGTAGCCATGAAACTTTGTATGGACTCGGGTGATCAGTCGTCTCCAGCTCTAGTTTCTCCACCATCTCGATTGAAACGAGATTATCAGTGCTTCCACTGTCTACAATGACCTTGCACTTCCTGTCCTTGGTCTTGCATGTATTTCTGAACAGTCTGCTTCTCTGAGCTATGTCCTCCACCTCCTTCTCTGGTGTTAAGAGAACTTTACACATCATCAATGACCTTCCATCTTCTACGTCTTCTGCTTCAGCATCACGCCTTTGCGCTTTGGTGATGTGATCTTCTCCTTTGTCTGTCTTCTTATCTGGACAATCAACTGCTTTTTGTCCTTTCTTCCCACATGTGTAGCATGTGATGATTCATCCTCTTCCTCTACCTCGACCTCTAGTACGAGGGAAAGTGTTTGCATCAGCATAATCTCCTCGTTGATCATTTTGTTGCCTTCTTTGTTCAGCATGTGGCCCTCGCTGTGGGGTTCCACCTCTTTCAACTTTACCCTGAGATTTCTTCCACTCCTCCTTGGGCTTCTGGTATTTATCCTGGGCAACTGCCTTGCCTCTCGATTGGCTCTTACCTCGGCTTCGTTGTGTTGGCTTGCGGCTTAAATTTTCCTCAACCTTCAATTCCATTTGATACGCATTCTCCACGGTTCTGACGGTTGTCATACTCATCTCATCTTGGATATTGTATCTTAAGCCATTCATGTACCTAGAAATCTTTTCATCATTGCTCTCCCGATGACCTGCCCTGATATTGAGCTTGTATAATTCCTTGGTATATTCCTTAACCATCATCAACTTCTATCTCAGGTTCTGCATTCTCTTGAAAAGTGTGATTTGATAATCCCTTGGGATGAATTTTGCCTTCATCGTCGCAATCATTCGATCCCAACTTTTGATCTTTTGCTTGCCTTTGGAATGTCTATCCGCCTGAAGCTTGTCCCACCATAACGCTGCATGTCCCTTAAATTTTGTGACAGCATGCCTTACCTTTTTGTCCTCTTCGATATCCTCATAATCGAAGTAGGTGTCAAGAGCTCTAATCCAATCCAACAACTCTTCTACATCCAGACTTCCTTCATAAACTGGAATGTCCATCTTTGTCTTTGAACTTATTCTGGAAATGGCTTTAATCAACCGCTCATTTTCCACATCTTCAGCTGCAACTTCTCCTTCATGTCCATCTTCCTCTTCAACTTCGGAATCACTAATATCCCTTGCACCAACTCCGCGTCTTTGAGTTGCTTCCATGTCTTCCAATATCGCTCTGAGATTGCGTATCTGCCTCTCCATCTCTGGATTCCCTGTCGGCCTACCTCTTCTTCGCACATCCCTGTCCTATGGATTAGGTGATTGCCTTTCTCTTCTCGGCGGCATGCCAAATTCTACTCTTCTCCTATGCAACAGAAAACAGAGAGATTCTCTCATTCTGATACCACTTGATGCAGACCTGCCTCCTCACCCAGGGCACGTTCGCTACCACCGGGACCTTCTTGTACTCTCAACCCAAAGAACTAAAATTCTCCTCAAATCCCTTATCGGGACTTTTCTGCACCCATAGAATGCTCTCCCGACGATCTGCTATTTCCTATCGGGAAATCAGACCTCGCAAGGTTGCGAGTCCTGCACTCGGGTCCCAAATACCTGAAACCTGATGGAATGCCCACCTCACGCCTTCCTCGTCTCCTATCGGGAAATCGGTGCTCACACAGTCATGAGTCACTGCTCTCACAAATCTCTGATCCCCGAATTCCGATGCCACCTGTCCTCAGCTCTGACACCTGTGGCCCATGCCCAAATGATGATCAGGAATTCGCATTTCGGGAATTCGTGATTCCTGCTGTGCGATGTCGCAGACCCTTCCAAATCCTGATCTCTGATATGGGTTGAAACTTGTCGACTCCAAGTGCTATAGCTGTGGGACCCCTCATAGTTCGGAGTTTCGCGACTCCTCCATGATTTTCTCGACACCAAGATCTCCGAAGTGCCGAACCCTGATGCACACGCGAGCGCTCTCCTCCACGTCACCCTCTCCTTGTTGCACTATCAGGTCTCACAAGATCATGATTTCAAGTGTAGCAATTCTTCTGCATAGGAAAATCCCGAATGTCGAATCCCCAACTCTTCGGATTACTGACACGTGTCCAGTCCGGGATCTACGGATATTGTCCCTTCGGAAATTCGCGAGTCACGGTTTCTCCCTATGAGAATTCTGTGACTATGGAGACTCTGATTCTCCGATGAGTCGAGTTCTGATGAGATCTGACTCCTTTCCTGCACACTAAAGCTTAAAATCTATGCAACTTTCCTAGATTTAATGGCTGTCGGGACTTCGCTAATCTTTCCTGCGAATCCTGGTCGTCGACTCCTCCTCCTCGAGGATTTTTTTCAGAAAACTAATTGTCCTCCTCGGCACTTGCCTCCAACTCCTGAGCTTGTCCTTCCTTCTCAGACCTTCCTCGACCCAAACCCCTTGGGCTCTCTTTCAACAATACCACGAAGGAACTATCCCTCTTGAGCTTGCACGCCCGACTTGCGCTCAGTCTTCGACGCTTTCCAAGTGTTGAATCTTTCAGACTCTGTGTCCTCTCTGCAGCCGCAGTTGTCTAACTCCTCTGTTGCTCAGATTGAAAATTGAGACTCCTTCTTCAGCCTGTGCACACCTTGCACGACTTTAACAACCCAAATCAACTTCTGGGTGAATGAGAACAAGTGTTAAACTATCGAACCTTCATCAACACACTCTCTGCGGATGAATTCAACTGCACTCTTTGCAGGAATCTCCTGGCTCAGATAGAGAAACAATTGAAACTTATTCTCTTCCCTTTCAGACTTTAGTTAAACCCTAAAATCACATGCACAACACACACAAAGAAAATGCATAACCAGAAACAAACATTCATAAGCACATAAACCACATATACAGAGAAACAACACCAGACATGAGTTTGAATCAAAGACTCTCTTCTATTAATTCAAATCTGTACATGGGTGTTCTTCACAATTTCTCTGCTTGCTCTTCTCTCTGAATGCTTGATTTCAAATGCTCAGGCTTATGTTACAATATACAAAGGAGGGTGTCTATATCCGTTTTCCCTCTCGAACTCTAAACTGTCTAATCTAGACTTAAACATCTATCTACTAGCATTAAATCTAATAAATGCCTCCTATCTATTTCAGACAAGAGCGTAAGGCTCGAGGTCTGATACAATACAACAGGTGCTCCTTCATAAATGTTTCATTGAAGGATATGGCACTTCATCTTTAATGAAAATTCAAAAAGAGTTATCATGCATATATGTCATGTGTTTAAAAACACATGCGCTGGCTCCACGCTGGCTTTGGTAGTCGCAATGCTCCTGCATCAAAATTCTCTACCACCGAGTCTCCATCTCTCATCCTCAGGTTATACAACTTATTTCTTAGAAATGGTTTATTTACTAGGGACTTAGACTGATACAACTTCCCCAACTTAATCCATAAATCCTTGGTTGTATCTTCCTCTAATAAATTTAGTAATATTGAATCTCAGAGACATAGTTGGATTGTGCTCTTCGCCTTCTGATCCAACTTTTTCTAGTCATATGTTGAAGTTCCTATAGGTGTAGTACCTAGATCCACCGCAATCCAATGATCTTTTTCCACCAACATATCTTCCATCTTGAGCTTCCACAACTCAAAAATTTGCCCATTAAAATTCTCGATCTCCATTTTCGAATTGCTTGCCATTTCTCTTCACCTGAAGAATAAATACCTCAAATCTCCCACTGTAACAAGGATTATCACATTCCCAAGCCAGACTCTTGACCACAATGTAGATTTTAACCTTGTACAATTATTTACTGCAAACATATCTTCAGTAAAAGAACAGGAAATATACAATGGCAAAGACACACATTACACAAAGATTTTTCCCTCGAAACCCAAACCGGGAAAACCAACATATTCTATATTCATTCACTTCATACATTGTTTACACTACAATATACATATAGGATCCAATTACATCCAAAACCCTAACCCAATGACCTAGATTAGTCAACAACCCTAATTCCTTAATAGGAAAAAGAAAACCATTGACAAAAACCATGTGCTGAAAAGTTGCCCAACAAAGGACACGAAAATCAAGGTGACACAAAAAATGAGGAAAAAAGGTGACACGTTTCTTAAGGAAAAAAAAAATTCTCGAAGGTGTTTCCCCCGAAACCCCCATGCACCTAGCGCAACATAGCATACACTACTGCTAGTCGTGCAAAGAATATAACACATACCCAACAATCAGGTCGATATAATGGACCAATTATTAGTTCTCATTCTAAATTTGATTATTCATCTACATCACAAGATCCATCACCTTTTTATTATCTAGTATGCCTTCGTTATTATCTTCATGAAGAAATTAAGGAATTGGTGCAAAAATATTTTGAAATATTTGATAATCTTCATTACACTCCTCGTATCGCATATGCAAAACTTACAATGTCTGGTGTAGGAGGTGGAGGTGGAGGTGGAGGTGGTGGACAAGTAAATCCACCACCACCACCCCCCAGGATCTTTGCCAAAGTATATTTTAGATACACTCCTTTATCCCTTCCTGCAAATTTGCATGATTTACCTAATAACTATATGAAACGATTACCTAAATTTACCGGGGAAGGGGATTTAACAACCACTGAACATATGGCATTCTTTGATCAATTTGTTGATATATTTGGCATTGAGTATGAAGATGTTTACATGAGATTTTTTATACAAAATTTTGATGGTCAAGTCAAAACCTAGCTTAGGGGACTTCCTGCAGATTCCATAACAACTTATGATGAATTAGAAACTACTTTCTTAATACAGTGAGGTGAGAAAAAAGAACATCTATATTATTTGACTAAATTTGGTGCTTTAAGAAAGAATCTTTTTGAAACGGTTTCTGAATTTATTCAAAGATTTAATAATCTTTATAGTAATATCCCAATCAAAGTTAAGCCATCCTAGTCAACTGCAAAAGTTACTTTTGCAGGGGCATTTGACTCTAATTTTGCATTACTTTTGAGGGAGAGAAGAGCTACAACATTAGTTGGAATGCAAGATGATGCTATTTAAATAGAATCTAATATGATGCCATCAGGAAAGCTAAAAACAAAGGATGAAGTTGGAATTAAGGAACCTAGAAAATTTAGGGAACAAGGAGGACCTTTAGGTTCAGAGAGAAATGCAAAGGACGAAAAAATAGAGGAGATGGATAAGCTAATTAACGACTTATCCAATAAATTATTCAAGATAGAGATGGAGAAATCCAAACCTGACCCTTATGTTAGGAATCCAAATCAATTCAGGAGAAACCTCAATACAAATCCTCAATTTCAATAGATACCACTTAAGAACGAGGATCATAACAAGCTCCTTTCAAAACTAAGAATTTAATACAAGGAGATGAAGTACAAGAATATGATGAATTATATGAGGAAATGAATTTGCTAATTGATGATGATAGTGAACCTCATCTAACCCAACAAGACTATGAACAATCTTTAGGTTTTGGACAACTACTTGATGATGAAAATATTAATAATTTTGATGAGCCTACCTCATAATACAAATTTATCACTGATTCAATATTGGTCGAGTTACATAATAAATATTATTTAAGGCCAAGAGATAAAATCGTTCCTACAAGTCAACCAAAAAAGTTTTTATTGTGAAATAAAGGAAATGAAGGTTTAGTCTTAAAACCATTAACCGAAACATCAACAATTCAAATGAAGAAAGTTGAAACAAAGGCAACACGGACTAAAACATTGGAGAAGAAAGAAGAATAAATGTTGACTAAAGAATAAGAAAAACTAGTTAGCAGTTTTAATCTTGAAAATGAACTGAATAAAGTTAATATTCCAGTACCTTTGATAGAACTCGCTAAGAATTCATTATATAAGAAAACAAATTCAAAATTCATAAATTTTCCAGATTCAGAGAGTTAATATGATGTTATCAATCTATAGGATGAGCATCCAACAATCATGTTTGGGCCTCATATTGAAAATGACAAAGATTTTGTGGCTCCCTTTTATATCACTCTTATTGTACATGATCATTTGCTACATAATTGTATGTTAGAATCAGGTGCTTCACACAATCTGATGCCAAAGGTAATAATGGATAATTTGGGCTTGAAAATTACCCGACCTTATCAAGACCTATATTATTTTGATTATAGGAAAGTTAAGTGTTTGGGTATGATAAAGGATTTAGCTGTAAATTTGGCCCAAATCCCAGTCAAAAGAGTTCTTATGGATGTGATAGTAGATAATGTACTTGCAAATTATGGCATGATTTTATCAAGATCTTGGGGTGCTAAGCTAGGAGGATCAATACAATTATATATGATGTATGCCATGATTCTTATTTTTGGTGGGCAATTTACAATATTGTATAGAGAGACAAGACTGGCTTATATAGTTAGTGATCCACAAAAGCATAAGAATTATCCAGACTATGTTGTCAATCAAGACTTAGGAAATTGTATATTATCTATTGATGATTATTTTGAAACTTGTACAAATAATGAGAATGAGAAAGTTAAAACTCTTGAGGAAAATCTAAATATTAGAGAAGGAATGTGTAAAATATATTTCGATGGCACCTCTTCGTGGGAAGGAGTAGGAGCTGGAGTATTATTTGTGGCACCAAATGATGAGTATTACATTCCATTTTATTATAGATTTCATTTTGATATTGATTATACAAATAATGTATGTGAATATGAAGCTTTGATTTTAGGATTAGAAGCTGCTAGAAAACTCAAAATTCAACACTTGATAGTGTATGGGGATGCTAATCTTATTGTTAAACAGTTAAGACAAGAATATCAAGCTAACATCCTAGAATGAGATCCTACCGAAACTGTGCATGGGATTTGATCGAAATGTTTTTCATATATTTTAACATTCATGCTATTCTAAGATTGCATAATACATGTTGATTCGTTGGCTAAAGCTGCAAGTACTTTAATACCACATGTTTTTTTGAAATTGAAGTATCATATTGAGATGATACATAAACCTTCAATACCTGATAATCTTCACTATTGGTAAATATTTAAGGATGATGAACAAATAAAGCAATTTCTTAAAATGGTGGATGAATTTTCTAAAACACATATTGATCAAGAAAATCAAAATGATCCATATTGGATTATGTAAGAAGGAGAAACTAAAGAGAATTTTACATACAAAATTGCAAATCATAAAATTCTTTTGTTAAAAAAAATCAGATTCCAAAAGTCCTCATACCTTTAGAAACATTGTTTGATCAAAATGATATCCCTTTGAAATTTACTTTGCAACCTCAACGAGAAGAGGTCAAATATTGTAATATTGGTTCTAATTAAAGTCCAAAGCTTGTAAATTTGTCTAAATATCTTCCCATTGAACAAAAGAAAAAATATGTTGAATTTCTTAAGGAATATAAAGATGTTTTTGCATGGTCCTATGAAGATATGAAAAAGTATGATACTTCTATTTTAGAACATAAGATTCCTTTAAAACTAGGTGTCAATCCTTTAAAAAAAAATCTTAGATAGATTAATCATATTCTTTTGTCTATAGTACAAAGGGAGGTTAAGAAACTTCTTGATGCAAAGATACTCTAAATGGGTAGCTAATTTGGTTCCAGTTAGAAAGAAAAATGGGGAGATAAGATTATGTGTAGATTTTAGAAATATAAATCAATCTTTGTTAAAAGATAATTACCCTCTTCCTAAAATGGATCATATTCTTGAAAGGGTAGTTGGGGAAAATATAATTTCTATGATTGATGGTTTTTCAGGGTATAATCAAATAGTTGTCCATGAGGATSATAAAGAAAAAACTGCATTTACTACTCCATGAGGAAATTTTATGTATGATAAAATGTCATTTGGTTTGATGAATGTAGGTGCAACTTTTCAAAGAGACATGGATATATGTTTTGTTGGTGAGAGACAAAGTTTTTGTTATTTATTTGGATGATCTGACATTTTTTTCCAATTCTGATGAAGAACATTTGAAACACCTCAGACAAACTTTTGATAAATGCTGAAAATTTAGTTTGTCTCTAAATCCCAAGAAATCTCATTTTTCCATGAAAGAAGGGAGGTTGTTAGGTCATATTGTATCAAAATATGGGATTAAAGTTGATCCAAAAAGATTTGAAGCCATTTATAAGATTAATATACCAAGAAACAAAAAATAAATCCAGTCATTCTTAGGACGAATCAATTTCTTGAGAATATTTATTCCAAATTTTGATGAAATTATTAAATTGATCAAAGATATGTTGAATAAATATAACGAGGTGAAATGTACAAAGAAATCTAAGATATATTTTCAACGAGTCACAAAATCCATCGGAGAAGCACCAGTGCTGGTAAGTCCAGATTATTCAAAGAAATTTTTAATCTTTTCTTTTGCATCTGCACATACAATTGCAGCAGTGATTTTATAGCAAAACAATGATGGATTTGAACAACCTATTTCCTTTTTTAGTAAAATACTCAGAGATGCATAGTTGAAATATGATATTTTAGGAAAACAGGCTTATGCTATGGTTAAAACACTCAAATATTTTAGGACATATGTATTACAATCCAAAGTGATATCATATGTATCCACCAGTACAGTCAAAGACATCTTAATTCAACCTGATCGAGATGGAAAAAGAGGAAAATGGTTGGTAAAAATTCAAGAATGTGATCTGGAAATCAAGCCAACGAAATTAGTAAAAGGATAGGGTTTGGAAAAACTTCTTGTTGAATCAAATCATAAATCTCTTGGAATAAATCACTTTGATCTTGAAAATCCTCTACCCGATATTGAAGAACTTGATGATTAAGTGCCAAAAACTCAAGTAGATGAAAAATTATATTCCTCTCATTGGTATAAAAACATAGTGTAATACCTTATCACTCTTCAATGCCCTGCTGATATGACCCCTGCAAATACAAAAACGTTAAAATTACAGGAAATTAAATATTACATTGTTGATGGTAAGTTATATTGGAAAGATCCTTTAGGTTTCTTATTAAGTTGCCAAACATATTTTGAAACATAAGGTGTTATTGAATAATTTCACAAAGGAATTTGTGGAGGACACCATGCTTGGATAGAAACAACATATAAGATCCTAAGGGTAGGATATTATTGGCAAAACATGTTCACTGATGTAAATGCAAGGGTTAGAGCTTGCGGAAAATGCCAACTCTTTGCTGGAAATCAAAACCTTCCTTCCTTACCTTTAGTCCCTATCAAACCCGAAGCTCATTTCCAATAATGGGGCCTAGATTTCATTGGATAAATTCACCGTCAATACAGCGCCCAACTCAAATGGATCTTGGCTGCCACTGATTATTTTTCTAACTGGGTAGAAGCTATTCCAACCAGGAATGCTACAGACTCAGTGGTAAAAAATTTATTGGAAGAAAATATTTTAGCAAGATTTGGTTGTCCAAGAAAAATAATCACAATTAATGCATAAGATTTTAAATCTATTGCTATGATAAACTTTTGTCAGAAATATAATATTACTTTCGGTCATTCTACAGCCTATTATCCTCAAGGGAATGGACTAGAATAATCTTCTAACAAAATTTTGATGAGAATAATTAAGAATGTTCTCACATAACATAAAAAAAATATTGTCATATACATTTACAATATGCTCTATGGACAAACAGAATCAACACCAAGAAATCAATAGGTATGTCACATTTTCAATTGGTTTATGACATAGATGTTACTTTACCTATTAATCTTTCTCTTCCTGTGATGAAATAATGGTAGGATCATAATGAAGAAGCAAATGATTTGACAAGAGGGATTAATCAAATAATTGAGGTGCAACAAAATAGGGAAGAAGTTGATGAAAAACTTCAACAATATCAAGACAAAATGAAGGCTATCTTTGATAAGAAATCCAAAGATAAAGAATTTCTTCCTAGAGATTTAGTTCTGAAGTGGGAAGCTAGAAGAAAGGATGTTGGAACACATGGAAAATTTGATCATCTTTGGTTTGGTCCTTTCAATATTGCAGTGGTTGAAAGGATAAATTCTTTCTCTCTTGAAAATCTAAATGGAGAGATTCTTGATGCCCTGATCAATGGGCATTACTTAAAGAATTTCTTTCAGTAGTTTAGTTTTCCATTTTAGTTTTATTTTACATTGTAGATAACAGTGTGAATTGGATTTACATTGGCATTTAATTTCAATTTTCTATTATTTTAAACCTTATTTGGTTTAAGGACTCAACATTGATGATTTATAATCCAATTAAGGATATTTGAGTGTTTATGGTTTCTTGAAAACAATTTAAGTAAATTTATTCAGAAAATAATATTTTCCGATTAAAAAAAAAACAAGTTCTCTTTGAATCATGAATCATTTTTTTGTTTTCCATGAATAAAACCATAGTTTCTTTTGACAAAAGTAGTTGAATATTTCATTAGAAAAAGTAGAGCTGTGAAAAATCTTTATAGTCTTGGATACAAAATTACAGAGATTCTAAGTCCAAAACTGGAAGAAGTTTCTATAATAGCATCCTACATCTTTGTATCTTAATCCTTCACAAGTTTTTCAACTTTATAGCTACAGGAAACAAAGCAAAAAAGGACATGGTATCCTATCATTGGATACTAATGGGGATTGTATCTTCTACATTCTTTGCTTCCATTGCTTTCGTTGGATTTCCCAAATGTTGAAACTCTGCATTCGCTCTTAGCCCCAATTGTTGAACCTCTTCAATTTTTGTATGCTTTGTTTCTTGACCTGGAATGAGATGAGATGAAGGAGAATGGTCCCTAGGAGAGGGGGATGATGTTATTGAAGCTATGGATTCAACTGATTCTTCAGGAACAAAGATTGGCTTTTGTTTCCTTTGGCGTTTTCTTAACTGTTGGCGATAGGAGATTATATGCTTTGTATTTTGACTTACAAATCTCATTACCATTGCCAGTTCTTCACGATTTCGCAATTACTTTTTATGGAGGTATTGGTGAAGTTGATCATTCAAAATTTGAAGCTCTCAGATTATTTTGTCTTCTCCCGAACCTTCTCGTGAAGGATATGAATTGCACAGTTGAAGCATTCCCAATTATCGTGGTTGCGGCTCATCTCTCTCCTTTCTATTGGATTCCCTCGAACAATGTGATGAATAGGCTTGATTCTTCTTAAACTCCAAGGTAAATATGGAAATTACTTCTTTCCTTACCATTTTGTTGAGTATGTAAGGCCTTTTCACAATAGATATGAGGGATAATTTCCACGAATTAAAGGATAGCTTCATTATTGGATGAGAAGACTAGAGAGGTGGCGAAGAGGGGATTTGTAACATCATCATCATATCATTGGGTCTGTGATCATCACTGGTATGAAACATAGAGGATAATCATGACAAGAATGTTGAAAGGTAGGAACATTGTTGCGGGATAGATTCAGGAGGGAGTCTGGATTTGACAGAGATAATCATGTAAAGTATATTTCATCTATCAGATCTAATGAGAACTTCCCTTGCACCTGCCACCCCTAACATTAGTGTTACTGAAAAATAAGTTTTTTCTTTCTTATTTAATCATATTAATCTTTATAGAAATGATAAACTTAGACAATATTAGAAAATTAAAACATGTTATTTTAACAAGTTTGGCAAAGATATTAGACATTTCTTGATTCTAATTGAAAGGTATATCTAGGATAATCCTAGTAAATTTATCTTTAATATTATATTATAGCTGGTGAGTTTACTCAAGGTTAATCCCTAAAAATAAATATTTTCATATATAACTTACCTATAGGTGAAGGTATACCTTGAATTGAAAGAAAACTAATCTTAGAGTATTCTACAATTGTAGATAGATAAACTTTACATTAGATCAAAAATGGATGTCATCCCTTCTATCTTAGATACATTGATTTCCCCCACTTCAAAGTAATAAAATTAAATAAGATAGATGGTGAAAGGAAATTCATAAAATGATTTCCCCATGTCAAAAAGGAGATGATGAAAGGAAATTCATACAATGATTTCCCTCATCTCAATCAAATGAAAACATGCTTTTTTTTGAAGTGGTGAAAGGAAATTCAATATGGCGGTATATAGATAAATTCACCAGGGTACTGAACATGCTTGCTGGCAGTGAAGCAATATCTATGATGTCTTTAAGTTTGTCTTGCATATCTTCATCACATACTATGTTATTTAGTTCTTATTCAATGATACTTATGTCCTGATCCAATTAGGTTTCCTTAATGAAATCCACATATTATCTTTATAACCTTGAGATAAAACTAAGTTATTAAAATTATCATATTCTAGTTAAATTTAGTTTGATTATCCTAGATAATTCTTGGGTAAATTTAAAAAAAAAAGAAAAAAAAAAAAGAGAGAAAATCTTTATTAACTTGACTTGAGATTTATCACTAAGCATGTTCTAAATTTCTATATATGGTTATTTTTCTTACTCATATATAGAATTAAATCTCTAAAGGAAAGAAGATCAACTCCAGGAGAATGTTCAACCAACACAGGGAGGACATCCTAAGGTGGGGGCACTTCATCACTGGCACCTTCAATATACAAGAAGCTTATTTTCTCAGCACAAGACATAATTCCCTCCCAAAAGAAGCAGTTTGGAACAAAATTTGGGGCACTAAGCTCTGGAAAAAAATCATCACCTTCCATTGGTTAACGAAGAACAACAACATCCTTACTTGGGACAATCTAATGAAAAGAGGCTTTAGAGGCCCTTCCTGGTGTCACCTTTGTTGTACTGAGGAGGTGACTCAAAATCACCTTCTCAATATTTTCTCCTACAACTCACATCTTTGGGACCAATGCACCATCATCATGAGAACCTCAGATAGGAATCGTCTAGGTATCAGGGAAAAAATTGAGGGCTGGTGAGACTCAATTTTCCAATCTCCCATCCTCAACAGGATTTGGCAGCTCCTACCTAGATTTATTCTTTGGTAGATTTGGAAAGAACGGAATTGTAGAAAATTCAAATCTTCCTCCCTGAACTGGCAAGAATTCTGGTCTAAAATCCACTCCAACATAAAGGAAACAATCAACTTGGACCCCTGGACGGATCAGGATTTGAATTGCTCGACAAATGATCACATCATCCTCGATACTTGGGAACTCCATATCTCCCCCTCTCTTTCGTCCCCCTCACCAGGTAACACTAATAATATCAACCCCTCCCATTGGGAGGCTACACAAGTTGGGTATCACAAAATAAATTTCGATCGAGCCTCCAAGGGAAATCTGGGACCTGCGGGTTATGGGGAAACCATACGCAACAACAACGGAAAGATCCTCCACATCTTAGCTGGGAACTTGGGCTATAAAACCAACAATCCAACTGAAATTATGGGATTTCTCAAAGGACTGCAAGTAGCCAAAGCTCAAGGGATAAACCTCCTTATAGTAGAAGGTGATTCACAGATAGTCATTAACCTCCTCTCTCATATTCTAAATGGTATAGAACCAGAGAAGATATCTCAAAGTTGAAGACTCATGAACGTGTTGACCAGAATAAAGTCAATCCTTTGGCTACAATGGGTAATTATTCCCTCCCACATCCAAAGAAATGCAAATCAAGTAGTAGATATGCTGGCAAAATATGGGGTAGACCTGCAGGATGGAGACTTCTTCTTCTCTCTAGTCTCATCCCCTACTCACCCCTTCATGATCGCATGCAGAAACATGGCTCACAACAATGACCATCCCCTGGATGGGGTGATATCAGATATGGCGGGTGGAAGTCCAAACGATCGAACACATGGCCACATCTCTTGCCACCTCGAGCCAACTTAGCCCACACTCACCTCTGCCATTAATCCATATATTTAACTCATCGGTTGATGCTCCTATAAATTCAATTGAATTTGGATCGGTTTAATGTTATGGTGTTCTAGTTCATTGGAGAGATAATGGAAATGGGTTGGATGCAGGCCCACTCCCATCACCTTGCCTGGTTCAACGGTTTTAGGCCAGTGTTTTGGAAGGACATGGCTCATTCGAGCTCTTAGCCTCCTGATTCTTGGCCTCCTCCTGCAGAGTGTCTAGTGTTTTTCCTCTGGCTTGAGTTTCCTTGGTGCTCTTGACCCTCTGCGCCTAGCACTCATCCTCTGGTCTATTATTTCTGTTAGTTCTGGCTCAATTCTTGTCCCTCGAACAACAGTTATCACACTCTCCATCACTATGTTTTTCCTGATGCCTCAACTTCACGGTAAATCAAAATGAGGGGTGACCTGGTATGCTACCATAGGAATAGGTTTGAGAGGACGAGGCAAGAAGACTCTTCCATGCTTTCCTCAAGACCCTACATGTTCCTCCACACTGGATCCTCCCCTTTCTTCATCTCGCACCACCTCCATGGACCACCCTCCCGAACGGGACTCTACTCCATATTTTCCTATGTTTTCATCTCCTTATGCCTATTGATTTGAATGGTTTGACAGCGAGTGAAACTCCCTGGGCTTCGCACCAAATCTTAGCCCATCACCTCCCCTCCAGCCTCCTCCTCCCCCTCCTCCACTCTCTGTTCCCCCCTATTCTTTCAATCCCTTTATCTTCTTCTTCCTCCCCCCTCCCCTCTCCCGACGCCCCCACCTCGTCCTCTGATTTACCACCACCCCCTCCACCCTCTCCTATTTTCACCCGCTGCACTAGGAAGGAAGCTCTCAAGGACTCTTTGGACTCCATTAAGAGAGAAACTGAGGATGCCAATGGCACCATAAAAGAGATGCAGCATAGAGAAGAAGAAAATACTTTTCATGAGGAACTCTTGATGACTCTTCTTTAGGATCTCAGGCAATTTATTTCAAACACAAGTGCGCTAAGAAGGGACACTACACAAGACCAAAGGCATGAGAAGAGGCTTGACCCCAGCTATGGATAGCTTATTGTTTCTCATGTTTGTCATGTTTTTATGCTTCTAGATAGTTTCTCTCACAAGTTCTCTGCCCTATGTGACTTCTCAAATCTAGGAATTTATAGTTTTATCTCTTTTCGGTTTTTATTTTTTTGGTATGGACAGTCTAGCAGAAGGGATTTCTGCCCTGTGTGGCATACTAGATCTAGTTTTTTACATTTCAAGTTTCTGACAGTTTTTCAAGTTTTTCATGGTTACTGTGAACCTTAATTGCCATGTGGCAGTAGTGGTTTCCCACCAGGGAAATGCTGCCACAACCTCTTGGGATAGTATGACAACTGTAACTTTTACTGCTTAAGAGGTTCTAATACAAATTCTAACTTACAAAAAAAAAATCTCTAAAGGAAAGAAAGTATTTAGTTCAATTAAAAAATAAATAATGACTCCATTTACCCAATAAAGGAACTCGGTCTACATTTCTTTAGTGCCCAGGGAGCCACAATCCCTAGCTGGATCCTATGTTAGAACATAAGTCAAAATTTGGAATAAAAATTCAAATTTCGAATCCTTTCTTAAATTATTCCTGATTTTGTTGTTAATCAATAAAATTTCACTTTAGTGTTTCTATTTTATACACTAATAAAATTATTTGTTATGTTTTGATAGGGCATATCAATCCTATGTCGCCAAACCAAATGCTTATCAACATCAACGATTTACAAGATTTTGAGATTTAAAGTTGCGAAAAGTTTAATAAAAGTATAATTCCCGTTTGAATTTCCACTTTGGGACTTCGCGCTTCGATAGTCTAAGATTAAATGTTTAAAGGTCCTCTTAACCTCGATGTCACGAAGCTCCAGAGTCCTGAAGTTCTGTAATATTGCTTTATAAACTAAAGTACTCAGCTAACATTTCCTATGCCACCTAGAATATTTTACACATGGAGACACGTGGAACTTATTTTGGGCATTGTTTGACACATAATTCGCACATTTCAAGATGAAATTTGTCACCCATGTTCTCACGACACGCCATCATATGTGACATCATCCTATGATGTCACTCTGGGAGATTGTCCTCCAATATATTGAATTAGTAACGAATCCAAGAAGTGTCGAAGTGTTGAAGATTAAAGGTTAAGTAGTGATTTATTAATCTCAATTAAGGGTAACTAATCACTTCTCGACTCTGTCCTTCGAGATAATTTTAAAATTTTATATTTCAATAATCCCAAATACCCAAAGTCCCGAAGCGTTGAAGGCTTAAAAATGTGAAGCAATGGTTAATTAAGTAAATATTCATTAAAGATAATTAATCATTATGTGACTTTGGC
>JZKD02S1739690.1:91853-106252 GCA_000966675.3 Picea glauca
ATGTTGTTCTTTTCTAATTTGAGGATCCCTAAAAATAGACATCAATTTATTTTTTTGAGATACTCAAGTCTTTAACTCGGTTTCTATCCAATCTAGTGTTATAATACTCAAACATTATTGCCCTATATTCAGATATAGAAGTCAATTTCCCTTGGGCTCTTTCAATGGACCTCACAATGACGTCTAGTGAAGTGGCCAAGGACTCTCTTTGGGGTTCCCTTATGCCCATTAATTGATTTACAAGTGTTCTTAATGTGGCCAACCCCTCATCAATTTGGATGTTTATGTTGGGTGGTTGTGGCAAGTTGGGATTTCCCTTGCCTTGGTATGTTGGTTGGTGGTTTACATCATCTTTGGGTTCCATTTTATAATATATATTGCAATTTAATAAGGCATGACATGTAAATTAGGTTGGTTTTTTCAATTAAAATAGAAAATTACAAAAAACATCAACACAAATTTTAAGAAAAAAATAAAAAAATAAATAATAATAATCTCATTTATTGTAACTTATTTACAATTATTTTTAAAGGGGAAATGTTAGGCACTGTAAGAGGTGTTTGCTAAATTTTCTAGATGATATTTCTCTATAAAATTACAAATTTCTATGATTTGGATTATTTTAGAATATATTAAATTAATTGAATAAAAGTAAAAATTACTAAATTGGGAGGAAAAGAAGAGAAATCAAGCATACATGGCTTGACTAGGACATCGTGGAAAGATATTTATAGAGCTCCTCCTCTCCATTTTCCCAATGAGGGTTAAAACACAAGTGTGATGTGTGAAAATGGGCACAAATCGCATCCATGACCAGTTAAAAAACTATATCAGAGGAACGCATGCATGTTCCTCTTAGGAATGCACAGGCATTGTTAAGAACATGCAGGTGTTCTTGCTGATGAACCTACATGGAAATTTGAGTGGAGGTTTGGGATTTTCCAAACCTATAGAATTAGGAATGCGTGCATGTTCCTAAGAACATGCACATATTCCTGCTGACCCCCTTGCCACTTTTTCATCCACCAACTTTGTGCACACACCCATACCTATTGTATTTTAATACTTCTTAGGGTATTATAGTTAAGAAATTATGAAAAAAACCTATTTGTATTTTGAATGATTGAGTTAATGAAATGAAAAAGGTTTGGATGTTCGATTGGTTTCCCATTTCGAATTTTTAGGGTGAATCTTGTGTAAACTATGAATGTTCCATTGTTTTTTTTCGCTATTCTTAAGAATATGTTTTCATTTCTTCTCTTCATAGGTTAATCATTTGTAAATTATCTTCATTTGGTATTATAGCTACAATTTAGACAATTATTTGAGGAGCAAGGGAAATTTGTCCCTACAATAAAAAAATTCCTAAGTGGCAGCTCCACATCGATGATTCTTGTGTGTGAAGGAAAATGAGGAGAACTTCAAGGGTAGATATAAAAATATTTAATGGACAAAACTTGAAGTTTTGAAATCTTAATATGGAATATATTCTTGTGGATGGGTTATTGTGTCAGTAAAACAACCCACATGTATGACAATAAAACACAAGGAAAATATGGATAGGAAGGTGAAGACTGGTATGAGAAATAAATCTCTATGGTTTGGAGTAAGACCACAACAAACAGAATGACACCAAGAAATCAAATCAAATATCAAGTATGCTAGATAAATGTAAATTCCAAAAAAATAAAGGCTAGAAGCCTACCTCCTCTGGGAATTCATAGGAGACTACCGTTGAGCTCACAATCCAATGCTTGATACCTACAACTTGTCCTCAACATTCAAGATACACAAGCATATGGAAAATATATGAAATGTTAGCATATAAAATAGCATAATTCATCAAAATATATACAAAATTCACCCATGGAAAATAATATAAACATTTGCAACATATAATTGGATCGGAAATAAGTATTTCTATTAATATAATAAGTAGGAGTACATAGGTGACCACCTCCTGTATCAGAAGCTCGTCGAAAATGAGAAGCTAAGTCCCTCCAGCTGGGCCTTCACCACCTCAATCCTCCATAAGGAAAGCTCACAAGTTCTAGAATTAATTGTGTTCCTCCTTCAAAATATAGGGAGAGAGTCGGGGTAACATAAGGAGAGTTCAAACTTAAAGGACTATGGGATGAAAACTCAATACGAGGAAAAATTTCTCCAGAGTATATTTTCTCTCAACTTTTTTCCCTCCTTCAAGGATTCTATATGGCTCAATATGTAGCCTCCAAAGGGAATTGAATGGTATAATAGGAGTGTTTCCAACATATGAAATGAAAAGGGTCATGGATCCCATGACTTGGCATGGAAAACCTGAAATATTTTTAATTTTTAGCAAAAAACCCAATGTACATGTGTTGTAATGGAGCAACCTACGTTAATCTGGATTTTATGAGAAAAACGAAATGAATATAGATTATTAATAGGTGCTTAAAACAAAATAATAGAGATACAGTAAAACTAGTTTTCCATTCAATAACGAAATAAGTTGAAACTGTAAAATGCAGCAGAAACAAGCTTGTTAGAATGGTGGTGGCTTATCTCTGAGAAGAGATGTGACGGTTGCGCTCATTCCCAAGAAGAAGATTACAATGAGGCTCTAAAGGAATTTTTACAATAAACAGGAATTCCCAAAACCCTAGACATTCAAAAACCTAACCCTAGGAGATGAAGCGCCAAAAGTCATGTGGGCCCCGTTTGGGTAAGTTAGTACATTAACTTCCTGGGGTTGTAACTTTTGCATACCATCTTTGTTTTAGGCGTATGATAGCCTATTGGAAAGGTATCATCGAGGAGATTCATTTTGGGGTCTCAATCATTCCTTTGGGTATCTTTGAGTTCATTCAATCCTGAAAAATCCTCATTTAGGCCCTCAAAATGGACCTGGAAGTTAAAAACTGCTAAAAATAGTAAATTGCCAAAATTGTCAAAAAATTGTTTTGAGCCAGTCAAAAAAGGTGGGTGGCCATCAATATCCACTTGGATCAATCCTAACTCCTTAGGAATAAATGGTATCCATTGTGTTGAGGTCCCCCATCAAATGAGGAAATTTCTGTTGAATTTGGCCCCAGGTGAGCCACTTGCCTTGGTGCAGGAGCTGCCCTGCTTTAACAACTCGATAAAGCTAGATCCTTTGCGGTCGAGTGCCCTTGATCTGTGGGTCCACAATATGATCATTGGATTCCTATTGTATGCAGTCAGGGTTGAGCTATGTTGGTGTCAGTTGTTCTGCTACTTCTGAGGTGTCCAATAATGGTGGGAGATAGGGGCGAAGGAGATCCACGTTGAACACTGGGTGCAGGCCAAGGAAAGGAGGAATGTTGAGCTGAAAATAATTATCCCCCATGGCCTTAGTGATGGTGTATATCCCATAATGGCATGGGTGAAGCTTCCGATGGGGTCTGGTAAGGCGTTCTTTTTGCAAGTGCAACCAAAATTTGTCGCCAACCTGAAACTTATGTGGCACACGATGTTGATCATGATGTTGCTTGTACTTGTCATTGGAATTATGTAGTATATCCTAAACTTGTTGGCGGATGTGCTGGATCCTCTCAATGAACTAGGTGGCTTTGTCAGCTTCAGTTGGAGCAGGAGATGAGTTGGTCGAGGTGACTGCAATGGAAAGTGAAACATCTATGGGACCCAATGGTTGGAATCCCAACCCCACCTAAAAGGGGTTGTGGCTAGTTGATCTATGCAGGGCTCGGTTGTAGCTATGTTAGACATAGGGAAGGCTCTCATCCCATGTGCGAGGGTGCTATGAATTATACATGCGAAGGATATGCACAATCATTCGATTTACAACCTCTGTTTGTCCATCTATCTGAGGGTGGAAGGTCGTGGATTTGGTGAGTTTGGTGTCCACCAGTGACCAGAGGCTCGACCAGAATGCGCTGAGAAATTGAATGTCCCAATCTGAGACAATGGTTTGTGGGATTCCAAAATGTGCCCAGACTCATTTAAAGAAGAGCTTGGTAGTGGCCTCTACTGTGATGTTCTTCTTGCAAGCAACCAAAATCGTCATCTTAGAAAAGTGATCAACAACCACAAAAACACAGTTGTTTCCCCGCTTGGTGGATGGGAGGATCAACATGTAGTCCATTGATATGGATTCCCATGGCCTGTCAGGAGTAGGAAGAAGGGTGTATAGGCCCTGTTTCTTAGTGCTCGGTTTAGCAATCACGTAGGCAGTGTAGGACCTGACATACTTGCTGACCTCCTGTCGAAGTTTCGGCCAGTAGAAATGTTTATGTAGCATTGCCACTATCTTTTTAATGTCGGAGTGTCCTGCCACCTGAATGTAGTGGGCTTCCCATATCAGCTTCGCTCGCTCACTTGATGGAACATAGATATGGCCCAGATGACACAACAACCCATCCTGAAGATGGAAATTATCAAAAACTGCGTTTGCCCCCAACATTTGGTAGGTCATGGTGAAGTCTGGGTCTATCTCATAGAGTTTGGACCATCTAGAGGTCTCATGGCTGCAAGAGTCTAGCACTGTGGTGAGTGCCGTAACTGGTGGTCTGCTGAGGCAATAAGCGATGCGATTGGTGATTCCTATTTTATACTTGATGTTGAAGTGGAATTGTTTCAAGTATGTGGACCACTTCTGATGGCGGTCATTCTAAAATTTTCCTTGTGTCTGCATGAACTACAGTGGCTTATGATCAGTGTGGACGACTGTCTCCTTCTCAAGAATGCAGTGTCTCCACTGGCGGTAGGCTTGCACAATGGAGTACATTTCTTTGTTGTAAGTAGGGTATTTACGGACAACATCTGATAATGTCTCACTATGATAGGCCATGGGGTGGCTGTGTTAAGTGAGAAAGACACCCACAACATAGTCAGAAGCATCTGTCTCAATCTCAAAGGGTTGTTGCAGGTCTGGGAGTTAAAGTATTGGGGATGAGCACAAGCATTGCTTCAAATCATCGAACACTTTTTGTTGGGACCGCCCCCATGAAAATTTCACCTTAACACCACCCCTGGTTATTTGGCTGAGGGCCCATGCAATATGGGACAATCCTGACATGAGCCTGAGGTAGAAATTGGCCAGGCCCAAGAAGCTCTGGAGCTCAGTGAGTGTGGTTGGGGCTGGCCAGTCACAAATGACTTGGATCTTGGCTGGATCCACATGTACACCATGTCGATCAATGATGTAGCCCAGGTAATGGACCCTGTCCATGGCGAAGGAGAATTTTTCCAAGTTGGCGTATAGCTTGTGTTGTCATAGGGTGTGCATAACCTGCTGAATATACTACAAGTGTTCGACCCAAGTCTTATTGTAAATGAGAATGTCATCCAGATACACCACTAAAAAATTATTGGTGAATGGTTGTAGGATATCATACATCAACCTCATGAAAGTGGTTGACGCATTTGTCAAACCAAATGGCATGACCAACCATTCAAAAAGGCCTTCCTTTGACTTGAAGGAAGTCTTCCATACATCTGTATGTTCTATCAGGACCTGGTGGTAGCCAGACTTCAGATCAATCTTACTAAAGTATTTGGCCCCCGTGAGTTGATCAAGGAGGTCATCGATTCGGGGAATCAGGTACCAATTTCTGACTTGATTTTATTCATAGCCTAGTAATCAATGCAGATTCACCAGGTTCCATCTTTCTTTTGTACCATCATGATTGGGCTCCCGCAAGGTGATGAGTTGGGACGGATGTGACCCTTGTGGAGAAGCTCTTAGATCTATCGCTTGATATCCTAATTCTCTAATAGAGAGAAACAATAGACTGGCCCATTGGGAAATAGTGTGCTGGGGGTTAGATCGATGGGGTTCTTGACCTGGCAGTGCAGAGGTACCCTGATAGATGAGGAGAAGATATCCGAGTATTCTTCCATGACCTTATCTACTTGCTTCTGCTGTGTGGAGAGGTCGGTCGCAGAGACCCTGAATGTGGCTATGATATTTCTCTTATTCTAAGAGAAAATCATGAAGAAGACAAACTTCCCTGTCTGAGAGATGACCTTCCTAAATTGCTTAGTAGAGATCAAGGAAATAGCACTAGGTCGGACTACCTCGGGTATCCTGTACAATTTTATGTTCAAAGTAATAATAACACTACGAGGCCTAGACTTATATACAAAATGATGTTTCCATAAATAATGTTGGCCCAAAAGAACATCACAAACTTCGAGAGGAGCATCATCACACAATACCTCATCTTTGAAGGGCTTGATTTTGTACAACATTCGACACTATTGGCTGATGCAAAGATCGCTTCCTTGGAGGATCCATTGAATTGTGTAGGGTTGTGGGTGCGGCGTTGTCAGCAAGGCCAGCCGCTTGACGACCTCTGCTGAGATGAGGTTCTTCTGGCTACTTCTATCAATGATGAAGTGTAGCAGGGTGCCTTTTACCCACATCTGTGAATGGAAGAGGCACTCTCCTTCTTCTGGCTCATCTGGTTCACCAGGCTGGAGCTTGGTGGTAGAAACGATGGCAATGGGTTCTGCATCAATGATCTGTCTTCCCCTTTCTAGTTCTGGCTCAGAGTCAGAATCTACATATGATTCAGAGGCTTTCACTTCAGCCACCAGTGACTTCTTTGAGCGACAGTTAGTAGTGTTATTCCAAGGGCTCTTATGGAAGTCGCACCACTTCCCGGTATCTTTCTTTTTATTTTTGGTGTCCTTCTTTGCTTGCAACTTGGACTAGTTGTCCTGATAATTTCCATATTTTCTCTGTCCTTTTTTGGGGGGTTGGTGCCACCCTTTACTAGATTTTGTTGTGAGGGGTTCCCAGGCCCAAATTGCTGCGTCTTTTGTTTGAGCTTCTGCTCGATTTTGACGACATATTGGTAGGTCGCGCCCAAGGATGAGGTGTCTAGAAATTCCTTTTCGGTCTATATGTATATATGTAGATCACCAATATACTTGAGCACCAGATGTCGCTCCAAATCTTTGATACCTAGTTTGGTGTGCAAGGTATGGAAGATATTTGTGAAATCTGACATTGCTTGGTCTCTTTCTTGCCGCAGTGTAGTCCATTTGGTATACAGGTCGTCATAACTTTCGAAAGGGTAGTATTGTTCCTTAATAGCATCCCTGAAGGATTCCTAGGTGGCCATGACTATAAATAATGAGGTTTTCTCTGTTTCCTTTTGCTCATAGAGGGTTTCCCACCAATCTTTGACATGGGGAATGAATTTGAGGAGTGCAAAAGTAATATTTTCTCTATTCGAAAAGTTATGAACAGAAAAAATACCCTTCTAGTAGATTCAACCACTTGTCTACAACATATGCATCTATTTGACCTTCAAATACAAAAATATCGAAGTTTATTTGTACCTTGAAGGGGGTGGCACCTCCGCTCAAAGAAGATGCATCGCCTGGTGGTAGCCGCCGAAGGATTTGTGCAAAACTATCCATCATCTCGTTCCTCTGTTGTGTGAGGGCTTCCTTAATCAACAGTTTGAAAGGATCTCCTATCCCTTCATATTTCTTTTCACCTGCCATGAGAGGTCTCTTGGGAGTGTGAGAGATTTTTTCCTCAAGAGAAACAAGCTCGAGACCCAACTCTTTGTGCTTCGACCTTGTTGGGGACATGCACTAAGACGATAAGGAGAAGACCGCTCTGATACCACTAATCCAGATTTTATGAGCATAATGAAATGAATACGGATTATTAACATGTTCTTAACACAAAATAACATAGATACAGTAAAACTTCTTTTCTATTCAATAATGAAATAAGATGAAACTGTAAAATGCAGTGGAAACAAGCTTGTTGGAATGGTGGCGGGTTATCTCTGAGAAGAGATGTGACGGTTACGCTCATTCCCAAGAAGAAGATTACAATGAGGCTCTAAAGGAATTTTTACAATAAACAGGAATTCCAAAAACCTTAGAAATAAAAAACCTAACCCTAGGAGATGAAGCGCCAAAAGTCATGTGGGCCCCGTTTGGGTAAGTTAGTACATTAACTTCTTGGGGTCGTAACTTTTGCATACGATCTCCGTTTTAGGCGTATGATAGCCCGTTGGAAAGGTATCATTGAGGAGTTTCATTTTGAGGCCTCAATAATGCCTTTAACTATCATTTATTTGGGTTGATCCAAAAAAAAACCTTCATTTAGGTCCTCAAAATGGCCCTAGAAGTTAAAAACTACTAAAAATAGTAAATTGCCAAAATTGTTAGAAAATCGTTTTGAGCCAATCAGAAAAGGTGGGTGGACACTGATATCCACATGGATCATACGTATACACAAGTTATATAACTGTAGCCTACATATATGGACAAAAAGTTAAATTTTTGACTTTTGACTACGCAAAATGGGGAAACTGAGTCTGCAGAGGGAAAGGGAAGGCCATCAAAGCATTATGGATAGAGTGTGGAAAAAATTGTTATAACAAAGAGTATGATCTCACTACACTTTTCAGATTCACTGTTGTTTAAGGTATCAATAAATCCAATACTAGGGAACTATGGGATAGATTACAAGCTTTGTATAAGACAATGTCCCTAATAAACAAATTATTTCTTTAAAATACATTGTACCTTCTTAGGATGAAGGATGTTGACTCCATGATAGAGAATATTAATGCTTAATTTATCACTATGGTAAGAAAGTTATCCAAATGATATTAAAATGTATGAAGAATATAAATTTATTACTCATTTATGTTTTTGCCAAATTCATGGGATAATATGATTGTGGTCATTAGTACTACATCCACTTTAAACATTGAGGATGTAGTTGTAACCTTGTTATGAAAATAAATGAGGTAAAATTCCATAGTGGTTTGAACCAATGATACATTTTTTGCGAGATGTCATGAACGAAATCAACATAATCCCCCTTGTTTAGAAGGTACTAAATTGGAAATGCTAAGGACATGGTTGAAATATGCATCACTCTCCAAAATAAGAGTGGGATTGATCGAAGATTGCATTGGTTATGTCATTTCCTTATAATTCTCACTCTCTAAGAGAAGAGGGGGATCGATCGAATATTGCATCGGCATGAACACTTCCTCAACCACTGGTTGAATAGGATGTGAGACAACATGGTCAAGAGATGTATCACCCACCAAAACAAGAGTGGTGTCGACCAAAGATTGTATCAACATGACTACTTCCTCAACCATTGGTTGAATAGGATGCAAGACAAAATGGTCAAGAGATTTATCATCCCCCAAAACAAGAGTGGTGTCGGTCGAATATTGCATCGACACAACTGGTTCCTCAACCACTGGTTGAATAGATTGTTGGGAAAATAAATATGACTCAGAGCTAGAAGGGCCAACATACAAGGACCACGAATTTTGTACCATGGAAATAGCAGAGCACAAATGAGTTAAGTGATCTCCTTTGCAAAGTTTACAAAGGAACTTGGGATTACATATTATATGTCTAGGATTCTCAATCATATTAATGCCCCCAACATGACTTGTAGTGGCCAGTGAAATGCTCCCAAAATGACTTGCAGAGGCTAGTAGTGGATCTCCAACATGACTTGCAAAGGTTGGTGATGTTTATCCAATGTGACTAGCAGTGACTAGAGTCGTTCCCCCAGCATGACTTGGAATGACTGGTTTCTTTCCCTTAGCAGGACTCACAGTGGTTGGTTTTTGATCTCCAACGTGAGTTGCAGAGGTTGGTTTCATGAAAGGATATGAAGGTATCATCCCATATGGGAATGCTTGCGAGGAAAAAGTGATATGATACAGATTACCCATGTGAGGATATACATTTCACCCCGACGAAGGAAATTCATGCGGGGGGTTGCCCAAATTAGAAAAATGATTACACCATGATGTAATACCAAAGGTTGGAGGAGGATTTTCCATAAGAAAATCATTCATGGGAAAAGGAATTGTGGATGAAGGATAGACAGATGGGATATAGGAAGTAGAAACATTTCCCATTTGTCCATTCCATCCTTGAAAATTATAACTAGGATTGGTTCCTGTCATAGGAAATGACTGAGGGATATGCCCCCCACCAAAAATGAAAGGATTATAAGGAGGTGGCGTGCACCCCCGCCCCCGACCCAAAACTAGCATTGATGTTGGGTGTTGGAAAGGAGGATGATATGTGTGAAGTCATATTTGGCATACCAAAAGAAAAAGGATTAGAGGCGAGAGGCATAAGCTGAGTACTATAACAAGGAATCCCCATGAAAAAGGTGCCAGGGAGAGTGGATATCGATGATGACAATGTCATACCACTCAAAAATATAAAATGATTCGTCTCCATGGACTGAGATGAGCTCATGGACTGGGTAGCGCTAACTTAGGGAGTCCCTAGATTCTAAGTAACCGATGATGAGGGAGTCACAGGGACTCCACTAACTATAGCAGAGGTTAGAGTTGAATTAATTCTTATAATGGGATTATCGTGAGCTTGAGTAATGAATATGTACATACCACGTTTATTAATTCTATGCCTTCTAGGAGGCAACATCAATATCATACCAAACTTTGGTAATTGAATCGAGAGTTGAAAAGACTACGAGGAGGTTGGTCTTGCTCCACGATGACTAAAATCTCATGATGCAATGAAAAATACTAAGGCCAACTAATATACAAAGAGAACTCTCCTAAATAAAACTAGAAGCCAAATGTACACAAACAAGTGAGGATGGTTGAAAAGGGACCTCCCGAACTAAAGAAGGTATGTCTCTCCTAGGAGGGGATGAGACACCCAAACAATAGAGTGGAGGTAATAGAATCAATTATAAGGACCCTCATGGGCTTCATAACATTATCGGTCAAATCCCTTCAAAGAGAAAATCCTCCATAAATTTTGTGTGTTGTCCGATCCATATCTAACTCAGGGTACCTACAGAATAACCCCTGCAAGTAACTTGTGTGGTTACGTAGGTCATGCAACTATGGTCATCATGAAGTAACCAATGCTTGGGTGAACATTCATAGGTCAGGTCCACCATATGGGTAGGGTATCTAATCCTGAAGCTCAAGAAGCACCAAGGTACCCCAAGAACCACTAGATATGAATATAACCCCAGAAATATATCTGATGCTAGGAAGGTATTGGAGGGCTATCTCTTCAACCAAATTCACGCGACCTCTTCATTATATCTAGTTTTAGTGGAATATCACGAGGACACAATTTATACAATGGGTTTCACCACTCCCTGGTTAGACACATATGTTGAATTTTGTAGCCTTGGAGAAGTTTAATCACAAAATCCTATTCCAAGGCCCTAAATTTTAAACTTGTTTGTGTACACTAAAAAATAAAAATTTTATAATCAATTTTAATTGTTGCATGCTAATTTTGGTGGTTTTTGTTTACTCAATAGGTATGGTTGTGAAACTAATGGTGTTATGACTCACCATATGAAACATTCACATGTGAAAACATTGTTAAGTACTAGTCTTGTTTTTCAAAAGAAATGGTATGCTTCTAAATGTTGTGCACAAGAAGCAATCTCTTCCAATTTCAATGACAATGCAATCTTTCCTTAAATTCCAATACTAATGCAATCTATACAAAAGTGCAAATGCTTCAAATGAAATGATTTTTTTTTGTATTTTCAATATAGGAAAATGAAAATGAAAAAAAAAACGTTTTTGCATTTTCCATATAAAGGAATGAAAATGCAAAAATGAACTAATAACCTCTCAATCAGGGCCTATTGCAAGCAGAAGAAGACAAGACAAGTAGGGCACAAAGAAGCTACTACTTAGAACTAAATGCAAGGACTAAACATGACAAAAATAACAAGAATCATTCTTTCCAAAAAATAAACAATAAAACAACTTCCTATTACTCTGGAAGCACTCAACAAATAGAACAGAGACCCAACAAGACTCAACAACACTTAGAACCCACCCAGAAAACACCAAAATGAACCAAAAAAGGCTTAGAAAAATATGTAAGTGATTGTTCAGGGAACACACACATATATATGCACCCGAGACACAGACAACCTACGTATACACATGATTATTTAGGGAAAACCCACATATGACAACAAAAACACTAACTGGGTAAGGATTAAGAAAAGAAACTTAGATATACAACAATGTACAAGGTTTTAAGCTACAAGAGACACGGAAACTCAGGAAAACAAAGAGAAATCAAAGAGAAAAATCACCAACAAACCCCAAAAGGGAGAAATCACCAATGGAGTCGTCAATTCTATTATGTGGAAAATATCTATGGTTTGGGGTAGGACCACAACAGATAGAACAACACCAAGAAATCAACTCAAATTTCAACTATGCTAGATAAATGGAAATGTCAAAAAAAGTAAGGCTAGAACCCTACCTCTTCTGGACATTCGTAGGAGACCAATGTTGATCACACAATTAAATGCTTGATGCCTACAACTTGTCCTCAACATCCAAGATACACAAGCATATGGAAAATGTATGAAATGTCATCATATAAACTAGAATAATCCATCAACATGTATAACAAATTTACCCAAGGAGAATTATATAAACATTTGCAACATATAATTGGACGAGAAAAGAGCATTTCTATTAATATAATTAGTAGGAGTACATATGTGACAACTTCCTGTATCAGCAAGTTATCAAAACCAAGAAACTAAGTCTCTCCACCTTGGCCTTCACCACCTCAATCCTCCACAAGGAAATCTCACAAGTTCTAGGAGTAATTGGGTTTCAACTTCACAATATAGAGAGAAGTTGGGGGATGAACATAAGGAGAGTTTAGAATTAAAGGACTAAGGCATGCAGACTCAATACAAGGTGAAATTTCTCCAGAGTGTATTTGCTCTCAACTTTTCTCTCTTCTTCAAGGCATGTATATGGCTCAATTTATAGCCTCCAAAGGGAATTGAAGGGTCTAATTGCAACATTTCTAGCATATGAAAGGCCAAGGGTCATGGATCCTATGCCTTGGCATGGAAACTATTTTTAATTTTGAGCACAAAACCCGATGTACGTAGGTTGTAATGGAGAAACCTACGTATACACAAGTTGTATAACTGTAGCCCGCATATATGAACAAAAAATTGAATTTTTTACTTTTGATTGAGAAAAATTGGGAAACTAATTCTACAAAGGGAAAGGGAAGGCCATCAAATAATTATGCATAGAGTGTGGAAAAAAATTCTATAACAAAGAGTATGATCTCACTACACCTTTCAGATTCATTGTTGTTTAAGGTATCAATAAATCCAATACTAAGGAACTATGGGATAGATTACACGATTTGTATAAGATAGTGTCCCTAATAAACAAACTATTTCTTTAAAATACATTGTACCTTCTTAGGATGAAGGGAGGTGACTCCGTGATATAGAATCTTAATGCTTAATTTATCATTATGATAAGTCGGTTAGCCAAGTGATATTACAATGTATGAAGAATATAAATGTATTATTGATTTATGTTTTTTCCAAATTCATGGGATAATCTTATTGTGGTCATTAGTACTACATCTACTTTAAACATCGAGGATGTAGTTGCATCCTTGCTATGAAAATAAATGAGGTTAAATTTCATAGTGGTTTGAACAATTGATGCACTTTTTGTAATAGGTCATCAACGAAATCAACATAATCCACCTTGTTTAGAAGCTATTGAACTGAAAATGCTAAGTACATGGTCGAAAGATTCATCACTCTCCAAAATAAGAGTGGAATTGGTCAAATATTTCATTGATGATGTCACTTCCTTAGACTTTTCACTCTCCAAGAGAAGAGTGGGATCGAATGAAGATTTCGTAGGCATGACCACTTCCTCAACTGCTGGTTGAATAGAATGTGAGACAACATGGTCAAGAGACGTATCACCCCCCAACACAAGAGTGGTGTCAGGAAAATATTGCATCTGAATGACCTCTTCCTCAACCATTGGTTGAATAGGATGTGAGACAACATGGTCAAGAGATGTATCACCCCCAAAAAAAGAGTTGTTTTGGTAGAAGATTGCATCCACATGGTTGATTCCTCAACTTCTAGTTGAATAGATTGTTTGGAAACTAAAGATGACTCAGAACTAGAAGGGCCAACAGACAAGGACCATGCATCTTGTACCATGAAAATGGCAGAGAAAAAATGAGTTAGATGATCTATTTTACAAAGTATATAAAGGAACTTGGGCTTATGTCTTATACGTCTAGAATTCTCACTCGTATCAATGCCCTAAGCATGACTTGCAGTGGCCAATGACATGCTCCCATCATGACTTGCAAAGTCTAGTAGAAGATCTCCAACATGACTTAAAGAGGTTGGTGATGTTTGTCCAGTGTGACTAGCAGTGACTAGATTCATTCCCCCAACATGACTTGCAGAGGTTGGTGATGTTTGTCCAGTGTGAATGGCAATGACTAGAGTCATTCCCCTAATATGAATTGGGATGACTGGTTGATTTCCTTCAACATGACTCACAGTGGTTGGTTTATGATCTCCAACATGACTTGTAGAGGTTGGT
>JZKD02S1739701.1:0-12268 GCA_000966675.3 Picea glauca
GTGCAATGTATGTTTTGAAAACCCAAAATCTTCAAGATTAAGTTAAAAAGACTCAAACTCTTTAGAAAATTAATATACAATATTATAAACTTTTTGAGAATAACTACAAAATTCTCACATTTTTTTATGTTTTTTATAATATGTTTTGTTAAAAATTTGATATTTATATAATTAAGTAAAATGAAGAATTTTACTTTTAAATGATAATATCTCTTCACTTATACTTTATATTTTGTTGGAAAAATAAGATAATTTATAAACCTTATATTTTGTTGGAAAATTAAGATATCATTCTTAGAAAAACACATATTTGACATAGTTATTCAATTTCCTACTTTTTCATCTTCTTACAGCATATTCAAATTCATTATAAAACTACCTTGAATAAACCCTCCAAGTTAACATGTTGTTTTTCAAGATTTGCATTGCCAATAACTTACCATTAAAAACCATCAATAATTAAAAAAAACTCATACTCTTCAAAAAAACAATAAAAAAATAAATTAATATACAATATTTTACACTTTAAAAATAACTACAAAATTCTCACATTTTTTATGTTTTTTTATAATATGTTATATTAAAAATAAATTATATTTATATAATTAAATAAAATGGAAACTTTTACTTTTATGTTTTTTTATAATATGTTTTGTTAAAAATAAATTATATTTATATAATTAAATAAAATGGAAACTTTTACTTTTAAACGATAATATCTATTCAACTCCATCTCTTTATTATTTAATGACTAAAAGCATTGCATTTTATCCTCTATTATTTATGGATTTTAATTTTAGTGGAATTCTTCATTTGCTTCCATTCATTATTCAAAATGCAAGAATTAAACTTAAACCTACATTCAACTATCTCTATCTCTTTATTATTTATTATTATTTAATGATTAAGAGTATCGTATTTTATTCTTTAATTTGAATGATAGTATTTATTTGCTTCAGTTCATTATTAGTTTTTTTCATGGAACTATAATAATGGGTTTTTTTTATGTGACATTCATTTGCACTTTACCATAAATTTGTGTATGCAAAATAATGTTTAACATAGGAAAACAAATATATATTTTTGGAAATAATAAAAAAAAAAAATATTTTTTTCATTTCTAATTGGTTTATAGAATTGAAGTGTTATTGCTCCCTTCAAATCTTTCAATATGTAGAATTAATTACATAATCAATGAATTTCACCAATTATCACATCTAAATATAAAAAGTTGTACTATATATTTATTATTATGCATTATTATATTTATTATCTAATATATTATTTATAATATTTTTGTTATATTTATTAATATTATGGTTCATTATACATTTTGAATAATAAACAACCTTCAATTATTATTTTTGGACAAAACTTCACCTAATCTTTCCAATAAAAAAACAATTAATTTATTGATTTTGATCTTCACCCAACCTTTCCAATAAAAACCAATTAATTTAATTAATTTATTGATTTTGGTGATATAAATTAACCTAGGTTGAAGAATTATGTCCTTAGATGAGTCGCACCAAAATGATGTGTTGTAACTTATCCATAATAATGATACCTATAAGCATAATGGATCAACTTCCTAGGAGGAAACGACCTCTTCGCTTGGCGTGTGAGTCTTGCAAGGGGCTGATAGTTGCAGGTGAAGCAGTGGTGTGTCTTTTCACTACTTTATTTCAGTGCGTGTATTGTAGTGAAATGCATGCTTATCTGCCAACGTGTAGTGGCCCCTCGTGTCCTTCGCGGGCCGACATTGCGACGACCGACCTACCTAGCAGATACTTTATCTTCAGAAGAAGAGATCAAGAGGCAAAAGGAAACATCACAGAATTTGGAGATCTTTAAGGTTTCAAGGGTGTGTTGGGCTGAGCATGGCAATGGTAAAACCTAGGTGGGGCTTGAGTTTGAAATTGTCTGTGCAACGCGTTATGGCAATGGAAAATCGGGCGTGGCGAGCCTCCTTCTTTACCTACGATAAGGGCAGGCTGTTCGACGACAGGGAACGAGCGGCCGAGAATGTTTTCATACAGGTTATGCATACAATGCTTTTTTCATTTCAACGTTAAATCATTACAGTACTTCTCTCAGTATGATATGAACTCTGATATCATTACATCACTTCTCTGATATGAACTCTGATATTAGTATACTCTTCAGAAGTGGGAGAGAGAGAGGCTGGAAAAGCTCAATAAGAAGAAGATGAAGATGGCAGATCAACAGGAGGTAATACCTATATGATAAAAATAATTATGTTTTTGGTGTTTCTGCTGAATAACTTTGTTGATTTTTCTTGGTTTAACAGTGGCAGAGACGGCAGGAAAGCGCGGTTAAAGCTGAAACGGCGTCTCCAGAACCAGAGAAGGAACAGCGTCCTGCTCTTGGCTGAGGGCAACACAATCTAAATTTTTGTATATTATGTACACCTGACTTTGGCTTTTTATTTACAGAGTTAGACAGAACGGCTAGTTCTGATGTCAACATCCATCAACGATTTCGGTCTTTTAAATTATAAATATGTCTAAATCAGGGTTTGCAGCTTTACCTGAGAACCAAATTTTATTTTCTGCAAACTTTTGAACTTTCAGTACSTCGAATTTGATTTCTTTTGTCAATCTGCATATACACTGCGCAAATTTTCTGGTGCGGCAAGATTCCAACTGAGTAAAATTAAATACGTGAAAGTAGAACTAATTTCTAGTAACTTTTCAACGATCCGTGCCTGGTTATCACCACTCCGGCACGTCAACCTATATAATGGAGGCCCACCCAGTCTACTTATTCGTCTTCTTATCCAAATAGTTTATCTACAATACCTTTTTAGTTTATCGAAATAGTTTATCTACAATACCCTTTTAGTTTATCGAAATAGTGAACAAATTCTAAAGACAAAATTATGACCATTTTAGTGTGGTAAGTCTTTCAAGCTAGCAGAATTGTTACACAATGTACATTTAATACACAATGCCAAAAATGGCTTTGGAAAAATGTTTCTTACTTCAATCGAGTCATTAATTCTTTTAAGTTTGATTGAATTTCAACTTTTTTATTCATTGGTTACATTTAACTTCTTGAATGGTTTGTGGAGTATACTTCTTAAGAAAAGACCAAGACCAAGATAGAGAGTCTTTATTCATTAAGTTTGATTGAATTTCAACTTTTTTATTCATTGGTTATATTTATCTTCTTAAATGGATTGTGGAGTATATCTTCTTAAATGGATTGTGGAGTATATTTTTGTGGAATTTACTTCTTAAGAAGGAAAAACCAAGATAAAGATCAAGATAGAGATTAAGATAGAGAGTGTTTATCACAATGTTATCTAATATTTTTTAGATGTTATATTTTCCTTCTTAAATGATCCAATATTTTTTTTAGATGTTACAATTTCCTTTTTAAATTGTTTGTGGAGTATACTTTTTAAGAAGATCAAGATAGAAAAGAAGATGAAGATAGAGAGTGTTTATCACAATGTTATCCAATATTTTTTTAGATGTTACATTTTCCTTTTTAAATGACTTTTGGAGTATATTTCTTTTTTAGATGGTTTGTGGAGTATATTTCTTTTTTAGATGTTACATTTTCCTTTTTTAAATGGTTTGTGGAGTATATTTCTTAAGAGAAGAAGACCAACATAAAGAGTGTTTATTACAATGTTATCCAATAATATTTTTTATTTCATAATATTTTTTAAATGTTACATTTTCAGGAGTATACTTCTTAAGAAAAGAAGACCAAGATAAAGAGTGTTTAAGACCAAGATAAAAAGTGTTTATCACAATGTTATCCAATATTTTTTAGATGTTAAGTTTTTCCTTTTAAATGATTTGTGGAAAAAACTAACAAAATAAAAGAAAAAAACTAACAAAAGAAAAGAAAAAACTAACAAAAGAAAAGACTAAGATAAGACTAAGATAGAGAGTATTTATCACAATATTATCCAATATTCTTTTTTATATTAAGATGTTATCCAATATTTCTCGACATAAGATGTTATCCAATATTTCTTTGATATTATAACATTTTTTTGATATTACGATATTTCTATTTTTTTATATTATAATATTTTTTTATGGATATTTCTTTGATATTATAACAATTTTTTTTATATTATGATATTTCTATTTCTTTGATATTATAATAGTTTTTTGTGTTATCCAATATTTCTTTGTTAAAAGATTAATGTTAGAATTGCGAAAAACCACAATTCACATATGATAATTAACAATCACATAGATAAGAAATACATGGATTTCATGTGGTTCACTCAAACATTGGGCTACGCCCACCAATCATAGGCATCCGTTGTGGCATTGGTTGTGGCATCGATTGTCTTATTATTGAGATCATGGAGATTACTACAGAATAATAGGATCCAAACCCATGAGAGGAATCACTTGTCACCAAATCCCAACAATTAATGCTTTATGATATCATTTTTGAAAAATTTGGTACATTACTAGTCATTACATCAATCATTTTTCTTTTTTTTTAAGAATGAGATATTTTTTTAAGTAATTACTGCATTATGATATATTTTTGAAAAATTTGATACATTACTACTCATTATGTCAATAGTTATGTATGTGTTAAGAATGATACTTAGTTTTGTTTGTGCTAAGAATGATACTTGTGTTGTATGTGGTAAGAAATGTTGTTTGTGGTAAGAATGACAAAACGTCGTGTTGTATGTGGTAAGAAATGTTGTATGTGGTAAGAATGATAATTAATTTTGATATGTGGTAACAATTATACATAGAGTAACATACATAGTGGTCTTTTTAGATATCCATATATTGATTTTAAATACTACATGGAACACATTTCTATATCTTGCTTTTATATTTCCACCAATCATTTTGTATATGTTAAGAATGATACGTAGTGTTGTATGTGATAAGAATGATAATTTTTTTTATTTATTTTTATAAGTATGTGGTAACAATGATACATAAATGATACATGGAATAACTTACATAGTGGTTTTTTTGGATATTTATATATTGCTTTTAAATAGTATATGGAACACATTTCTATATCTTGCTTTTATATTTTCACCAATCATTTTGTATGTGTTAAGAATGATACGTAGTGTTGTGTGTGATAAGAATGATAATTTTTATTTTTATTTTTTAAGTATGTGGTAACAATGATACATAAATGATACATGGAATAACTTACATAGTGGTTTTTTTGGATATCTATATATTGCTTTTAAATAGTATATGGAATACATTTCTATATCTTGCTTTTATATCTTCATCAATCGCTTTGTATGTGCTAAGAATGATAGTCCCATTGTATACAGTAAGAATGATAAAAAAAAAAATTGTATTGATACATAAATGATACATGGAGTAACTTACATAGTGGTCATTTTAGATATCTATATATCGCTTTTAAATACCATATGGAACACATTTACATATTTTCCTTTTATATCTAATGTGAATGAGGGAGAACATGTGATCAATCGTATTCATATGTGAGAGCATTTTCATTGTTTCACTTCATTATTTTTTATATTCATAGATCTCACTTGCATGGATTTTTGGTGGATGCTCTCAATCTCTTGAAGAGTAAGATAAATGAGAGCACTTTCATTGCTTCACTTCATTATTTTTTATATTGATAGATCTCACTTACATGGATTTTTAGTGGATGCTTTGGATATCTTGAAGAGTAAGATAAAAGAGGAGTGTTCATATAGCTTACATTTGGTTTTGTAATGAGACTAGAGAGACGTTTTATCTCAAACTTGATGATGAAGACCCCCTCGAGGATCTTCGTTTTCTTCGTTTCCCAACAGTGAAGAGTTAAGATTAAAATATGCAACACTTTGTAATGAGCACCTACCAAAACTCTCTTGGCCCCAAACTTCTTTCGTTCACCTTGGCATAATGCACCTCTCTAGGCACAATTCTTAAACTGTGGCACTAATCCTCTGCATCGACCAAGTGCTCAAAACCAAGCTTGTATCTCTGAGCATTTAGACTCTATCGCTCATCCACATGTGAACAATAGCTAGGAACCTCAGTGTTATACTGCCAAATTTTCTTTTGAAGTGATCTTCCTATAACGCATACACCATATGACCTCTAGCTAGCTATAACCATGGGCTTAACCTTATAACAATCTCGCTCCACTCTCTCATAGATCTATCAAATTTTTTTGCGGCTTCAAATTCTTTCGTTGATCATCACAACATGGACAATATCGATCTCTCGTCGGAGTCTTCTAGCTTGGACTCCTAACCGTCGATCGTCATGGGATGGACGACCTTGAACGCACCTCAGAATTATTTTGTTCTCCAATATTTACCGTCGATATTCTCTCAAGAAGACCAAGATAGAAAAGAAGACCAAGATAGAGAGTGTTTGTCACAATGTTATCCAATATTTTTTAGATGTTACATTTTCCTTTTTAAATGGTTTGTGGAGTATACTTCTTAAGAAAAGAAGACCAAGATAGAAAAGAAGACCCAGATAGAGAGTGTTTACTACAATGTTATCCAATAATATTTTTTAGATGTTACATTTTACTTTTTAAATGGCTTGTGGAGTATACTTCTTAAGAAAAGAAAAGACTAAGATAGAGAGTGTTTATCACAATATTATCCAATATTATTTTTGATACTAAGATATTTCTTTGATATTAAGATGTTATCAAATATTTCTTGACACTAAGATGTTATCCAATATTTCTGTGATATTATAACATTTTTTTGATATTACGATATTTCTATTTCATTGATATTATAATATCTTCTTGATGTTATCCACTATTTCTTTGATATTATAACATTTTTTTGATATTACTATATTTTTATTTCTTTGATATTATAATAATTTTTTGATATTACGATGTTATCCAATATTTCTTAGATATTAAGATGTTATCCAATATTTCTTTGATATTTCTATGTTAAAAGATTAATGTTAGAATTGCAAATGTAGAAAACACAATTCACATATGATAATTAACAATCACATAGATAAGAAATACATGGATTTCATGTGGTTCACTCAAAGGTTGGGATACGTCCACCAAGAATAGGCATCGGTTGTCTTATTATTCAGATCATGGAGATTAAATCAGACTAGCATGTTCTCACTCTGTCTCTATTGTTGGGGAAAACACCCTACGAACTAGCAAGTTAGGGTAAGACTTTGCATGCAAATTTGACCGAGTAGAAACTACTTTTTTACCTACATCCCAAGATTTAAACCCCTCTTTCTCAGTAAATGCATGGAAAAGGACCACCTACCTTATTGCCGACGTCCGATGTAGATCCTTCGTTGTGCTTGATTACTTGTTTGCGCTGCTCCTTCCAAAGATGATCTGCACTTAAGACAAACAACAACTATGCATGCATGCTACTTCTATACTCAAGGGTTAGAAATCAAACATAAATCAATCAAACCGTAGACAATTCATGATTTGGGATGGGAAAAGTATTATTTTTATTACTTAAAGTGAATCAACTTACAAAAGATGAGACCGGCCACTGCTCCTTAAACCTGATCCTGGGCTCCTCTTCTTGTGTCCTTCAACTGCTTTGCGTTAAATCTCCTTTGGCATGAGGAAACGCTAAAGGGTTGGGACAATGGATTACGTAAATGGGCAGAGTTTCTTCGCTATATTTTTTCCTCTTCCAAATGGTACCCCTACCCCTTATTCTATAGGCTAGAAGGAGCTAGGGTTTTGGACGAACCCTCGTCCATGCATGGCCAGGAGTTTCAGTTAACTGACCCATAGCTTTTTGTTCTGTCGACAACTTTGCTTTTTTCGTGCTTTGGTAGGTACACGCGAGCTGTTGTGAGTCAGCCAGCGTGTACATGCGTGCAGTAATGGGTTAGGTGCGTGGGCCTTTACACAAGAGGATTTTCAGAGAGTTGTTCAACAAATTTTTGGCAAAGAAAGGATATGAGTTGGCCTGATGTCAGGTAAGCATGTGTGGTGCAATTTAGGGTTATAACAGATGCCCCCTAATGTGTGAGGTCAGAAGAGCATCTGATGGCTGAAATAAATTACCAATCTTTACTGATGTGTTGAACGATTGAGCCCAAGGATCAGGAACCAGGAGGTGTCGTCTGCAAAATAACAAATGTCTCACCTAGGCGGGCATACCCATGCTCGGGATAAAATAGAACCATGGCTACCAATCAAATACACTGTAGATCCATGTCAAATAACTATAACGAGTAGCCGAAAATAATACACAGCAGAGCTACATCTCGAAATCAGAAAGATATATATATATATATATAGAGTATCCATCCTCCAGAAGCTGATTCGGCTTGATGGCTGGACTTCAGAGCTCGAGCAACAACTTCAAAATCTTCTAAAACTTGGGTAGGAGTGTAATATGAGTGTACGATTGCACTACCCAGAGGTCTTCGACGGCTCGTTGGTCATGGACTTGATAATCTTGCTGATCGGACTGAAGGCTTCAGTGATTTTGAACAAGGACTTGATTGGGCGTTTAGGATGGCCGAGTATGCAGACAAGAGACATATTACAGAGGGGTCGAATCAGGCTTAGTGACAAACTTCCCTTGGAAAATAACACAACAAGTGATGAGACTCAGGCAGCATATATGTTAATCATAAGTCTACGAAGCAGGAGGCAACACAAACTCTCCATATGTTTGGAAAAATAACCAAACGGTGGAGGACACAATTCTATATAGCGAGAAAAGCTTCCTAAGGTCGTACAACATGCCATAGTCTGATGAACAAATGAACAGATGTGCTTTATCCAAGGGTGACTCATTATGCTGCCAATAAAGAAAATACTTTTCCCATCCTCTTTTTGGGGTATATTTGATTTTTTTGTTCTTTTCGATAATTTTGCAAAAAGAATAAAGGAATATTATGTTACAATGGAGGAACGTGTATTGCAAACATACAAGCTCAAGGCACAAGGACAAGACTGATTTTCTGGTGAAATGATACTCGGGAAAATTCCTCCGGTGGCCAAAGGTGTTAAGATGCAGAAGCAAACTGTCACAAGGCTGGTGGATAAGGTATGGAAATGTGGTTGATAGAACACACAATGGTAACATCCTTCGATATAAGTTTAACGAGCCTAGTGAAGGTAAGCTCGATGGTTTTTCATATTTAGAGAGTCTGAAAAAGCATAAAAGGAGACTCCGTTGGGGTACCTTTTTCGACAATAGTCTAGTCGGTTCGAAAAAGGGGTAAACTAGCACTGATTAGACGTCAATTAAAAACCATTTTAACGAGTGTGACAAGGACAAGATCACTCGGTGATTTTTTCACTTTTAAGGAGTCTGAAAAAAGCTTAACTATGGACTCTGTCAGGAATATTCTTCGGGACCAATTTAACGAGTGTGAAAGAATAAGGTCACTCGACGATCTTTTCAATTTTAGAGAGTCTGAAAAGAGCTTAACTATGGACTCCGTGGGGGTTTCTTTTTCGTAAGTTTAGTCCCTCAGGCCCGAAAAAGGAATAAAATTATACCTGAGAGTACTCTTCTAAAGAATGGAAATTCGATAGAGTATAGCTTTGTTTGTACAGTTGACCATCCAGACCGAAAAAGGGGTAAACTACTGCCGGACAGACGTGACTTCAAATTTCAATTTAACGAGCGTGAAAGGCCACAAGATCGCTCGACAATCTTTTCATGTTTAAAGGGTCTAAAAAGGGCTTAAAAGAAGACCTGTTTAAGGAACGTTCTTTTGGACCAATTTAATGAGTGTGAAGAAACAAGGTCACTTGGCAGTATTTTCATCTTTAAGGAGTCTAAAAAGGGATTACAAAAGACTCCATAATGGTTACTTTTCTAAGTTAATCCGGATGAGATCGAAAAGCATAAATGCAGTCTTGTCGGATGTTTATTTTGGATCTCAAAGCGAGCTTGAAAAACAACAAAGTTAGCTCATCATAGACTGTTTGTGGGTCGATGCCTGGCATCTCCTCGAGGGAGCTGTATGCTCCGACGAAAACATTGTCTATGATGCCAGGGGTTCTGGAGATATTGATAGGTGTTGTTTCAGCAAGGATTGCCATATTACCCTCAGCATAGATCTTGTGTGTAGCTAAGGGATTGATAGGACACGGCTGATCTCCCATTATGGTAACAGTGAATTCTCCTACTTTGATTTGGCTTAACTCTGGGATAAAATATTATCTATGATGAAGATCTTCGCAAGGTTTGTCCGGACTAGTCATTGCTTGATCAAAATCTGGACTAGGGGTCTAAATTTTGCTCAAATTTCAAAGTGCTCGGAATGCATTGAAATCAGTGCCATTGCATCTGTCTCGTCTTCTTGATTCCGATGGTATATTTACTTTGTCTAACGGACTCCGTATGGAGAAGATATCGCGATCTGTTTGTCAAGCCAAACAGGCAAAAAATTTGATGCTGATTGTACCTGTCTGTACAGTCCGTACAGTTCATACAGTCTGACGTGGCAGGGCCGTACAGTCCGTACGATGATATGTCGATGGTGACGTGGCAGACGATGGTTGGTTGAAAGTGGCGAATGAGGAGCTGACATATGTCCGTTGTTGGCGAATAGTATGAGGACACATGGCCCAACCCGAGGGCACCACATGTTGCTCATTCTTTGGTCATTTTTATCATATATAAAAATGTAATGGGAGTCTGCGGGGTTTGACCCCCGGACCTCCCCCACTATGCATAGCTCTAACAAACCTCCGCTAACCAACATGCCTCCCATTGTGCCTTGTTATGTATGTCCACGCATATATATTTAAGTTTGGTTATCATTTAAATGGAAAGGGGGGTGGGGCCGGGGCTTAGCCCCGACCCATGGTTACTTTGCATTACATATAGTCGTGGCTTAATATATATGGCGCGGGGTTTGGTTATATAATATATATAACCAATGTTTTTTATATATGCAGAGTTGCATTGTAACGGGCCCCGCCCACGGTCGCACAATATTGCCATGTGACCCCAACTTGGAGAGCAAAACACAGTTTGGAACGGTTTAACAGCTTTTGTCAAGCGCGAGGTCACATGCGCCATATGCTCAGGTGCCTAGGCGGTTAGGGGCTGGCGTGCCCTTAACCGTTCTAGGGTTTGCACTGTTACCATGGTTGCGCCCTGTGCCAAGTTTTAACATGTTTTGGGAGTGTGTTCTTGGTTGAAGCACACAAGGTGCATTTTGGCGAACTAGTTTCAGCAAGGTTGAAGAAGGAAAATGGAGGAGGCCTAACTTCTTCATCTTTTGGCCGATTGAGGTGCCGTAAAAGCCCAGCTAGGGGTTTTTGGATGTGATAAATCCATTGGTGATGTTATGAAGGCCATTTGAAGACTTATTCTACAAGTTTTTCACCATTGAAGTTTCAGCAAGCTCTAGGGAGCTTGAAGCCCTCATTGATCGAGGACATGGTTTGGTGAGCCTATGTTTGTTTTCTGTGATTGAATAATCATTTTTGGCTAATTGATATGCTCTGAACACAATGGGATAGGTTTCATAGGTTGTTGAGGACTTTTACAGGTTTTTTTACCAAAGAGAAGCTCAGGGAAGCTTATGGCCACATGTAGAAGAGGTCATGCCTCGATGAGCCATGATCCGTTTTCAGAGTTCTATTAGTCATTTTTGGGGTTTTTATGTGTTCTGATCTCAATAGTACAGTCTGTTTTTCCATTGGAGTTGAGAAACAACTTGTAAAAGAACTTTTGACAAATTAATCCCAGAGAGCCAAGTCCATTAATGGAGGCTCAAGGAGATGTAGCCCGGAGGGGGGTGAACTCCTTTATCAGCGTGTTCTTGTTGTGAGTTTGATGGTTTATTTGTTGAAAGTTGTGTTTTTGTGTATTTGTTTAAAGTACATATTTAACCATCTAAAAGAACAATTCCTCACACATAAACATTTACAAGAAGATGCATGAACTTAACACATAATTTTATCTTGCATATTTATACACATGAAGCAAGGTCCTGTAAAGTTTTATTTTCATGAAGTAGAGGGTGCTTGCATAGCATAACAAGTCAGCCTTCTATTTTTAGATCAGGTGGTATCAAAGAATAGTTTGTTTTGCTCATGTGTTTTCCATTGATAGCTTGAGATTTAGCTATTGGGTTTTGTGCAAGTTTTGTGTTGAAGTTGGATATCCTCCAAGGATGGAGGAAGCTTCAAGAATTGATGGTTCTTATACATCTTCATTATCTAAATTCTTTGACAAAGAAGAGATTCTAACCATGAGAGATTTGATGAAAGAGATGTGTGAAGACAGAAATGTGAACATTTCCCTTGAAGAGCA
>JZKD02S1739701.1:38822-48969 GCA_000966675.3 Picea glauca
CATGGGCCTACTAATGTGGACCTTCCACGTGTCACACTCTCAACAGGTGCATACCTGTGCCGACATATGTTAGTGTCATATTGCCAAACTTCTCTTTTCACTTGATTCCTCTCTCTCTCCGATCCTATAGGTTAACTCCTAAGCTATTTCTTTGATCCGATCTCCTCTTGATTGTTGATTTGGTGTTTGAATAGACAATTAGATCTCGTCTCTTCCATGCTTCTTTAGATCACCATTGATATTCCCCTTGAAAGGATGATCACCACATATGTCAGATCCTGGGTTGTCGGATTTCAAAGACCACATGTGTATACTCCTTATCCCGATCTGATGGTTAACACCCGATCTAGTTATGAGTTACTATATCCACTACTCCTCCTTCTCTACACAGTTACTTGTATCGATGCTTTAATGATAGATTGGAATCATTGATCTATGGGATTAATCCACGATTAATGACCCTCGTCTCTCTCAAGTGATAAAGAGGGTTTTTGACTCGTTCTTTGAGGAATTCGCTTCGATTCATTCTCCTCTGTGATCCTGCTCGTCACACTTGCACACACACCATTTAGTTGAGTCCAATCTAGACTACAATCACAAACATCAATTCAATGGAAGATGCTCGATTTCATATTTACAAAAAGAATCCATAAAACACAAAGATTATTCTATTAATGAATATGTATATTAATTATACAAGGCCTTTGCATATCTCTCTTGATTTACATTAATGTGGCCTTTCTCTTGGCGTTTGGCTTCACTCGACCTCTCTATCCTTGTTCTCTCTTCTCTCTAATGCCCGTAGGTTTACAATTAATTATGTAAAAGGATCATAAACCATAATTTATTTAGATCCAAAAAAATCCTCAAAGCCTTTGTATCTCTTTGTCCCGATTTACATTAATGTGGCCTTCCTATTGGCCTTTGGCTGCACTTGACCTTTCTATTCTTGTTCTCTCTTCTCTCTAATGCTCGTAGCTTTACAATTTAATTATATAAAAGGATCATAAACCATAATTGATTTATATCCACAAAATTCTCAAACAATATCTAGGATCTATCTAACTTACTAAATCTCTCGAGATCTACTTAATAAGGAATATTCAATTACATTCAATAATTTCAACTCATCAACCCTATCCTATGAAATATTTCTAGAAATCAAACAAAACATAGGAAAATACAAATAATTTCGAGACCCCCTTCAGCCTAGCAAAACATGCTTGATTTTAGAGGAAGGATGCTCCTGTATCATAATCCCAAGAAACAAATTTTTTCATGGTCTCCTAATCATGAGTTCCAATTGTTGAAGTCATCTTGGATCTTTATGTTGTTTCTTACTTTCCTCGTTGTCTTGTTGCATTGGTGCTTCCTACAACTGTCCATTTTCTCTGCTGATGTAAATCTTCCTTTCTTTAGCATGTCTTCTCTGAGACACCTTCACCATTAAGATCCTCATTTCTTCAATTTCCATGTCCATTCTATCCTCTAGCTAGTACATATTGTTGCAAACTTCTTGTTAAAATTTCTTCTTCTTCTTGTTGACTCGCTACTCCATGTCTTCTTCATATCTCCATCTCAAAGTATTTGAGATAATTGGTTTCCTTTCCAAATTCTTTGTGGAAACCATATTTATATCTTCAAGGTTCTTTCTCTCCTCAAACCTACTGAGCACTATATCAAAGTGTTTTCCTTCATCCTCTTCCTTGTTGCTTTAAAAAACAAGTTCCTCGAAATGCTCCTCCATATCTGTATCACTTAATAAGAGGTGACCTAGGTACTAATCATCATCATGAGACAATGTTGTCTCCTCCTTCTCTATGACATAATTATCAATTTGTTTTCCTTCTCTTTCTTTAGTACCTACAAACATACACAAAATATCATATTTAAAAGCATTAGGTTCTTTGTCCTCACCTACTACCTCTGTCTGCACATCCCCATGTTGATCTGAACTCTCCACGTAGCCCATGAGACTCTCAATAGGTATCTCTACTTTCTCACCATCCTCATCAAGGAATAACCCTCGCTGTCATTCACATAAGTGAAATCCTTCCTCTGCAAGTGATATTTTCCTAAACTCAAGTCCTCTAAGTTTTTTCTTCCTCATCCAAGCACTCACCCTGTGTTTCAAGATCCTCAAGCTTCCCCTAGGCTTCCTTGCAAATAATTGCATCAAAGAACACTTGACTCTTTTCTTTAGATTCTATCATTGTGTCTGGTTTTCCTTTATTTTCCTCTTTTCTAGTAGTTTTCTAATGTAAATGAGTTGTATCCTTAACTCATCCCATCCTCTATCAAGTTCCTCTTGACTAGTCCTCTTTATTAATTTTTCCTTGGTAGATTTGTTTCATCTATTGTAGCTTTTTTTGAACCTCTATAATGACTATCAATAGTCATTTTCATTTCCTTCTTATTGTCAACTTTCCCTAGTCAACTCTGAACTGCATCAAACTTCTATAGTAAGTATCCTCTACCAACTACCTAATACCTCACCAAGTTTCCTTAGAGCTATGGCCTTTTGATATGACAGGTTCTCTCCAATAGAACCTCTTGAGCACTACTCTACTCTTCTCTAGCTCTGCACCTACTCACTTTCCTAGAGAGAACTCCTCTTATTCTATTCACTTCCAAACTTCCACTTGAAGTATGTACAACATCCCTCCTACAAGGTTCTACCACCAACTATTATTTCTCTATCACAAATCTACTAGTTGTAAGGGTTGTCAACCATTACTCTTCTCCATCTTTGCTACCTGCAATAAAAACATATGTCTCCTAGCTAGAGATAATTATGAAAATAACAATCATTACCTCCAAGATTCATTTTGATATTTTTTCCACCACATTCATTGCACTTGAATGGACAACTCTTTGTCACAATACCTCTCAAATTTTTCATTCATCCCTTTGTGCATTCTTCCCTTTGAATCTAATCAAATTCTCTATTGGCTACACTCTTCTATTGCAAATTTCCACTACATAGAAAATTATTTTTTTTTCACTAATAACAATTGATGAAGACCCCCTTGGGGATATCTGTTTCCCATAGGTGTAGAGTTAAGATTAAAATCTGCAACACTCTATAATTAGCACTTACCAAAACTCTCTCAATTCAAAAATTCTTTAGTTCATGCACCATACCTTTTAATGCTTATCCACATTGCTTAAACCCTAGCGCTAATCCTTTGCATCGAACAAGGTCTTGAAACCAAGTGCCTATATCTGAGAATTTAAAATATATGGCTCATCCGCATGTGAACAAGAGCTAGGAACCTTGGTCTTAACTGTTAATGTTTATGCCATTACTATAATTCTTTGCATTTCAATAGATAACAACAACATAAGAACAAGATCACTGAGAAATACACATTCACAAGAGACACAACATTTATCTTGGGAAACCCTCCAGGGGAAGAAAACCGAGTAAAACTTCTGTATTATAGATTGCCAATACAATGTCAAGAGATAACTCAAACCAATACAAAAAGTCCTCTCCAAAAGATGTGCCACTCTTCTCTCTCTCTCCAACTGGTAAATCGAAACTTGCCTCTCAGAATGAACAAGTGAGTTGTGTGTCAAAGTGAGGCATTGGCCTCTCTATATATACAAGTCTGGCATGTGTGAAGTGTCTTTACTGGCAGGGCCGACTTCTCACTCTTGGTGGGTAAACCCACCTTTATTATATTTTTGGGTCTCAATAATAACTATTGGGGCTGACTTCTTATTCTACGTGTTACAATTGTTTGTTGATCAATCCGTAAAAGGGGATTTGGTAATAATACAATAACCAACATGATCAATCCACAATGGGGATTGATCCCATGAATAATATATCAATAATAATAAGAATACTCTTTGCAGTTACATTATTTCAACACTCCCCCTTAACAAGTAGGGTATTCTTCAACAACATCAGGCGAGAGAGGTCTACATCATCAGTGGCATCAAGAGGACAATATTGTCAATATCATCTTGGACATTGGCTGGCATATCTATAAGTCATAGGAAGTTTTCTTCATCAACAACATCGTCATTCTCGAAAGAATGCCATCATCATCTGCAGCAATATGTATCAGTATAAAGTGATATCTCATCACAGCACTAGGTTGGCCCATCACAGTACTAAATTGGCTCTATGTCATAGCTGTTAAGCTGGTAGCTTAGTGTAAATCCCATCTTGCTTTACGTCTAACAACTAGGTCAGAAGCAAGGTCTCGCATACTATTTTGGCGTTATAATAGTTACAACTACTAGATTCCATACACAATATACTTATTCATTGCAATATCTCACTTTTATTTCACCTCATTGACTTTGATGTTTGATTTCACGGATAAACACAGAGGCACTTACAGTTAGAAGTTTGTCCATTTGGGATATCATGTAAACGCTATATGTATATAAATAATGCTTTTCAGAATTCTCTTGGCATGGGCTTTTTCTTGTAGGACGAATTACGAATTACTGTGGGGAGTAGCATGGTTGTGAAAATCTTCAAGGAGCGTATCATATCTTAATGGTGCCGACGATAATGTCAATATATTACTTTAGCATGTGGGTATGTCAAATGCGAACTGTAGGTGAATGTCGACGGAGGGCCGAATGTGAATGCTTTGTGCTACTGCAGACACCTAGAGATGTGTCTGTTTGATATGACTTGATAGGATTCCTCAACATGGAAGTTTGTGTAACAAGTAGCGAAGGGGGCATTACTCCAATTGGTCTTCACCAACCCTCCCCGAGTCTCCCAATCATCTGTATTCCACAATCTGGAGTGGAATCCCATGGCCTGGTTGTTCAGATACAACACTCCCATTGCAACCGTCTGCATGTTTTTTCGTACAACAGACCATACTTATTCTTAGCTCCTCCTTAAAATTGCAATGCGGGTATAATAGTTACAACTACTAGATTTCAGACACAATATACTTATTCATTGCAATATCTCATATTTTCTTGCACCTCACTGACTTTGTTGTTTGATTTCGCGGATAAACACATAGTATGAGAGACCTTTTGCTAATCTCTTCCCATTGCCCACCTGGAAACTCGAAAGTTCAGCTCTGACCACCTTGCAGTTTATGATATCAATCGATCACATCTTCATAAACACTCCTTGCTAACCCGAACTAATCCCCTAGTCCATGAGACTTCTAGACAGTATCATCTGGTCTCCCTTGCCCACTTGGCAATATGGGAGCTATGTCCTACCCACCTAGCAGTTTACAAAATCTTCAGTTGATCTCATACCATTTCCCTCATGGCAATATGAATTTCCATGGCTGTCCTACTGACAGTTTATGAGAGCCTCCAATGATCTCATTTCATTTCCCACCTAGCAATTGGAAAATTCATCTCTGCCCTCCTGGCAGTTTATGAGACATGAAATTGATATATCTTCCTCATCACTGAGGGTTTCTCCAACTTCTGGCTCACAGATGCAAAACAACTCTATGTCACTGAGGCTTTCAACATATCTCAGCCATATTTTCAACAACCTTTGTTGTCTTTTGGCCAATAACTCCTTGAATGGCCACTTCACCTTCTTTTTCATGGGCCATTCATACATCTATCGCGCTTTTGCACTCTGTTGCATTCGAAATGCAACCTCCTCCATCCTCGCTCCTATCTCGACGAGTTCTTTATCCATCTCTTGTTTACTCATCTATCCATGGTCTCCTATTCCAACACACTCATGGCCTTTAGTACCCATTTTCATCTTCTGTCTGCCATCCTAGCAAACTTATGGATTACTCTATGCCTGATAGCATCTCCATATTCTCCTACAACTCACCTAGTTGTCTATTGACTATTGCACACCTGCAAACAATCACCACAGAGCATTATTACTCTGTCTCCTCTTTCACCTATTGTATACACATGAATCTTTGTTTCTGATTCCACTTGATGTGTATCAGAGTGTTTCTCTTTTTCTTCTTTGCCTCCTTCTACCTACAGTATACAGATAAAAAGTGGCTCTGATACCACTTGATGGTATCATAGTGTATCTCTTCACAGTCCTCCTCTTGTTTGTGATCCGCAAACAATGAAATACTGGCTCTGATACCACTTGATGCAGACCCGCTACCTCAGCAGGGTCCATTGACCTCCCGGTCTCTGGATCATTGTTTCTTTTAGCCAAAATAGCTCTTTGGGCTCATGTTGGAACCCCTTGAACAAATCCATAGGTCCCTTTAACTCCCTGACATAGGTCTTGAGAAAATATGTGCACACACCCAGCTTTCAACGCTATTGCCTGTTTTGAACCAACACCTTTCGGGTTTCGGGTTTTTGGGAATCCTACATGAGAGCTCTCTTAGGCTCCTTGTCCCTCCAACTCCTAGTCACCGAAATGCCAAAAACTACCCGTGACCACAGTCCTCTTTCGGGATTTTGGAATTTGCGATTTCGCGATTCTAGCTGCAGACGGTTCTTGGTCCTTCCACTTCATGGGCCCTGAAATGATGAAATCTACCCGCGACCATGGTCTTCTTTTCGGGATTTCAAAATTCGGGATTTCATGATTCCGTGAGTCGGGACTTCCTGTCTCACAACTCCTTCACTCTTGAAATCCCAGTTTCCGAAATGTCGAAAAGGGCTTACGACTCTCCTCTACTGGCTTTTCACGATTCAAGAAATCGCGATGCAAGCATTCACCCAATTCTCTATCTTTCCAATCCCCATTTCCCAAAAAGCCAAAATCTCTTAGCTGAGAGATCAATGACCCTGTCCTCCCGAAACTGAAATCTTTTAGGCCTTTTCCTGAAGCCTTTACCTCCTTCCACGTGTCCTCCTGTGGATAGTCCTGGTTGTTTCGCAAGTTCTCCTTTCACAATTTCTGGAGACTCTTCACTCTTGGTCTCCCGGTGTCTGAATCACCAAAATATGGGTCTCTTAACATGCGTCCTCTGAGATAGATGGTTCTGATTCTTTCGGGACTTCGACGAGTCCTCTCCTTTTCTTCTACGAGGATTAAACCTCATTCTCCCCTTTCCAGATCCGATGACTATCAGTCCTTGGTGCTAGATCTGATGGCCGAGATCCTTTTCTCCAGTGCACCCCCTATGTGCGCTCTTCCTGTGCACGTATCCATGATCCAATGGCTCTCGGGCCACTACACTCTAGATCTGATAGCATGCATGATTTTGCGCACTAGAAGTTCACGATGTAGTGACTCCAAAATCCGTTTCCACTCCAAACCCTCCATCGTCTCTCTTATATCGACGAGCTCTTTATCCATATTTTCTTTACTCATCTGCCGGTGGTCTCCTCTTCCACCATGCTCATGGCCTTCAATAGCCATTTTCATCTTCTGTCTTTCGTCCTAGAAAACTTATGGATCACTCTACACCTAAGAGCATCTCCATATTCTCCTACAACTCACCTGGTTGCCTATTGATTGTTGCACACCTCCAAACAATCACCGCAGAGCATTATTACTCTGTATCCTCTTTCACCTACTGTATATAGATGAATCTTTGTTTTTGATTCCTCTTGATGTGTATCAGATTGTTTTTCTTTTCCTTCTCTGCCTCCTTCTACCTGGAGTATACAGACATAAATTTGTTCTGATACCACTTGATGGTATCAGACTATATCTCTTCACAGTCCTCCTCTTGTTTGTTATCTGCAAACAACGAAATATTGGCTCTGATACCACTTGATGTAGATCGCCTACCTCAACAAGGTACACTGACCTCCCAATCTCTGGATCGTTCTTCTTTTGAGCCAAAATAGCTCTTTGGGCTCCTGTTTGAACATGTTGAATAAATACATAGGTCCCTTTAACTCCCTGGCATGGGTCTTGAGAAAATCTGTGCGCGCACCCAAATTTATGCGATCTTGCCTGTTCTGAACCAACACCTTTCAGGTTTTGGGTTTTCGGGACTCCTTCATGAGAGCTCTCCCAGGCTCCTTGTCCCTCCAATTCCCAGTCATTGAAATGCCAAAAACTACCCATGACCACAGTCCTCTTTCAAGATTTCAGAATTCACGATTTTGCAATTTTGGCTACAGACGGTTCTTGGTCCTTCCACGTCCCGGACCCCGGAATGCTGAAATCTACCCGCGACCATGGTCTTCTTTTTTGGATTTTGGAATTCTCGATTTCACGATTCTGCGAGTTGGGACTCCTAGTCTCACGATTCCTTTGATCTTGAACTCCCAGTTGCCAAAATGCTGAAAAGGGCTTAGGGCTCTGTGCTACCGGCTTTTTACGATTCGGGAAACTGCGATGCAAGCGTTCCTCCGATTCTCTTTCTTTCCAATCCCCAGTTCCCAAAATGGCGAAATATCTTAGCTGAGAGATCAATGGCCCAGTCCTCCTGGAACTGAAATCTTTTGGGCCTTTTCCCGAAGCCTTGACCGCCTTCCATGTGTCCTCCTGTGGATGGTCCTGGTCCTTTCACGAGTTTTCCTTTCGTGATTTATGAAGACTCTTCACTCTCGGTATCTCGGTGTCCAAATCACCAAAATGTGGTTCTCTTGACATGAGTCCTCTGAGATAGATGGTTATGATTCTTTCCAGACTTTGACGAGTCCTCTCCTTTACTTCTACGAGGGTTAAACCTTGTTCTCCCCTTTTTAGATCCGATTGCTATCGGTCCTTGGTGCTAGATCTGACGACCTAGATCCTTTTCTCCTATGCAACCCCTATTTGCACTCCTCATGTGCATGTATCCGTGATCCAATGGATCTCGGGCCACTGCACTCCAGATTTGATGGCTGGCGTGATTTCTCGCACAAGGAGTTTGCGATGCAAGGACTCCAAAATCCCTTGCTGCTCCAAACCCCGAACTCTGAAATGCCAAAATTCTGAACTCCTGAGCATTGTCGACTGTGAAACTTCAAAGGGTTAATGAACCTTCTACTCCTTTCTTCTACTACTCTATGCGTAAAGGCACTATTCATCCTGAGCTTCAGGACTTAGAATAAGTCCATCCTTGTACACTCCTTGTGCTACTGATTACTTGGCTAAACTCAGATCCAAAGTATTTCTCGTAAAGAAATGCTTCACACCCTCCTGACATTCTTCAGCTTGATGCACACCTTCTAGAGATTATAGAGTGTTCAGAAACTCTACCAGTGTCTTTCCTCGACCCTCCTTCTCTCTAAACTTGAAGTAGAGAGTTCTTCTCGGTGCACTCCTTTCACTCGCTCAATGCCCTCCTGGAAGAGCTCTACAGAACCGTCAGTAGTTTTGTCTCTTCTTCTCTGTGCCTTCTTTTGCATAGTTCCTCCTCCATAGTATTTAGTAACTTTGAGGATTCCATTGAGTCTGTGAATCCTCCTAGTGTGCACTCCTTGCACGTTCTTCCTGACTCTGCAGAGCTCAGATGTGTACTCCTTGTGTTGGCCACATAAATTCCAATGTTCTATTGTGCACTCCTTGTACAACCTAAAGAACCCAGAGGGAAACCGACAAACTCACAAACATATAGTAAACCTGTATCTATAACCTGTATCTACAGCATACAGGTGACATTCAAATGCATAAACATACACAGATAATTAATGGGCAGGAAAAACTTCTCTTTGTATTAATTTCCAAATGTCTATACAAATGTTGGACTATAACAACTCTCATCTCTCTCTCAAGACCTCTCTGCTCTGGTCTCTCTTACTAACTCTCTATTCTCTATTCCTCTCTATTTTTCTCTATTACAAAATGAGGGCTCTCTCGAGCTTATCCTCCACCTCAGCGTCTCTGAGCTATCACTATCACAGAGTAGCTCCTACAGCTAGATTCATAAAATGGTTGTCGCAGACCTGTCATATCTGGACTTAGCTGCAGGTAACCATTTAAGGCAACCTCAACCACTTCTTGAACAGTTGTGTGGTCTGGCATTAAAAACCTTACAACATTTATTGAAATTTCAAATTTCAAAATTGAGAGGTTTGCGCCTCTCCCTTTCTCCATTAATGCGTGCTGGATGTGTTGGATATAATTTCCATAATATAACACTGTGACGAACCTTTCATACACATATAAAACTTAAAACTTTACATAATATTAAAAATTTATCTTCTAATTATAAATCTATCTTGGAATTATAAAAAATTATCTTGGAATTATAAATCTATCTTAATCTATTTATTTTTTAAATTATTTTGGCTACTTAATAAATTAAAAAATATATTAATA
>JZKD02S1739701.1:57308-70686 GCA_000966675.3 Picea glauca
GTTTTCCTAAAATGTTGTTGAGAAGAACATGGAGCTATGTTTAGGAAAGAGAATTTAGATTTAAATCAAACACCTAGGAGTTAATTTTAAATATATTGCATAAGAAAGTATGGATGAACAGGTCAAGAGTGTTAATGTTTAGAACATGGAGCTTTGTTTAGGAAAGAGAATTTAGATTTAAATCAAACACCTAGGAGTTAATTTTAAATATATTGCATAAGAAAGTATGGATTACACACTCAATACCTATGAGGATTTTGCTTAAGATATTGATATTCTATTAAAAAAAAAGATCACATAAAATTATTCCAAACCGTGAAATGGTTTCGGCATACAACAAGACAAATAGCAATCTCAGTCTGTGAAAGCTACAAAAAGAACCATGCATGGAACCAGAACATTTAAGACTATAATTTAATATGGGGTCCTTGGAGTGCATTATCTGAAAATAAACAAACAGTGCCTCGGTCAAACCAACCCAGACTACCATAATCCAATCTAAAACAACTTCATCAAAAGAAATCAAGAAAAGACTAAACATAGTGGGGTGAGCTCCTACTCTGAGAGACATGGTGTGGGTCGGTGCCCTGCGCCCCCTTTCTGTTGTGCCACGCCCTCCTCCCTCTGTTCCACCAGACATATCTTTCTGATGCAAGCTTGGGTGCCATTATTGTTGGTTGGAGTGATATCTATCTCGTGAACATAGTGTAAATAGAGATGAAATTGTCCTGCCATCCGCTCCAATTTCTCCTGTTGTCTTTTATGGTCCTCCACAGCCTCTTTATCCCCATATCTAAGTTGTTGAGGCGGTTGAGAATTCATGTGCGCTCTTTCTTCTTCTCTTTGGTTTTCGTCCCATTGGTCTCCCCCCGGTTCGCACACATCTTACCTATAAGCATTTTGGTTCTCCAAGCTTCCTCCACCATTCTGTGGTAGAGGTTTATCCTCGATTGTGTGGTTCTTGGGTATCATATCCTCTGTGATTTCTAGGTTAGTGTTGACCAGGATTTTCTCTTGTGGGCGTTGTTAATTTCTCCCTCCCATATTTTAATGATCGTCTTCCCCTTGTTGTCTATCTTCGTGAGAAATGTATTCCTTGTGTCCCTGGTCACCTCTTCAATTCTTGTCATCCGATAGACGCTCTTTGGAGGTTCCTTTCCCTCCGGGCCTCTCTTCCAGCTTGTTTTCTTCATGCATACCATATTCACTTGCAGGTGGTGGTTCTTACATTGGGTTCTTTCCCTGTTCCTCTACACCTCCTTTTCATAAGTAAGGTGGTCTCTGTAATTACGATGCCTCATTATGTGATATGTTCTGTTGTCCCAGCCTTTATGGAGCCAAATCGGCTATGGTCCCATCCTTGCAATCATGATCTTCTCATCAAGGTGGTCCTGCCAGTTAGAAGACTCTGTTCCAGAGCATATGCATTTGATGACCCTGTCGTTCCCTGCTCCAATGCTCTTCCCTTCTCATTGTACACCATCCCTTTTCCAGTCCCATATCGGTACTTAGGTGAGGTTTGTTCCTACTTGGCCCTCGTGAGACCTATCATCCATTGTCCTTTGTCGCCTACGAGTTAGGTCCATCATCCTTTACCACCTGTGAATTATCTCTTCTTCTTTCCAAAGGGTAGATTTTGTACTTCTTTTTATTGATGGGGATGTGGTGTCGTACCTTCACTTGATGTGTTATCTATGTTTTCATTTGCAACCTTATTTGATTGGTGGTCCATCAGATTTTGTCTAGGACCTACGTGTCCTACGATGGTTGTTGCGCCTCCATTCTTGCCACAATATCCTGTACTACTCCTGTTATCCTAGTCTTTTGTTGCAAGTTGGGTGTAGTCTTCTCGGAATTTACCTCGCGGGATATTTCTCTAGATTGTGTCTAGTTATGGACCTTCTTTCTCAACCCCCTCATTTTCTATTATGTCGACTAGTCCATTTGTTGACCTCCTCACCCAGTGAAACTCCACATTGATCCATGTTTCCAAGTTCTCCTGGATTTTGTTCAGTATATAGGCCAATCGCCAGTGCCTTTGGATCTTTCCTATTCGGGTATTGTTTTGGAGTTTTCTCGCTATGTTGATGACTAGCACAAAGTCTCCTTCCAATATGGAATTCGTCATCCCCTCCCGACTGATAATCTAAAGACCTGTTTCCAGAGCCCCGAATTCTGCGACATTATTGGTGGAATTGCTGAGGCTCCCCGCATATAGTCATATGATGTTCAAATTTACTATCCTTGATTACTCCTCCCATACATGTTCTTCCTGGGTTTCCTTTTTTGTCCCCATCAAAATTCAACTTGAGAGAGCCTGGAGGTGGTGGTTTCCAGTTGCGCTCACCTCCTTGAAGTTGTGGCTATTGTCTATTTGGATTGGGGTTGCGCCCATCAGTTAAATGGAAAACCTCTAGGAATCTGGAGTCTTGGTCAGTGGGTTGCACGCTACCCACCTAGCAGTTGCTTCTCATCACCATATCGCGTATTATGGAGGTTATTGTTTCCTTGATCTTCCCTTCTGGCCAGCTTTGGTTTATGAAAATGTGCATGTTCCTTTCCTTCCATGTGAACCATATGATCATTTGTGGGGTGAGGATCCAATAGAGGTTCACCTCTGCTTGGTCTCCGTATTTTTCTCTCCAGAGCTTGATTGATGCATGAGCATCTCTCACGACGAGAGAGCCAGCACGTAAGTGAAGGACAGTTGGACAAGCCCAACACAAGTTTTGAAATTGTCTCGAAGATAATGTGCCAACCTTAAATGTGATATTAAAGAGATGCATACCTTTATATTGGAATCAGACCTTAAGCATCCCTCTCTCATCTAAAGTAGATAGAGGCATTTATGTTGAGATGAAATATGTAGATAGAATTGAATATTAGATTAGACATTTTTAGAAGGAAAGAGGGAAATGGGATATAGACACCCTCATTGTGTATTGTAGCATAAGCATGACTGCGGCGAAAGAAGAGAAGCAGAGAGTTGTGTAGCAGACTCCATGTACAGAAGTTTTGAATTTATATAAAGAAAGTTGTGATTCAGACTCATGGTGTTTACTTATTCTCTGTGTATTGATGTTATGCTCATGAATGGTTTATTCTTTCTGTCATGCAATTTCTTTTATGCTATGTATGAATGATTTCTTGCTGAGTGTTTGAAATCTGAGAGAGGAATAGTAAGAGGAATGAGTTTCAATTATTTCTCTATCTGAGCAAGAGATTCTTGCAAGGAGTGTAGTTGAAGTCGTCCGCAAGGAGTGCATTAACGAAGGGCTCAAGTAGTTTAACTCTTGTTATCGTTCACCCAAAATGCATTTGGGCACAGGAGTCGTGCAAGGAGTGTGCAGGCCGAGTGAGGTCTCAGGGTTGCGAACCTGAGCAAAATATCGAAAGACTGTTGCTACAGGAGTGCATAGAGTCGAGGTTCTCAGATATTTGAAAGTATTTGAAGGTTGCCGCAAGGAGTGCGTGCAAGGACCCTCTTTGAGTCTCGAAGTCGTGAGAAAGCTCAGGAGGGATAAATCCTTTGAAGCTATTGGAGGTAGTATAAGGAGTTGGAGTGTATCGAGTGACTCAAGGGGACGGAGTTTTGTGTCACAAGTTATTAAGTCTGGGAAGAAGTCCTTGGTTCACTTCGTGAACGTATCGAGGAGGAGGAGAAGATAGACAGTCAGGATATTGTGGAGAGGATTTGCGAAATCCCGCCAGCCGTTTGATCTGGTAAAGAAGTGGGGAGGTTATGGCTACATACAGAGTTCAAGCTCTAGAGATCATGAGTCGTTGGATCATCAATCAGTTACCCATCAACCGTCCGTTTGACAGGAGTTGCGCAGGGTTTAAATACTCGTGAGCAGAGTGGAAATCCCGAGAAGCATCGAGATATTGAGGCATCGGAGTTCAGGAAATCAGGGATCCCGTGGACCAGAGATCGACAAATCCATCATGGAAATCTTGACGAGCTCAGAGCCATCCATCTGTTGTGACAAGTGGTAGGGACTAGGAGTCATTGGTATATCGGAGGTTCAGAAGTCAAGAGCTCGAGACCTTTTGAGTTTCGAAACAGCGAGGGGATCATAGTCGTGGATCTCAAGAAGGGTATGTGTCGTGTGATCACCCAAACAGGGATTCGGTCATCGAGGTTCATATATGTGTATGGTTTGACTTTGTTCTTGGAGAAGTCCAAGGTTCGATTTGAACCGTCCATCAATTGGGACGCGTGTCGAAAGACCTGATGAAGTCGAGGTTCTGTGTATCATAGGTCTTGAGGACAGGACACTCTTGCAATTTGGAATCGCGAAATGCGATATCCCGACAGGCCAAAGGAACAATGTGGGGCCACATGCATAGGTGGGTGGACAAGTGGTACATCCTTTCGGAAAATCGGGGAAGGAGAAGGCTCAAAATATATTTCTTAGGATTCGCGATCTTGCGAACTCTGAAATGTCGATGGAGTAAAGGGACTGTTGAAAGGTCAACTTGCGAGCGCATCAGAGGTTCGGTGTATCGGGACTGAGGAGTCGGAGAACCGAGTTGCTCGACATCGTGAGTGCCAAAAATGCGATAGGAGAAGTCCCGACAGGAGAAGGTAAGGGTCAGTGTTCACTCATATCGGGTATCAGGGATTCGTAGAACCAACACTTGACCATTGACCTCACTCCAATCTCCCAATACGTAAAAGAGGGAGATCCCGAGAGAGAATTATGTGGGTGTAGATATCCCGATAGGGAATAGAAGAGGTAATAAGAGTTCTTCGGGCCGCAGGGAAAGAAAGGTCCTGTGAGCGAATGTTCTTGTGAGCGCGCCTGCGTCAAGTGGTATCAGAGCTTAGAAAAGCTTCTTTTCTTTCTATAGCGTGGAAAAGGAGAATTCACCATGCTGTCGAGGATAAGAGATAGACAATCACCCGATCCAAAGGAGGAAAGGGAAACGCCCAGAAGAAGGGGTAGAGAAGTGCAGAATTCAGAAGTAGAAAGAGATCTGCATAACATACGCGCTAGAATTGTGGACATGGAGATAAGACAAAGGCGCACAACTGATGTAGGAGATATCAGTGAGTCTGAAAATGAAGATGACGTTGGACATGGAGAAGAAGAAATCCCAGCAGAAGATGTAGCAAATCAACGCTTACTTAAAGCTGTTGCAAGAATGGGTGCAAAGACAAAGATGGACATTCCAGTTTATGAGGGAAATCTGGATGTAGAAGAGCTTCTAGACTGGATTAGAGCTCTGGACACCTATTTTGACTATGAAGATATCAAAGAGGACAAGAAGGTCAAGCATGCCATCACGAGATTAAAAGGACATGCAACCTTGTGGTGGGATGAACTACAAGCGGATAGGTGTTGCCAAGGCAAGCAGAAAATTAAGAGCTGGGACACGATGATTGCAAAGATGAAGGTAAATTTCATTCCCAGGGACTATCAAATTTCTCTGTTCAGGAGGATGCAGAACCTGAGACAGAATCTGATGTCAGTGAAGGAATATACTGAAGAGTTTTACAGGTTGAATATTAGGGCAGGTCATCGCGAAAGCAATGACGAAAAATTGGCCAGGTATATGAATGTCTTGAGATATGAGATTTAGGATGAAATGACTATGGTGACCATCCGAACGGTGGAAGATGCTTATCAGATGGCTTTGAAAGCTAAAGAGAAGCTGAGCCGAAAGCAGAGTCAGAGGGGCAGAGGCAGAAATCAGCCCAGAGGCAAATCAGTTGCCCAGGAAAGAATCCAAAAGCCCAGGGACGACTGGAAGAAACCTCAGACACGGACAGAGAGAGGTGGAAGCTCATAGCGAGGGGGATATGCTGAAAAAAGAGGATAGCATAATGAGCAGAGAGGAGATTATGGTGACACCAACACTTTTCCTCGTACTAGAGGTAGAGGAAGAGGAAGAGGTGGAGTAATAACATGCTTCACATGTGGAAAGAATGGGCACAAGTCATTCGAGTGTCTAGAGAAAAAGAAAGAAACTAGAGAAACTCACATCGTTGAGTCACAAAGGAGAGATGTGGAGGCAGAAGACGCATAAGGTGGAAGATCGCTGGTGATGCGAAAAGTCCTTTTGACACTAGAGAAGGAGGTGGAAAGTTTAGTCCAAAGGACCAGACTTTTCAGGACTTCTTGGAAGACCAAGGATTGGACATGCAAAGTCATTGTGGACAGTGGTAGCATGGACAATCTCATTTCAACCGAGATGGTAGAAAAGCTGGAGCTGGAGACAACTGATCATCCATGTCCATATAAAGTTTCATGGCTACAAAAAGGACATCAGGTAAATGTCACCAAACAGTGCTTAGTTGAATTTAAGATAGGAGGATATAATGATAAGATATTATGTGATGTCATTCCTATGGATGTTTGTCATCTATTACTCAGTAGACCATGGAAATATGACAGAAATGTGATTCATGATGGGCGAATGAACACATACACCCTGGAGAAGAATGGGAGGACACACATGTTTCTTCCAATCAAAGATAAGGACGTGAAGACAGAAGTAAGAAACACAGTACTTCTCATGAGTGGGAAGGAACTCCTTACTGAGGTTAAGAAGAAGGAGGATCCACAGTTCGTTCTGGTCAGAAAACCGAAGATTGTTTTGACTAGCACAAGAGTGGATGATTTACCAGAGGAGGTTCAGGAACTGTTGGAAGAGTTCACTCACATTGTAGTGGACAAATTACCTCATTCGTTGCCACCAATCAGGAGTGTGAGTCATCACATTGATCTCATACTCAGAGTCAGTTTTCCAAACAAAGCCGCGTACACATTGATGCCGTAGGAGAATGAAGAGGTTAAAAGGTAAGTCCAGGATTTGTTGGACAATGGTTTGGTCAGAGAAAGATTGAGTCCATGTGTTGTTCCGATAGTACTCAGTCCGAAGAAAGACGGAGGCTGGAGGATGTGTATTGACTCGAGGGCGATAAACAAGATAACCATCAGGTACAAATTTCCATTACCAAGGATGGATGATCTGACGGATTGTTTAAGTGGAGAATTTTTTTTTTCGAAAATTGACTTGAAGAGTGGATATCACTAGATTCACATGAGAGAAGGTGATGAATGGAAAACATCATTAAAAACAAATGAAGGGTTGTATGAATGGCTTGTTATGCCATTTGGCTTAACAAATGCACCAAGTACCTTCATGAGGTTGATGAACGAAGTCCTGAAGGAGTTCATCGGGAAATTTGTCATTGTGTATTTGGATGACATACTAGTTTTTAGTAAAACAACAACAGAGCATCTGAAGCATTTGGCTACAGTGATGCAGAGATTACAGCAAGAAAAGCTGCTGATAAACACGAAAAAATCCTCATTCATGAAGACAGAACTCATTTATTTGGGATTTGTTATTTCAGCAAATGAGTTGACGATGGATCCAAATAAAGTGGAGGTGATCAAACATTACCCATCACCGAAGAATATCTTCGAGGTGAGAAGTTTTCACGGATTGGCTAGTTTCTACCAAAAATTCATCAGGAATTTTAGTGGAATTAGCACAGCAATGATGGATACAGTGAAGAAAAGACACAATTCTTTTCACTGGACTGAAGAGGCTGAAAGGAGTTTCAATTTGTTGAAGAGGAAGATCACGGAACAACCTGTTCTGGTGTTACCGGATTTTCGAAAAATATTTCAAGTGAAATGCGATGCAAACGGGTTTGCAATCAGGGCAGTCTTGAGTCAGGAAGACAGGCCGATAGCGTATTTCAGCGAGAAGCTAAATGAAGCAAAGGTGAAGTATTCCACATATGATAAGGAGTTTTATGCCATCATACAGGCATTGAAGAAGTGGAGGCATTATTTGATTCCGAAAGAATTTATTCTATACAGTGACAACCATGCACTACAGTTTGTGACTCAACATGAGAAGTTGAATCAGAGACATGTCAAATGGGTATAATATATGCATAATTTCACTTTTGTAATTAAACACATTTATGGAACCGCTAACAAAGTTGTTGATTTTTTGAGAAGGAAGTGTTTGTTGTTGCATGAGTTCAAAGTCAAAACATTGGGTTTTGATGATCTCAGGGACATGTACAGAGATGATCCAGATTTTCATATTTTTAGGAGGCATATGAAGCAGCTGAGAATCCAATTCTCAGAGACAGAAGCCTGTGGATAGAATACATGATCTAGGAAGGATTGTTGTTCAGAGGCAATCAATTGTGTATTCTGAAATGCTCAATGAGGGAGAACTTGCTGAAGGAGAAACAAAGTGGAGGATTGGCCAGACACTTCGGTCATGTCAAAACATTTGCAAAGCTGAGTGAATCATACTTTTGGCCAGGAATGTGAGTAGACGTCAAGAGATTTGTGGATAGATGTAGAATTTTCCAGCATTCGAAGGGAAAGAAGCAGAATGCAGGTTTTTATCAACCATTGCCCATACCAGAGAATCCATGGGATGCGATTAACATGGATTTCATATTGGGGTTGCCAAGGATGCAAAGAGGATTTGATTCGATCTTTGTAGTGGTGGATATATTTTCCAAGATGGCACACTTTATCCCATGTTAGAAGACCAGTGACATGACTCACATCGTGAACCTGTTTTTCAAAGAAGTCATTTGACTTCACGACTTGACAAGGAGTATAGTTTCGGACAGAGATACGAAGTTCATAGGGCATTTCTGGAGGACCTTATGGAAGAAGCTGGGAACTAACTTGTTATTTAGATCAGCTTATCACCCTCAGACGGATGGACAGACATAAGTGGTAAACAAAAGTCTAGGAGATTTGTTGAGAAGCTTGGTGACAGAGCACCACAACAGTTGGAACAATATATTGCCGCAGACATAATTTGTGTATAACGACTCAGTCAACAGGAGCACAGGGTAGAGTCCATTTCAGATTGTTTATGGCATACAACCAAGGGGAATTTTTTAATTGAGGGATTCAAAATAGAATGCAACTAGGAGCACCAGTGCAGAATATTTCGTAGAAGAGATGAAGGAACTTCACAACCGAGTGAAGGAGAGGTTGCAGAATTCAAGCCAGGAGTATAAGCGCAGAGCCGATCAACATAGAAGACAACTTCAGTTCGAGGTTGGTGATCTGGTTCTGGCACATATGATAAAGGAAAGGTTCCCGAGAGGAACTTATAATAAGTTGAAGATGAAGAAAATCGGACCATGTAGGGTCTTGAGAAAATTTGGGGCGAATGCTTATGAGATTGAATTACCCAATGGGATCGGAATTTCTCTGATATTCAATGTCTCAGATTTGTACCCATACAAAGCTGAGGAAGAAGGAACAAGTGATGAACAGTCAGAGGTTTAGTGGCGAAAGAAAATTCCAGTTGCAGAGATGCCACAAATGGAAAGCATACTAGACAAAAGAGTTGGCAAGAAGACCAGAAGGAAAGAATACTTCGAATATTTGGTCAAGTGGAAAGGCCATCCAGTTGAAGATGCCAGCTTAGAGATTGAAGTAGAGATACAGAAGCATGGACATACCATGCAGGAGCTCATGGACACGAGCCCATGAAAGTTTTCAAGCGAGGGAGTATGATGCAGGAGCATCTCTCACGACGAGCGAGCCAGCGCGGAAGTGAAGGACAGTTGGACAATCCCAGCACAAGTTTTGAAATTGTCTCGAAGATAATGTGCCAACCTTAAATGTGATATTAAAGAGAGGCCTACTTTTATATTGTAATCAGAACTTGAGCGTCCCACTCTCGTTTGAAGTAGATAGAGGCATTTATGTTGAGATGAAATAGGTAGATAGAATTGAGTATTAGATTAGACAGTTTTAGAAGGAAAGAGGGAAATGGGATATAGACACCCTCATTGTGTATTGTAGCATAAGCATGACTGCAGAAAAAGAAGAGAAGAAGAGAGTTGTGTAGCAGACTCCATGTACAGAAGTTCTGAATTTATATAAAGAAAGATGTGATTCAGACTCATGGTGTTTACTTATTCTCTGTGTATTGATGTTATGCTCACGAATGGTTTATTCTTTCTGTCATGCAATTTCTTTTATGCTATGTATGAATGATTTCTTACTGAGTGTTTGAAATATGAGAGAGGAAGAGTAAGAGGAATGAGTTTCAATTGTTTCTCTATCTAAGCAAGAGATTCTTGCAAGGAGTGCAGTTGAAGTCATCTGCAAAGAATGCGTTGACGAAGGGCTTAGGTAGTTTAACTCTTGTTCTCGTTCACCCAGAATGCATTTGGGCACATGGGCCGTGCAAGGAGTGTGCAGGTCGAGTGAGGTGTCAAGGTTGCGAACCTGAGAAAAATATAGAAAGACTGTTGCTGCAGGAGTGCACCGAGTCAAGGTTCTCATATATTTGAAAGTATCTGAAGGTTTTTGCAAGGAGTGCATGCAAGGACCCTCTTTGAAGCTCGAAGTCGTGAGAAATATTAGGAGGGATAAATCCTTTGAAGCTATTGGAGGTAGTATAAGAAGTTGGAGTGTATCGAGTGACTCAAGGCGATGGAGTTTTGTGTCACAGGTGATTAAGTCCGGGAAGAAGTCCTTGGTTCACTTCGTGAACATATCGAGGAGGAGGAGAAGATAGATGGTTAGGATCTTGTGGAGAGGATTTGCGAAATCCTGCCAGTCGTCTGATATGGTAAAGAAGTGGGGAGGTTACGACTGCATCCGGAGTTCAAGCTCTAGAGATCGTGAGCCATTGGATCATCAATCAGTTACCCATCAACTCTCTGTTTGACAAGAGTTGCGCAGGGTTTAAATACTCATGAGCAGAGTGGAAATCCTGAGAAGCATCAGGATATTGAGGCGTCGGAGTTCGGGAAATCGGGGATCCCGTGGACTAGAGATTAGAAAATCCATCGTGGAAATCCCGACGAGCTCAGAGCCGTCCATCTGTTGGGATAGGTGGAAGGGACCAGGAGTCATTGGTATATCATAGGTTCAGGAGTCAAGAGCTTGAGACCTTTTGAGTTCCGAAACAGTGAGGGGATCATAGCCGTGGATCTCAAGAACGACACGTGTCATGTGATCACCCAACCGCAGATTCGGTCATCGGGGTTCATATATGTGTATGGTTTGACTTTGTGCTTGAAGAAGTCCAAGGTTTGATCTGAACCGTCCATCAATTGGGATGCATGCCGAAAGACCTGACGAAGTCAGGGTTTGGTGTATCGTAGGTCTTGAGGAGAGGACACTCTTGCAATTTGGAATCGCGAAATGCGATATCCTGATAGGCCAAAGGAATAGTGTAGGGACACATGCATCGGTGGGTGGACAGGTGGTACATCCTTTCGAAAAATCAGGGAAGGATAAGGCTCGAAATATAGGCATTAGGATTCGCGATCTTGCGAACTCCGAAATGTTGATGCAGTAAAGGGACTATTGAAAGGTCAACTCGCGAGCGCATCGGAGGTTCGGCGTATCGGGACTCGGGAGTCGGAGAACCAAGTTGCTCGACATCGCGAGTGTCGAAACCGCGATAGGAGAAGTCCCAACATGAGAAGGGAAGGGTTAGCGTTGACTCATATCGGATATCGGGGATTCGTAGAACCAACGCTCGACCATTGACCTTGCGATTCCGCGAAGTCCGATCTCCCGATAAGTAAAAGAGGGAGATACCGAGAGAGAATTCTATGGGTGCAGATATCCTGATAGGGAATAGAAGAGCTAATAAGAGTTCTTCGGGCCGCAGGGAAAGAAAGGTCCTATGAGCGGACGTGCTTGCGAGCGCCCCTGCGTCATTGATTGTTGCATATATGTTACTAGATATCCTATCTGACTGACGGATGATTTTTGTTGCCCAATCCCATAGTTCTACAGTTTAGGTGCATTTGTCAAGGAGATGGTTGGTTGTTTCATCCTGAGTTTGACATAGATGACACCTTGACAGACCAATGAAACCTCTTTTCCTTAGGTTATCCCAAGTTAGGATGCAGTTGTGTAATATTAGCCACTGGAAGATCTTAATCTTTGTCCATTAGGGGTTGTTCCAGAGCTTATCCTAGTGTTGCACTAGGTCATCTTGGTCTGGTTCCTCCATATAGTGCCAGACTTCTTTTATGTCGAATTCCCCTCTGTCATTTTTGCCCCGCCTCAGTTGGTATTCTCCTTCCATTATTGTTATTTTCCATCTACCTAGTTCCTCCTCCACCTCTTTTATTGTTGTTGCAGTTATCTCATTGTTCTCAGGAATAATCGTGTCCCACGTTCTCCATTTGTTGTGGTCTGTTCCCTGCTTCTAGTATCAATAGATGTTGATTTTTCCTTGCGTGATGAGGTTCTGTTGGAGTATTCCTCTATCCACATTTTCCATTCTTGGTTCCTATTGCCAAGCATCCTCCAGAATCTGGTTGTTCTACCATTCCTCATTTCCCAAAAGTTGTGTGTTTGAATCCATTCTTTGTTACGCCATGGTAGGTTCGGGATGGTTGAGCCTTCCTTGGTTCATCCAAAGTGGATTTTGTCCTGGTCGTAGGTGTCTGGTGCGTACTTTGCCTTCCATAGTTTTACCCATGGTGTTGTAGTTTCTTTGACCAAACGCCACCATAGTTTTGCCCCATATGCATTGTTGGTCATTTGTGGATATTATAGCCCCAAGCCTCCTTTTTGTTTTGGCCTGCAAAATTTCTCCCAGGCCACTAGGGCCCATTTGTTTTTTGTTTCCGCACCTTGCCACATAATGTCCCTCTAGATGGATCTGATTTTTTGTAGTATCCCCTATGCGGTGGGGAAGATAGACATCATATAGGTTGGAATATCTTCTAAGACAGTCTTAGTTAGAATCAGTCTACCAGCTAGATTAAGGGACCTATACGTCCAATTGTTTACCCACTCCTGTAACATGTTTATTACTCCTTCCCAAGTTGACAACTTATACACTTTTTCTTTCAAAGGAACCCCAAAATAATTGGTTGGGAGTGTTTTCCATTCAAAGCCTAGAATGTTGGTCAAATTCCTTTGGATATCTGGGTTGGTATTAAATAAAAGGATCATTGACTTGGAGTGGTTGATCTCAGTGCCCGAGGCTTCACCAAAATATTCTAGAATGTGTTTGTTGGCTTTGGCTTCTTTGACCATGGGTATGCCATTGAGGAGTGTATAATATACAAACTATTGGTGGGTTGAAGTAGGAAAAGTTTCAAAGGGTTTGATCCATGTTATTTCTCCCGTTGTTGTTGTGCTCTTTATGCTTTGGTTAAGGCCTTCCATCATCAGAATGAACACGAAGGGGGATAGCGGGCCACCTTGTCTGATCCCACTCATGGGCCAGAAAGGTTTGGCTGACGGTCCATTGATTAGTAGCGAGTAGATTGCTGTGGATACTAGGCTGATCCAGTGTTGGGTGAAACCAAAGGATTCCAATGTCTTGATCATGTAATGCCAACTAATTTTATCATAGGGTTTTGCTAAGTCTAGTTTTATTAACA
>JZKD02S1739701.1:70730-81362 GCA_000966675.3 Picea glauca
ATGGGCTTGGATGATATCAATTGTCCATTATTTGTCTACCCTCCATGAAGTCTTCCTGTTCTTGTGAGATCAGTGAAGGTAAGAGGGGTTTCAATCTATTTGCTATGACTTTGGAGATAATTTTGGAGATTATGTTACAGAGTTCTATGGGTCTGTACCGGTTCGAGGTTTTGGATTCATTTTCTTTAGGGATTAGGGTGATCATGGTTTCTTTTAGTGCTTTAAGGATGGAGGCAAACCTTCTAGAGTCTTCTAGTACCTTATAGATGTCCCATTTGACAATTTCCCAGCAGTGTTTGAAGAACTCCACAATGAATCCATATGGACCTGGTGCTTTCCCTCTATGCATTTCCTGGAGGGCTTGATCAACTTCTTCTCTGGTATTAGGTTTGTTTAGGAAATTTTTTTGTTCCGCACTAACCAAGCATGGAATATGCTAGGTTATATTCTGGATGTCCACCGATCTGTCTTGATGAGGTTCTTGGGCTATCCCATGGAAGTGGTTGACCAAAGCACTTTTTATATCCTAATGTGACTTGCACTCGATTCCATCCTGGTCTTTGATCTTCGATATTTTGTTATGTGCTCTTTTGGCCATGGTTGTTTTGTGGAAGAACTTGGTGTTCCTCTCTCCTTTCTTTAGCCATCGGATGTGGGACTTTTGATGCCAGAGTGTTTCCTCCTGATGGCATCACGCCTCCCAATCTTGTGTCATTTGGAGCTCTTCCTTTTTCTGGTCCTCCGTATAGACTTCCTGTAAGCAAGTTTCTTATAGTTTTTTCATTTTTTCTTCGATGTTGTTTTTCTCTGTGTTTATATTCCCAAAGATATCCCTCTTCCAATAATTGAGTTTTTTCTGATGTATTTAAGTTTCTTGTGTAGTTTCAACATCCTAGTCCCTTGCTCTGATTGTTCTTCCCTCCACCATTGTTTGATTTTTTCCTTGAAATTCGGGTGATCGATCCATAATTTCTCAAATCTGAAGGGTTTGTTCTTAGGTGTTGTTTGGAAGCCAACCTCCAGTTGTACTGGCCAATGATCAGATCCACCCTAGGGGAGGATGTTGCAGTCTAAGTTTAGCCCCTGCATGATGATTGACTCTGATACAAGGAATCGGTCAAGTCTTGTAGCTACCTGGAACTAGTTCATCCATTTATTGTTCCAGGTGAATTGTCCATTCTTGGTTTGGAGGTCTACCATATCCTCTCTGTCTATAAAATTTGAAAACTCCTCCACATCTCGATCCAATATTCTCGTACCACCCTTCTTTTCCACAAGGGAGGTGATAATGTTGAAGTCCCCTTCCAGTTTCTAGTGGAGGTTGATGGCTCAGCCTTTTATATATTCTAGGTATCGAATCATTCCTTTCTTTTCCTCTGGCCAATGGGACCCATACATGTTTGTGCATAGAATCTCCTCAGTATTTCCTATGATTTGCATGCGTACCATTAGGGTGTACCTGGTTGCCTTGGCTGCTGTTAAATTTAGGATTTGTGGGTTTCACAGAGTGAGTATGCTTCCTGACCTTTGGTGGTCTTTGATGGCTACCATCTTGTACTTTCTCCTCTATTATTTACTGATTGCCTCCAGTCTGTCTGTAGTACATTTCATCTCTTAAATAAAACAAAGGTCTGATTCCTCCTGCTTTAGTTTATTCCTAAGGATTCTTTGTTTTCTTGGGTTGTTTAGGCCTCTTATATTCCAAGCTATAACATTCATTTTTAAACATGTGGGGGAGAGTGGGGAAATAGTTTCCTGATCTTACCCAAGTTTATTAGTAGCGCTCCCATCTCCTGTAGTGCGACGTTGTTTGATTTCCTACCTTTTTTCCTTCTCGTCTATTTGGTTGATGGCTGCGATTGTCCCTCACCAAATTTCACTCCTAGGTGTTCTATCTCCCTGTGAGTACATTTTTTTCCTCTGGCTTTGACTTCCACCCGCAGGAGGAATAGGTATTGGATGTGGTCAACTTGCTCTGTTGGTACACTATCGACTCCCTGCCTTTTCCATTATTCTAATATGTGCGGAAGGTTTATCCCTTCCCTTTCGACCAGGTCTCAGAGATCAAGGTCTTCTGTACAGACTTCACTCAGGGTCATCTCTACATCCCCCTCTGCATCTAGCATGGCAGTGTTTTCCTCTATTGTTTCTTTGTCCATCTGGGTTGCTCAACTGCCCTGAACTGTTGTAATGTTTGGTTGTTGGGTGGGCTCTTTTGTTGTTTAGTCCTTGACTTCTGGAGATTTTTCTGAGTCCTTTTCTTCTATTGTCCCTTTCTTTGTTTGTTCCCTTACTTCCATCGTGTTCCAGGTCTCTTGGGTATTTCCTACCGAGGTTTTATTTTTCTTTTTATTTTCTCAATTCGTGGGGTTCGGGGTTATAAACCCTTCCTCATCTTGCTGTGTTTTGGGATTTATCGCTTCCTACCTTTTGTTTTGAGGGAACTCTCTAATCAAGTGTCCATGATCATGGCAACATCAAAATCTAAAGGGGATCTGTTCGTAATCTATGTTTTGGATCCATTCCGCATCCCTGAATTCCAGACTTATGGTCTTTGGGAGTGCTCCTGAGGTGCTCCTGAGGAGTTCTAAGCTTATGTCCCAAGACCCTCTAAAGTATTTCCTCCAGAGAGTGCATTTACTCCAAGTGGGTTTGCTGATGATCATTTTCCAGAGAAGCTTTGCCCCTAAGGCCAGATTTTGGATTCTTGTTTTTTTTAAAATTGAGCCCTCCTTCCATGAAGTGCTTTGTGGTTTTTTCCCAGCTGATCAAGTGCAGCTTTTTCTTTTCTTGCCTTCCTCCTTCCCACAAGAATCTTCTCTTAAAAGACTCAATTTTTTGGATGACTGTTGCCGGTGCTAACAGCAGCGAGCATTGGTAGATAGGGATACTAGACACCACATCCTTTATCAAGACTGCCTTCCCTGCTAAGCTTAGCCAATTTTCCACCCAAGAAGTGAATTTGTTCTTGAGTTTTTCTACAAGATGATTCCAGTGGGAGGCTCTAGGAGCAGACTTAAAGATAGGAACTCCCAGGTACTTAAAGGCCTTTCAGTTTGTATGCCCCTCCATCCCTAGGACTCTTATTATTCTCAGCATTTCATTTGGGGTGATGTTCCAACCATAAATGTTACTCTTAGTTTGATTTATCTCACTGTCGGAGGCTGTTTCATAGGCGTCCAGTTCTTCCTTGAATGCTTTTGCTATTATTGGGCTTGCACCCCCCAGCAGCAGCGTATCATCCGCGAATTGTGCATGGTTGATGTCTTTCCCCCCTTGCTCTATTCTTAGGCCATGAAGATCTTTTTGAATTTGGGAGTTTTCCAACTGGTAGCTGAGAACTGATGCTTGAATTGCATAGAGCAAGGGTGACATAGGACATCCTTGCCTTAGGCCCCTTGAGGCTTTGAAGAAGGAGGTTACTTTCCCATTCACCAGAGGGGCGATCTAGGGAGATCCGATGCAGGCTTTTATCCAACTTATAAAATGTGAATCGAACCCAAACTTCCTCATAACTCCAAATAAAAATTCATGTCTGACTCTATCAAATGCATTAGCGAGATCCAGTTTAATCACCATACCTTTTTCTTTCCTTAGGACGCTGGAGTGAGTCGCTTCTTGAACCAGGATGATGTTGTCGGTGATATGCCTCCCTTGGACAAAGCCGCCTTGATTTTCAGGAATGATGAGAGGGAGAGCTCCCTTGAGGCGATTTGCTATTACTTTGGTGAGGATTTTATAGCTTGTATTGCATAAAGAGATCGGTTTGAAACGGTAAAAGGAAATCGCTCCTTTTTCTTTCAGGATGAGTGCCAGAAAGGAAGAGTTGGTACTTCCTCCCAGCTTACTGGCCTGCTATGACTTCTAAATCATTTTGGTTAGATCCTTCTTAATTATTCCCCAGTACTGCTGATAGAATCTGGCAGTGAACCCGTCTGGTCCCTGTGCCTTGTCTCGGTTCATCTGATCTAGGGCCTCCTTTATCTCTTGTTGCGTTACCTCTCTTGTTAGCTTGTTGTTGATGTCTTCAGTCATTAGCCTTGGAATAACCGTGAAAGGGTACCACTGTTGGTCCAATGCCGAGTCTTTTGGATATGTGTATAGCTTCTCAAAAGATTCATAAGCTTCTTGTTTAATTCCCTCTAGATCTGCAATTGTTTTGTTCTAGACTTGGACTTTCGTCACTGCCTTATATTGTTTCCTTGCTTCCGCTTGTTTATGGAAGTAGGTTGTGTTACGGTCTCCCTCTTTCAGCCATAAGCTTCTTGATTTCTACCTCCAATAGTTCTCCTCCATTCTGTTGGAAATGTGCCATTGCCTTTGGAGACTGTCCTGCTGTTGCAAGATTGCTAGAGTGATCTCCTTCTGTTCCATTTCTAACTGATGGGCCTCGAGTTGGCTTTGGGCTGCTAGGCGCATTTCTATTGGACTTGGTTGGCTCTTTGCCCAAAGATTCAGAGCGATTTTTAGCCTTTTAATTTTTTCCTCCCACACGTAGGAAACTGAGCCTTGAACTGTGGTGGCCCATATTTTTGTTACTAGATCTATGAAGCCTTTGTCATTTATCCAACTTGGGTTGAATCTGAAGGGGATGGGCCCTCTGACTTGATCTTTTTTTATTTCTAACCGAATCGACTTGTGATCAGAAACGTTGTGGGGCAGAATTTCTACTTTTGCTTCGAGTCCTAGTAGCAGGAGGGAGCTTTGTACGAGGAATCTGTCTAGTCTGGCAGGGATGTGCCCAGGACCAATCCTCTTATTGGTCCACGTGTAACGTCCTTTGAATGGTTTAATATCAAGGAGGTCCCAGGCTGAGGCTAAGTCCCCTTTTCTCTTCCTGGGCTAGAGTTACATTTAGATCTCCTCCAAGAATGATATTGGTGAGATTGTTTTGCTGGAGGTAGTCCTGTAAGGACTCCCAACAATGTTTTTTTTCCCCCAAAAACCATGGAACATAAATATTAAAGACGCTTACCTGGCAGCCCGTGTCTTTGTGGAGAAATTTGGTGTGAATCCAATGCATGCAAATTTCAGAACTGAGCATGTCTATTTTGGAGGGATTCCACATTATGCAGAGCCCTCCTGAGGCGCCTCTGGCGTTTCCAGCAACTCCGAGGCATCCTTTCCAAACATTCAACAAGGTTTTGAGTGCATCCTGCTGGCTCATTTTAGTCTCCTAGAGCAGTAGGATACTTGCTTTCAAGGTTTTGAGTATATCTTTAAGTGCTTCTTCCTTCTTTTTTCTGCCCATACCCCTACAGTTCCAGGCGGTTATAATCATTATAAACCTTGGGGGGAGGGATGGCCTCCTTGGGAGGCTTTGGCCTGCTTCCGTGTATGACGAACAGTCATCAGCTATTTGATGGTGGGTTGCGACCCATTGAGCACATCTTTGTAGGCTTCCTGGTCCCTCTCAACTTTCTTTGTTTTTTGGCCTCTTCCCGTTTTCTTTGGAGTGGCTCATACCTCATTTGCTTCGTCTGAGTCGCTTCCTATAGAGATCTCCCCTTCCTCTATGTTCTAACTTCCTTCCTTCTTTTGGGGGGAGTTATTTTGCATCTCTTCTTCTTCTGTTGGTTTGTTCCCCTTGTCTTCAGTATTCTGATCTTCCTTTTCTCCCTCTTGAACTTCTTTACTTGGATCTTGTTCTCTTTCCTCCATTTCTTTGGCTAGGATACTGAAGTTGTTCTCCGTTTCTTTGGTTTGTGTGGATTTGGCTTTCTGTGGTTCTGTCTGCTCATTTCTTTGGCCTCTTTCTTTTGATCTCCCTTTCCGGGCCTGCTGCCAGCCTTCGTCCCCTTCTTTTTATGTGGGGGGGAGGGGGGTGTTTGGGCAGTTCCTTTGGAAGTGGCCATATTCGTGGCAGCCTCTGCACTTGAACGAGAGTTGTTCGTAATCCAGCTTTTGGAAGTGTTGCCAGTTGCCGATCTTCAGTTTTACTGCCTCAGGTAGAACTAACTCTAGGTCAACCTCCACATAGATCCACACATAGGAGTACTGGTCTCTTGGTTTTTCTCGGTCAATGTAGCGACCAAGACCATTACCTATTTCCTGAAGCAAGGAGGGGTTCCATCAGTGGATCGACAAGTTGGAGAGTTGTACCCAGACCAAGACATCCTTAGGGACCTCTGAAGCAAGGTCAAAAGTCAGGGTCCATCTGTTTAGGTAGAGCCCTTGAGTGCCCATGAAGTAAGGGCCATTCCTAAAAATCAAATCTCTATCCTCCTGGGAGATAAATTAGAAAATAAAGTATCCTTTCCCGACCGCATAGCATGTCACACTATTTGTTATCAGAGGCCTCTAGTTTTGCTGTATCCAGTTGTCTATGGATCTGGTTGAGGGCCAGAGTCCCATAAACTTGTCGATAAGTCCCCGTTCAAGGAGGGATAGGGCGACTTTCATTGGGTGTTCAGGTGGAAGATCGATCTCTGGTATATCATCCAATTTCTTGACAAAGCTCGGAGCTTCTGAGATGGTCGACTTCTTGCTGCAGGCTTCTACCAGGCGTCAAAAGGAGGCGGAGGGGGAAGGATGTCATGGTGTCACACTAAAACCCTAACGTAACCAGGGCTAGGTCAGGGGCACACGCAATTCCGTCATTAATTTGCCATAGTCAGTGTTGATTGGATCTAAGCAATCAATATTTAAAAGGTCTAAGACTATTAGTGTAATCAGTTATAGATGCGAGTCTAAGACTATTTAAAATGATGATTTCAGATAGATACGTAAAATTCACATCTACTCTTTGGAAATAATTGTTTGTAGGGTTAAATACTAATTTTAATTTCAACACGAGTTATCATCCACAAAGGAATGGAAAAACTGAGCGAACAAACCAAATCATAGAAGATATGATCTACATGTGTGTAAGAACAAAACCAAGCAAGTGGGAGTACTACCTGCACTTTGTATAATTTGCATATAACAATGGGTACCAAACTTTGGATAAATTTAGAACCTTCAAGGTACTGTACGACAAAAAGTGTACAACTCCAATTAGTTGGCATAACCCGGTTGACAGACTCATGTTTGGACCATAAATGCTCGAAGAAATGGAGAGCATGGTAAGAAAAGTACAAAAGAACTTAAAAGAGGCACATGATAGACATAAAAGTTACACGGACGAACTATGGGAACTATGCTAAGTTCTCACCCAGGTTTTGTGGGCCTTTCGAGATATTAGCTCAAATTGGACCTGTAGCATACTAACTTGCACTTTGATCCAATCTAAAAATTCATAATCTATTTCACATTTCTTTATTAAAGAATTATGTTCATGACCCTACTCACATGATCAATTGGAACTTGGTGAAGGTGGAACTAGAAGGTGATTTCCAAGTGGAACCTCTATGCATTCTAGACCAGAGAGAAATAACACTTTGGAGCAGAGCCCTCGCTCATGTAAAGGTGCAATGAAAGCACTTTATCCCTGAGGAGGACACTTGGGAGTTGGAGAGAGATTTGCATAAATCTCATCCAATCATGTTCCAAGGAAGCAACGAACATTGAGGAAAGTGTTTTATTTAAGGGGGAAAGGATGTGACATCCCCAAAAATAATTTATTTTCAAGGTTGATATTTCTTAGGGAAATTATTTTGTTTTTGGTAAATTCGAAATTGGAATTTTTTTGGCATTTTTGGAAATTTCGAATTTCGAATTTAATTAATTGTAATTAATGATTATGACTATTGGGAAGAGACCTAATTTGATCCAACTAAATTCTTGACTATGACACTTGTATGAAACAAAATATTTTATAATTATTGCTGGAAGACAAATGGAACAACCATGTTGAAATCCGCTGACCATCACTACATGAGTGGGAAATGTGTTGGAACTACCTCAAGGTTGATTGTTACAAGTGGAAAATAAAGAATTTGGCCATTGGGAGCCCTTGAAAATCATGGATTTGTAAAGATGTGAAAATTCCCAAGGGGGGAAAAAGACCTAGGCAAAAATGGCTTTGGATATATGGCATATGGGAGGAGGCAGGACATTGCCTAGTATGCTCGGGAAAATAAATCTATCTCTTGTTGTTATGAACACTGCTTGCTGAGTGTGAGGCAAGGACAAGACTACGGAAATTGAAAAGTATTTGTTGAGGAGCAGTTCTAAGTTAGACCTCATGGATTCATGGTGAGGCTAGGGGGTGAATAGGACAAGTGTTTTGGCTGCCCTATTCTAAGTTTGGGAGGAACCTGGTTGTTCCCTTCGTTGTTTCATCACTTATCTAGATATGTTCATCTACTTCCCTCTTTGTATATTTTGTATTCTTTAAATGATTGGTAATATACATGTCTTCTACTCCTAGATGGATACCCTAGTGCTCATATGTGAATAAATGGAATCATAGAGTTACTGTATGATACTTGTTGTAGAAATAATTCTATTCTACTAAAGATTGCATTTATAGGATTATTACATGTGATATCCTATAGGAACAATCTATTATGTTAAATAATACATCTATTTAGTTACTGCATGTGATATATTGTGGGAACATAACTATTAGATTAATGAATGGACTTATAAAGCGATTGTGTATTATCTGAGGTAGGAATAGTTCTAAATATTGATAGTATATGGTGTTATAAAACCATTGTGTATTAGTCATGGCAAGGATAGATTCATCTTGCATAAAGTAATAAATTAACCATGAAGATACAACATACAAACTCTCGAAATTTCTATGCGTCATGAGGTCATACGCCTATAAGATATTCAAGTTCTCTATTAAAAATTCAACATGTAAAGATTAAAACCGAAATTGGGACGAAGCTCTACTATGATAAGAATTCACAAAGTATATATAACTATATGGATATAGTTATGCATATATGCATTTATATTCGGCAATCGATACACTAGTTGATATAGAAATGGCAATATATAATTATATATATTTGCAACACATATTATATAGTAATATGTAAACTTTTCTAACAGTTATGTAGAATCAACTGTACAAATAAAGTATCAAAATGAATGGCCTTATATATAAATAAGGAACTCAAGATATATTTATAGACTCACATCTATAACTGATTACAATAATAGTCTTAGACCTTTTAAATATTGATTGCTTAGATCCAATCAACACTCACTATGACAAGAAAAAAATGAACAATTTTAGATAGCCACAATATTGATGCTTGAATGTGATATAAATGGTTTAGGAAACCTTAAGTATAGTTCGGAAGGGAAAACTAATGGTTCGGACTGTCATTTTACAATTTTGGAATAAAACATTACAACAATAAACAAAAGAGCTAATACATTGAGAACTTTTCTATTCTATATGTCTAGGATCTACTGTGATAAGGGTCGAAAGTAAATCCACATGAATGAATACAGGTTCAATCGATTTTTTCTTTATAGGATACAATTAAATGAAAAGGGGTCAAATGGACTTATTATTGACGCAACCCACCCCTCACAGGCACGGTCGCACCACCAGGACCTCTGAGTTCTCGGCCCGAAGAGTTATCAACTCTTCAACTCCCTCCGGAGTCCTTTACTCACAGTTACTCCCGACGATCCTCCCTTCCTTAGTCAATGACGTGTCAGCCCTCGCGACTTCGCGAATTCCACAATGGGAAACTGGGCCCTCGGATTCCGAGACCCGATACCCTGGTCAACGTTGACCCCCTCCCCGGAGTATCGGAACCTCGTGCTATCGCGACTCGCGACTAGCGTTCTTATGCCTTCGATTTCTCAACTTCCGAGACCCGAAGTGTCGAGGTGCCGAGACTCGAAATCTTGCGACCTCGCGCTCTCTTCACTCCCGAGATCAGACTTGAGGCTCCCCGCTCCAGAGATCCGATATCCCGAGATCACCTGTCACATCATCTGATTTCAACATACCCCATGCAAGACATTTCCGGACATCGTGCTTTCGCATTCTCGTGCCCTCGCGCTACAAGAAGCAAGAATCTTCCGTCGCGAACTCCTGATACATCTGACCCACAAGCCAGGTCGCGATCTTAGTGATTCTCCACGACGAGTCAAGTCGTCGATTCTCTTCCTCTTGAAGAGTTTCTCTGTTCACCGCCTTTGTTCTGTGAGACCTCTGCTAGGGTCGACTTCATAGCAAACCAAAGGAGCTATCTCTCCCGAGCTTTGTTCCTCTGAGTGCTTCCGAGAACTTTCACGCACCCTGTGCACCCTTCAACCTTCAACCACTCTCCAAGTGTTGAAGTTCTTCTGGGTCCTGTGCATTTACACGTGCAACTGACTCGCCTTCCCTTCTCAGACTTGCTACTGAGACTCTGCGTCCAACCTGCACTCACCTGCAAGGCTCGAACAACTCAACCCAACTCTGGACGAAGTGAGAACAAGAGTTCAACTACTTAGCCTCCTCAACGCACTCTATGCGGAGGTCTTCCACTGCACTCGATGCAGGAATCTCCTGGCCTAAGTAGAGAAACAATTGAAACTCATTCCCTCAGGTTACGAACCTGATATGCAATCACATATGCAACATATAATAGATAAGCATAAAAAGAAGCAAACATGCACAAGCATAGTATCAACAACACACAGAGATCGAACACGTCCATGGAATTGAATCAAAGCTCTTCCTATTAATTCAATAACTGTACATGGAGGTTTCTTCACAACTCTCTCTGCTCT
>JZKD02S1739701.1:95647-112315 GCA_000966675.3 Picea glauca
TCTAAGTCTCTATAATAGATTTATAAAAATGGGATTAATCCTTAATATTCAAAATCGCAATACCATGTGTGTTTAATTTCTTTTCCTAACATTACAAATTCAAAACTAGTGTTTACCATACTCATCTTCGTAAGTGGTCGAATACTAAAACTTTGTAGTAAAGCGGAAAGTTGGCATAGGCCTAGTGTTAGGTTTCCAACCTCTTATTAAACGTACACCCTCATACATGAGTAAAAGCCTAAACTTCAAGCCCCGATAACTTTAGAGACACGAGGAAAAGGGGTCAAAATATTTTCTTTAACGTTAGAGTTATTGGTTCTGCTTTCGATAAAGGTTACCATTGACTTTGAGGAATTCCTTGGAATTATCCTCTTGACTAAATTCATAACCCAATGATCTATTTTCTTGGAAGCAAGCCCCCAAGGTGGCGGATAATTCATCCTTCCCGGGCTTAACTAACTCCAACCATTGGTGCTAACTGAATTAGTGGTAAAAGGGTTTTGAGGAGATCCTTACTTGTCCTCTTAACTTATTAACTGTGACTAGATGTATTGACAGTCGAATTTAATTTTTTGTCCAACCTTTAATGGAGATGGGAAAATGAGAGTCACCATGTACCCTCCTCCAACCCAAATGCTCCACTTCACTGCTGTCACATGGTGCATTTCCTTGTTATACCCACCACATTCAATATGCGCAGGCTCATGTTTTAGGGTAGTAGCCATGATTCATTTTCATCTTTGTGTCAATCTACTCTGAGTTGAATCTTGCATTTTTCCTCTATTATTGACTCTACAGTGTACGGGCATGGTGGCTTGGAGAATTCCTCATATTTCTATTGTTTCGGTATGTGTCCATAATAATTTTTTTTTTACCTTAGGTTTTAGTCATTTCGGCTTATTGTTCTGGTATTACCTTGTTTATTGCCCATACACCCTTCTTTCCCTCCTCCTGGACTTGCCATTTTCTTATTACTATTCTTGTTTAAGCTTCATCGAAAATAAAATTGCATGTTTAAATGGGTTAGGGTCTTTTACATGTCGTATGATGAGCCTATTTATTTTGATACTTGAACCTCTCTGGCAAGTTGTTTTCTATCTAGATTTTGGAAAAACAGAGGTCGATACAAAATACTCTTCGATAACACATAAGACTATGATTATTCCTTATTTGAGAGTCTCCCAGAAATAAATAGTAGATGGCCAAACCCTTAAGCATGGATTATACTCTAACTCAAGTTAAAGATGTTTCAGTTGCGTTCTTCGTGCCCCCTTTCTCTGTCCGAGTGTCTTACAAGGCATGCGCATTTGGGTTTTTGGGCACCATGTCGACCCCCTGTATTTTCTTAAAACTTATTTGCAGAGTGTTAGATAGTTCTGTTGTTTCTTTATCTCTTTTGTAAAATGGTTCTTGAGTTTATTCTTTTGTGCAGACTAGTCATGTTTCAACATTCATGTATTGGTTCTTGGATTTTGTGCTTGCTTTGCTTATTCATTGATTCTTAATGCTAATGATGGGCCCCTTTGGTTTTGCGAGGGTACCCATCATGGAGTCTAGGACTCCTCTTCCCCTCCCGGGTCTGGAAAAATATGCGGTTTCTGGTGATGGCAAAGGATAATCATATCCCTCTAATTAATTTAAGTATTACTTTGACGAACTCTCTTTCCTAATATTGCTCGATTTTTTATTTATTTTATTTACATTTCTATTGAACAAAATTTAAGGTATTTTCTCACAACTCTGTGCAGGGGTTTCGAACACGCGAGGACACGTACTCGATGATTTCACCCCCCTTAATAGGTACTTGGGTTCCATTTTTCCCCTTAGGAAAAGGCCTAGACAGTTCATGCTAGAAGCATTCAATTAAGGAATCATATACGTAATTGGTTTGTTGTGTGTTAGCTTTGTTTCTCCTTCTCACTATCGAGTTCCAAGATTCGACTTTAAATTTGTATAATTACCCAAGGATTAAACCAATTTCTTACTGTGACTTGTATTAAGTATTATTTCGAACGTAAATTACGACTGAAATCTTTCCTATGCTAGAACTCTTTTCTCAACATTTCTAAAATGAAAAGGATTGTGGATGGTGTTTTATAGCTTTACTTCAATTCATTTTTTTGCAGCGTGTTGATAAGAAATTCATCTGTGTTTTCTCTTGTAATGTTTAACCTAGATCTGTAATAGTTTAGACCTATCTTCCAATTGTGTTCGATCTGAGTGTACTCCAAATTATGGAACTAATTCTGTGTCATCTATTATAATGATTTCTGAATGAACATTTACACATATAAATTCATAGCTGCAATCATAAGTTTTTGTTTGATACTTCGTAAACCCCTTATTGTTAAATTAATAAGGCCTTTAAATTTATACAGTTAAAATGGATATAATACTTCTGAAATTCTTCAAGTTACCTACAAATGTTTACACAGGTTTGAAAATCCACTACAGAAATGAACCCCTTAGAGTCGTATGGCTCATGACGATCTTATGACAGGTAGAAGGTTTTCCAGGAATTGAAGTTTAAAAAATTTGCATGATGAATTTAATGCTTTGGGCAGAAAATTTCTATCCTCGGCCTGACTAAAACACAATAGTTTTTTTTTGTAATATAGCTCGTTGTCCAGGTTCAATTCTATTACTGCTATAGACGATATGTGTTGTTTCTAACCTGCACACTTGTATGTGGAACCTGTGATGACAATGGGTCAAAAATATAGTAGTAATATAAGTCTATTCCTTTAATAGAATAGTTGATTGTCCAACATATGACCTATGGGACCATATAGATAAAATCATTCCTACAACAGATAATAAACAATAATCATATATATAAGTTGATAAGTAACTTATATACAAACTTACTCAACTTCAAATATTTATGGATAAATCTTCCTAACATTTCAGTTACAGAAATGAACGTACTCCTTTAGTTAGATCTGATCTTTCCACTTCAGGTTTTACATAGGTAATTATGCCCTAGAATTTTAATTTTTGACTGTAACCTCATTCAAAGGAACATATATCATCCATGAAAATTATTTCATCTTAATACCAATAGATCCATAATAACATATACCCAAAATCATTCAAGCAAATAAGGAGGAATTTAACATATCTAAACCAATTTGGGGAACGACAGAGGGAACAACCACGTTCCTCCCAACCGTAGAAGAAGGCAACAAAACTCACTTGCCCAATTCACCCCCTATCCTGACCATGAATCTATGAGAGAGAACTTGGAAACTCCTCCTCAACAATGTCCTTCAATTCAAGTAGATTCCTCTTGCCTCACACTCACTTAGTAGTGTTCATAACAACAAGTAAAAAACAATAGTCTCTTTCCCAGCATACTTGGCAGCGTCCTGCCTCTTCACATATGCTATTTATCAATTTTTCTAGGTCTTTTTTCCCTCTTTTGGGAATTTTCGCAGCTTTCTAAATCCCTGATTTTAGGGGGATACTAATGGCCAAATCATTGGTTTGCCACTTCTAACAATCAACCTAGAGGTAGTTCCAACATGTCCCCTACTCATGGAGTCATGGTTAGTTAGATTTAACATGGTTGCTCCATTTGTCCTCCTGAAATCAATATAAAATATTCTATTTTCATACAAGTGTCATAGTCAATTTGTTAATTGGGTCAAATAAGGTCTCTTCCCAACATTCATAATAATTAATTAAAATTGTCAAATTCAAAATCTAAAAGAACTCTCCATCTTTCAAAGCTTTTCCATGCATTACATTTTCTTTTAAATGAAGAAAGTGGTTGAGATAATTGGTAAGTGAGAAATATCTTTAGTTTATTGATAGTATTTTTCCAACGACGGAAATAGTGTATCAACTTAAAAAATAAACAAATTGTATGTCCCGTGGAATTTAAGTATATCTCAGAAACATTTTATTTTAATTAACTAGTTTTAAAATATAAGAGTCCGAGCTCGATACAATTTTTGGATTATGAAATATTTTGTTGGGCATAAGAACGTGATAGTATTGTGATAGTAGTTTTCCAATGAGGAAAATAGTGTATCATATTAAAACATAAACAAATTGCATGCCCCCTCTATCACTTTGTGACTTCATCTACCATCCAAAGGAAATGAGTAATATTTGACTTTGTCTTGTAGATTCAATACTACTAAATGTCTAAGGCAAAGATTCGGCCAAGAAACTATGGGACGAGTTTGGAATATTGTACTAGTCGACCCCTGGTCAATAAGATGTTTCTCAGAAAGGAAATGTACATTCTGAGAATGAATGAGGGAAGTTCAATGACTGAGCATTTAAACTCTTTTAATACCATTTTAATCTAGTTATATTTCGTGGATATTAAAATGACTAAGGAGGAGAAATGTGTTAGCTTATTATGTTTTTTTCTAGACTCTTGGGATAGCTTAGTTGTGGCTATAGGGAATAATACTACTGTTATAGAAAATTTTACCATAGTCTATGCATCGTCCTACGATGGCCTTCCATTTCCTCTATAGACCTCATTTCCCCCCACTCTAGAGATAAAAATATAGATTTTTGTACACATACGCACCCTATGAGTTAGAAAACTAGGTTATTCACACGTTTCTACTCTACAACATGCATACATTGGTTTCGGTGCTTAAAAATTAAAAAATATGTCGGGTTTACATGCCATGTCACATGGTACATGATCCTTCACCTTACATATATTATAAATGTTATGACTCAACCCTTGAATTCGATTTGGAGGCTATAAATTGAGCCATATTCAAGCCTTGAACAATGGAAAATTCAACATTGGGAGAAAAGACACTCTGGAGGAATTTCACTTCATGTTGAGTCTACAACTCTTTGTCCTTGAATGTATGAACTTTGTGTGTTCAACCCCCAAGCTCTTCCTAGTTTGTGATGAAGAACCACATTGAATCCTACATGTGAGCTTGTCTTTATGAAGGATTGAAGTGGTGGAGGCCGAGCTCGACGGACTTATTTTTTTTGTTTTTATATGTGTCATTACATAAGTTTGTAATCTATGTACTTATGTTGATTATATTAATAGAAGTACTATTTTGTCATCCAATTGATATCTTGCAAATATTTGAATTACTTTCCATGTGATTATTTGTTATGTATGTTAATGGATTATGCTAAATTATATGTTGACATTATATATCATCACCACATGGTTTCATATCTTGGTTGTTGAGGACAAGTTGAAGGTATAAATATTTGGGTCACGTGCTCAATGATGGTGAATGTACGGATGAGGTAGGATTATAGCTTTGTCTTGTTAGCATTTCATTTATACAGAATAGTTGTGATTATAATTGATTTATGGGTGTCATAATGTCTGTTGTGGTTTTCCCCTAGCCATAGAGATATTTTCCTCATAACATAATTGGCGACTCTCCTCGGGATATCTCCTTTTTTTGCTCTCTATTTTCCAAACATTATGTGTCACATATTTCTTGATAGCATGTATTTATCCTTTCATCCGATTTTCTTGGACTAACCCTTTCCCTCGCAATGTCTTGTTTGGTATACGTGGGTTTTCCATTGACAAAAGCGTATATATTCGAGTTATCTGCCTTTAGGGATCGTATATACACGTTTGTTCCCTGAATAGTTGCATACATCATCTCTTAACTATTCTTGCTTGACTTTGGTGTTTGTTGGGTGAGTTTTACTGGTTTTTGAGACTTCTTGGGTCCCTTTTATGACTATTAAGTTCCTACAAAGTGATAGGAAGATGTTTTATTGGTGAATTATTTGGGAGAACTCCTTTCTTGTCATTCTTCCCATTTTGTTGTGCTTGCACACTGGTCTGGGTAGTTTCTTCTCGGTATCCTATTTGGCTTGTATTATTTTTCTTGCAGTAGGGTCTACCTATGAGTTTGTTATTCAATCCTTTCATTTTTTTTTCATTATATATCGAAAATACAAAAAAATATATATTTTTTGCATTTTACTTATGGAATTTTCACTGTTGGTTACCTTTAATTATTTTTGGCATATTCTGAAAGATTTCACTTCATTGAAGTTGTAGAGACTCCATTTTAGAAACAACATTTAGAAGCATACCATCTCATTGAAAATCAAGACTAGTACTTAGTAGTTTTTTTACATTTGCTTCCAACCACCCATACCTAAGTAGCTCTAGAAATTTAGATTGCAGAGGTCCTTGTGGGACGAAGTTCGACAACAACTAGAGCCTCATAGTACCCCCTTTACTCAATCTGTGAGGACGTCCCATATTATAGTTTCCCCAAAACCCTCCTAGTATGTGTGAAATATGAGTACAACCCTCTCTCGACAGTTTTGCAAATCTCTCACGCAAGATGATAAACCTTCGAATTGAAAGAACCCTAAATTGAAGCTCCGAGGAAGACCTTGTATGGATCCTCCTCCTTGTCTATCTAAGGTGGATATTGCACAACCTAAACCAAACCAAAAGTGGAATTTTTTTTCCAAAACCCTAATGAAAACCTTGGTTCAAAAGAGCACTCCAAAGAGATTAATCCAAATACATTATGCAAACTGAAGTGTCACCCCTCCTTTTATCGATATTTCTCATTTTCTAGAACTTTCTGCTTTTTAACTAAATAAAATATGACTTTTAGAACCTTCCCACTTTTCACTAAATCATAAATGACCCTTATCCCCCTTTTACTTTCACTTTAATATGAGATGTTACTTTTAATAATGGTTAGGTAACTTATTCATCTAAATTTACTTTATTTCCTTATTTTCACTTTAAATAAATAACATCTCCTAACTAAGTGACATTAAATAACCTTTTTCTACTCCATTTTTCTTCACCAACGAGCCATGGAAGTCATTTCCACTCTTGAACATGGGAATCCAAAAATGGGGAAATGACTCATTATCTTATGTAAACAATTTGTAAGAATTTATTCTTGCAAATAGTAAGAATTTAAGTTTTGGGAAGTATAGGGTCGAGGTATCAAAATCCAACATAGAATTTTTGTTTTTCTTATCAATGTATGAGTGGAAAACTGATGAATCTGAATAATGTACATTGTTTCTAGCTTCAAGAAAGTCATTTTTTATTAAATACAAACTCTATTTTGTTTTTGAAAAAACTTCACACTAAACTCCTTGTTAGTTGTCTTGAAACACAACAGAAGAATAAGTTCCCTTTCATTTCTTCACAATCTGTTAAGGAAACTCCTCCATTCAATGCTTCTCATGTTCCCATGATGTCTTAAGTTCTCATCCCAGTCATTATATTTGACAAGAATATTTCCATGGAATTGAAGTTTAAGCGAGGCAATTATTGTCTGAGTCCACTAACACCTTTCCTTAGCTCGTGACCCAATTCTTAGTTCTCTCTTAGCAAGAAAGGTCCACTCTTGACCCATTACTATGCATATTTGTTGATGCACACAATATTCTCTATTGTTCCTTTTCTCATGCACCCACATGCATGGGTCTACTCTCACGAAAATAAACAACCATCTCTCATGCAATTTTATCCTTGTTCAATGGTGGTGACATTTTCCAAGGAAGTGTGAGAAACTTCTAGAGGGAGATTTTACAATTCATATTTGTCTTGCATGTCTCAGGCGAATATTCAGCCAACAAACTATGGGATTTACATTCTTTGTAAGAATGATGAAGAAATTATTCAACAATTGTTTATACATTGATAAATTACACAATGCATTTGGGTTGATGTCTGTAAACAATTGAATTTAGTATGTTTCTTGAATAGTCCATCTACTAAAGAAAACTTGCATCGATGGTTTATTGCTTGTCCAAAACATAGGGTTGTTCCCTAGCTAGTGCTCTGGGAGATATGGTTGTATAGAAATGAAATTGTGTTTGATAATTTGAATAGAAATGACATGCCACTTGTTCTAGAATTATTACGGCATAAAAGAGATTTCCTTCTACAAGCCAAGATGAATGCCTTGATTACGTACTAAATAGTAAACCCATTCTTTTTTGGCAACATGCCCATATGTTTTTTTTATGGTTTTCCAGACAAGGATATTGGTGGAGTTGGTATTGTACTAAAGTTTAATGTACATCATTACTTTAAGATGCATCTTGCAGTTGATCTAGCCACAAGTGCTAAGGCCAAATTACAAGGTTTATGGAGCGCCCTATTTTTTGAAAAAGGTTTCCATATTCACAACTTGATGGTCACAGGTAATTATCAGGTTCTTATAGATTGGATTATTGGGAAGTCACAATTGTAATCTCTTAACTCAAGGGTATGGAAGGAGAATATCCTGGATTTAAAATTGCATTTCATATGTCTTCAAATTTTTCAATGTCACTTTTGAATCTTTCTTTGAAGGAACACCTTGCGGGGATCACTTTGAAGAGATATAAAAGAACTCATTAATCAGCAGAGGCCAAATATTTATCTTTTGAGATATGGTTATATTTTTTTGATACATTATTGTAAGAAAACATAATAAAACAAGTATGTATAAGAAAATATATAGTATAGTCTATTTTCAGAGATTTTTGCAAAACAATTTGTAATTGAAATGTTGGAAGGATGTAGGATAAACTTGGACTTCTAAGAAGATTAACCACATATGTAATTTTGAAAGTTTACTTTTATTCAATTTTGAATATCAATGAAACTTATTTTTCTCAGAAAAAAAAATATTGATCAATTATAAATTTGATTCCAATAATTTTAGAGAATATTTGATATGGTTACCTTTTGAACCTCTTAATTTATACATAAGTGACATTCTTTATTAGTTCAAAATATTAAAATAAAGCTTAAATTGTTAGTTAAATTATGTTAATGTGTGAAATTATTTATGTAATCAAAAGACTCATATGTTGTGTAAATGGAATTAAAATTTTACTGTTGTGGAATGTTTATTTTATGGCATACTCAATAGATAATTTTCCTCTGCTTCTTTCATTAATTAATTAGTAGTTTGTTGAAATAATCTGTATTCACATCTATAAGGAAAAATTGAAAGAATATGATTAAGTACTATTTTCCTTTATTTTTTTAATTAATTATTTTCTTATTGAAATAGTTATTATATTGACAACCTTAAAAAAAAAAAGAATTGAAGAAATAAAATGATTAAGTACTATTCTAAAGAAATAAAAAAAAGTATTAATATAAATTAAATTGTTTTTTGAATTAAAGGAAAACCTCTTACCATGAAATTTGTAGAATTTAATACGTGGATGGACATGTTAAAACAATATCCTGAATTGGTGGTTAAGTTAGAATTTGAGCATATAGAAACTTTATTCACCTTATAATGTTTCAGAAGTTTAGAAAATTTGAATAAGCATTAATGGATGAGCATAGGCACACCTTTGCATAATATTGATGAATTTTTCTCACAACTTTAGGTAATGAATGAGTTTTTTTGTACAATATAAATACAATTTCAGTGGTCTCAATGGTTAAGATACAAACTATGGATCTGATGGTTAAGAACGCGTGTTTCCTCCCAAAAGATAACAACTGAAGATTTAGAGGGAGGTAGAGAAAGTATACCTCCCTTATTATTATTATTATTATTAAATACTCTTGAAAAAAAATTAAAATTATATTTCAAAAGTATTTTTATTTGAAACTTGATTTATGCATAAATGCAATTTTATGATATTAAAAGGATGAAAAATGTCAAGTTTCTTAATTATTGGAATGTTGTTTACCAACTTTCACAAGAAAGGAAAACCCTTAAGCAATATCTCGCAACAGTGATGAAGTTATTTGCAAATCATCATAAGTGGTGGAAATTCAATATTGTGATTGCAACTAGTAGTTTAATTGACTTTAATAAATATTTGCACAAGTTTCGAACTAGTTCTAAATAAGTAATTCATTGAATTATGTTATTGAATTGATTACTTGTTAATGGTTAAAGTTGAAAAGTTGAAAGAGAACAACTCATAGTCTTGAAGGCACTAAAAAGAAAAAAAACAAAACAAATTTCAATTCATTAGAGGGTTTCTTATGTATATTTGAATATTGATTGTGTCGTTTAATGTTTATTCACTAGCAACAACATGGTTTGCTTATGTATACTTGAATATTCATCTTGTCATTTAAGGTTTATGAACTAGCAACCACCACTTTAAGAAGGTTGTTGACATAAGTTTATGAGTGTTATTAATTTTAAAGGTGGAAAATGAAATCCATATACATATGTCAACCAATTTTATAAAGTGTTTGTTGCTAAATATGTGAGGAGCAATAATAAACAATTAATGTATTAATAATGAAATGTGTTTTTACAAAAACTTTAGAATATTAATATATTAATCAATTTATAATAAATTAATACATCAATAAACTAGTATTACATTAATAAAATAATAATATATCAATAAAATATTAATTCATTGATGTAATAAAACATTAATGTAATAATTAATTAATACATTAACCTTTTGTTAATTAATGTTCTAATAAATAAATACATTAATATTGAGCTATTAATGTATTAATTAATTAATTAATACTTTAATTTTCTATTAATTAAAGTACTAACAAATACATATATTAATGTATTAAGATATTAATATATTAATTAATTAATACATTGATGCAATGAAAAATTTAAATTCATTACAATAATTTTTTAAAGTATTATTTCAATAAATAATAGATTGCTAAAGTATTTATGTAATAATGTATTACATTAATACATTAATAAAGTGATAATAAACACTGATATTAAGAAATAATATTTTAAACAATTATTAAAAGTATTAATGTGATAAATTATTAAAGTATTATCAATTAGTATATTAATAAAACAATAAATAGCTAAAAAAAAGGTATAATTTTATTAAAAGTTATTAAAAAATTATTTTTAATATATACATAATTAGCATTTTATTAAAAGTTATTTTTAATATATACATAATGATTATACATAATCTAGATTACACATTGCTCACCCAAATATCAAAGAAAAGAACATTGAATATCAATATGCTTGGTCTTATTTTGAAAAAAATGATTTTTGTTCATTTGAATAGAACTTTAATTATCACATATCAATTGAGTGGGTTGTTCGTACTATTCATATATATCCTTTAGAATTATCACTAACAACATTGCTTCAAATGTTGTTGTCAATTCAACTTTATACTAGGATCTTGGTCTCGAGAGAGAAACGATATGTTACCTTTTAATACTCCAAGCAATTGTTGTTGAATCCATGATCACTGAATACACTCAACTTGATTTCTCTTCATCAATGCAACCTGCCAAATTTGAATCTTTATAATCAATCATCCTGAAATAATTTGTAGATTTGTATACTAATCCATAGCTAATTGTACCACACAAATATCTCAAAATATTATTGGTTTCTTCCCAATGCAATTCCTTGGGTTCTACCATAAATCATGATACCATACTCATTGTAAAAGATATATTTGATCGAGTTGTAGTTAAGTAGATCGAACTTACAACCAATTAAGGATATAGAGTAAAATAAATTGATTTGGAGTCATCATTTCCATATAACTTCAACCTGACTTCCAAAGGAGTTGTTGCTCGCTTGGAACTCAACATTCTAAAAATTTTCAAAATGCCCCAACTATACTTGGATTCTCACATGAAAATATGTTCCTCCTTCTGCTAGACTTCAATACAAAAGAAATAATGTAAATCACCAAGAAATTTCATGTCAAACTGAGAAATTGCGTGACTTAAATTTTCAAATAATTCATCATTGTTCCGTGTGTAGATAAAATCATTAACACATAAGGAACTATCAAAATGTCCTATACCGCTGAACGATATAGAGATTGGGCTCAGATAAAATTTCAACTAAGTCATTATTCTTAAAATATTTATAAATTCCACAATAACATTCTCTTGTTGCTTTCTTGAGACCATACGTGGTCTTCTTAAACTCGTAAACATAATGTTCTTTAATCGAACCCTCAAATCGTTATGGATGCTCTACATAAATTTCTTCTTCCACATAACCTATCTAAGAAACTTGAATTAACATCCATCTAATAAAATGTCCATTTATACTGTGCAACCAATGAAACTACCATTTTGTTTTTATCCAACTTTTCCACTAGATAAAATTTCTCAGTATGATCAATTTGTTCCCACTCTGCATATCATTTTGTGACTAAACAAGTCTTATACTTATAAATTATGCCGTCTAATTTACACTTAGTTTTATAAACCCATTTACTTCCAAATACATATTTTCCTTTTGGTAAAATAACCAAGTCGTAAGTACGATTCCTCAGGAGGGAATGTAATTATTCTTCCATAGATTCATTCCATTCTCTCTTTCTTGATGCGTCTACATAGTTTTGTGGTTCATCCATCTTTATTACTTGTCACATTAGTTAATAATGATCATGAAAACTTTGAGATCTAGTAAGTATTATTTCAATCTTTCTATCCAACATATTGCTATCATAATGACCACTTTCAATCCATGTAGGTGTCTACTTGATTTCATATGATTCAAATTATATTCCAGAAACAAATAAATATAGCAATACTTGATTTCTATTAATGAAAGAATTGTAAAGAGACTAAAAAAATAAAGAGTCCTAGACTCACTAGAATGGTGGCATCTTTATCTCTGAGAATATATGTGATGGATACAATCATTCACAAGAATATGATTACAATGAGGCTTTGAAGAAATTTTTATGATAAGAAGGAATTCCAAAACCCTTTACATCCAAAAAAATAACCCTAGGAGATGAAACACCAAAAGTTAGTACATTAACATCATGGGGTCACAACTTCTGCATAAGATCATTGTTTTCGGTGCATAATAACTTATTTGAAAGGAATTTTTGAGAACTACACATTACGCCATCAAACTCAGACTCTGTTTATAGTTTGACTGCGGCGAGCCAAAAAAACATTTTTTAGGGCCCCAAAATGGACCTCGAAGTAAAACAAGTTGTGCTAACATGAAAACATAAAACATAAGCAAGTTGGATTAGGTGGGAGGCCACCAAAATCCACCTGGATGATGTGTATGAATTGAGACAACCCCGAAAGTGTAGAATCCACAATTACAAAGAAGTACATAAGAATGTGTTGCATTAAAAACTGACAAGAGGAGCGAGTTGGAACAAGTGTATGGCCACAAAAATCCACCTGGATCAACCCTCCCCCCTTAGGAAGCAATGATATCCATTGTATTGAGTTCCCAAGGAAGAGGGGAAATGATTTTATGAATCTAGAGCTTGGTGAGCTACGTGCCTTTTTGGAGAAGTTGTGCTTATTGGCTTGTGGAAGACTGTGAAAAACTTGTTGTTGGAGGGGTTGAATCTATTTCACCAACCTATTGTATCTGGGTTGGATCAGACATTGTGTAAGAGCCATTGTAGGTGAATAAACAATATTTTCTATCTCTTCAAAAATCTGTCTTTGCTGGATAAATGGTGTTGATATTGCAGTGGTTGTAGTGGTATTTTGTGCATGTTTTGAACAAACTGTGAAGAGGATGAATTTTGGAGTATCAAATATTACCTTGTGATATTCTTTTGGTGGAGAAGTATTTGGAACTACCTCTGGTATCCTGCAGAGCTCACCTCCCACAGTAATAATGATACTATGGGGTCTAGACTCATACAAACCATGCAATTTCCACATATATGGTTGGCCAAAGAAAACATCACAGACATCAAGAGGGGAAATATCATACACTACATCATCCTTGAAGGGATGGATGCCAGAGGATAGGTGACAGTGTTATCTAACGCAATGATCTCATCCCTAGAGAAGCCACTTGATGTTGTATGGTTGTGGGTGTGGTGTTGTCGAAAACACCAACTGTTTGACAACCTTACCTGAGATTATATTCTTCTCACTGTCGTTATCAACAATGAAATTGAATGGGGTGCCCTTCACCCACATTTTTGAATGGAAGAGGTTCTCCCCCTCTTCAGGATCTACTAGTTCTTCTAGTTGAATTGTTGTGGTCGTGACAGTAGCAGTGGGGTCTGCATCCATGATCTATATTTTTTCAATATTTTTTCTATTGTATTCTGAATCAGGGTTGGGCTTCGTGTCTTTGATTTCAACCACCAATGACTATTTTGAGTGACATTCATCGGTGTTGTGCCAGAGGATTTTCTGGAAGTCACACCACTTCCTAGTGTCATTCTTCATCTTTACTTTACCCTTTTTTTCCTATGTCTTGGACTGGCTCTTTCGAGACTTTTGGTTAGGGCCTTCTTTACTATGTTTTGGTTGTTGCATATTTTCACACTCAAATTCCCATTTTTTCTATTGTCTTAATTTCTCTTTGATTTTTACAACATACCAATAGGTCACTCCCAATTGTGATATGCTTAGGCAATCCATTTCGGTTTGGTTGTAACCATGTAGCGATGCATGATATTTCAGAACAAGATGTCCACTAGCTTCTTTGATACCTAGTTTGGTGCGCAAGGTATGGAAAGTATTTTTGAACTATGACACTATTTGTCTCTTCTCTTGCCACAATGTGGTCCATATCTTGTATTGGTATTCATAGTTGTCAACAATATAGTATTTTTCTTTGACCACATCCACAAAAAAAATCCAAGTGGGCTCGACCCTATATATTCCAAATTTCTCTGTGTAACTTTTCTCCAAGTAAGTTTCCCACTAATGTTTGACATGGGGGAGATCCTTGAGGACTTTGAAAGTTATATTTTCCTTTTTGAAAATTTTTTGAACAGAGATATAACTTTCTAATATATTTAACCATTTTTCTAGGGAATCTGCATCTATCTTACCTTTGAATATGGGAACATCAAAACTAATCTGTACCTGGAAGGGAGAGGTTCCTCCAAAATTGTTGCTAGATGGAGATGTGTGTGTTTCTATCGGAAGGTGCTTAAGAATGTGTGCAAAATTATCCATCATTTCAACCCTCTATCGCACGAGAGATTGCTCAAGCAACAGGTTAATAGAATATTTTGCTCCGTCATTTTTATTTTCTTCCACCATTGACTGTTTCTTGGGCACGTGAGAGTGATTTTCCTCAAGACTGGCTATACTCAATGTAGTGTCCCCAAGGCCAAGCCCCGTTACAGATCATGATATATGCAATTAATTGTAAATGTGTTCTATAGACTGGTGAGCCAAGTTTTGTATAAGATGGAAGGCTTATGTAGTTGTTAGGCCAGGAAGCCTAAGTGTTTGAAGGCCAGGAGCCTGTTGTTGTACTTATATGTATGCAGCACATCAATGAAATATAAACACCTGCCAGGTGCAGAGCGACCACGATGAATGAGTGATGGGGGAATGAGTGTCCACAGAGTGGGCAAGGGAACTACGGGATGGAAGGTGGGAAAGGGGCTGAGTGTGGAGCCTAGGGGATAAGCCTAGGGGGCTTAGGTCTGGAATAATATTTTAATATTATTTCTTAAAAAGTCATGAGCATATTATTTTATCCTAAGTTCCTGCTAAAAGGAAGAGTGTGTACAGGGAGGCATGCTTTGGGGATGCATGCAGTTCCCAGGGTGACAAATGTCTACCCTGACGCATGCAAATAAAACAGTAAGGAACAACCGTGGGGGGGAATCTCTCTCATTCCATTCGACCCGACTACCCTGAGAGCGGAGGGTACGAGCCAGTCTGCAAGAGACCTTGTGTATTGCTATTATAGAGAGGAAGCCTGTGTTTTGCGTGGAAGAATCCGTGTACACCCTCTTTTGGGAGTCGTGGAGTCTATGTCTGTCTCTGGGATAACCCGTGCATGTAATCCCCAGCTTGCGAGAAGCCAGTGTTGATTTCAGGAAGAGTCTTGTTGTTCGGGAAACTGAGCGAGCCTGTGCGTGGTGTCCCTATTCCGAAGCCGTGACCGGAAACCATTCAAAGATTGTTGAACCAGTTCAGAAAACCTGTGTTTGTTTTTCCGTGGGTTGTTGTGGTACGCAGTATTGGACTACGTGAGGCTTGTTGGCCTGTGAGCGACTCCTCCAGCTGAGAGAGTGCGCAGGGGGAGGAGAGAACTCCTGGAAGGAACCCTGCAGCTACCGTAGAGCTAGGAGACTTCTGGTCCGATCTGTTCCTGTAACCCAAGGTAAGGGAGACTGGCAGCTGAAGGACTGTCCAGGTGATAGAGAAGGTGCACTCTCCTGGGGTGAAACAAGCATGTGGGGAATGAGGGTCTGTGGGCAGTGAGCGTGGGAGATTCCTGAGAGAGTTTTCTTCCTGGTAATTGTGTATGACTGAATTCCCTGTAACCTCAGCTTGAGTCTAGAATTCCTTTCCTTGGGGTGGAGCTCGGTCCTAGCTCGAGGGTGACCCACTGTTGAGCTGATGAACAGTGTGGTCTAAGGCTGGGAGGTTCGTGGAAGGCCTGCATTTGGTTGGTGGATTTTGCCACTGTTCAAGATAAGTATTTAATTATGTTCTTATCACATTTCCACATGACTGTGTTGTATATATACTATCATGTTTTCCGCTGTGTAAATGAGTTGTTGTTGAATGCTATGGCTTGTTTAATTATAGCAGTAATTCATAAGTTTTACTCTGAGTCAAATGTGTTTAATTGTCTCAAATGCATGTGCTTATAATGTCTATACGAATTATGTAAAATTCCATGTACATACTGGTTAGGTGATCCAGGTGGATATTGGTGGCCACCCACCTTTTCCGACTGGCTCAAAACAATTTTCTGGCAATTTTGGCAATTTACTATTTTTAGCAGGTTTTAACTTCCGGGGCCATTT
>JZKD02S1739712.1:11465-38581 GCA_000966675.3 Picea glauca
TGTTATCTCTATTCCTTCCTCTACACAATCTTACCTCGAAGGTATTCAAAAACCTTGAGGCTTCCTCCTTGAGTCAATGACTTCAGCTAGTGAACCCCCCTAGCATGTCTTTGTCTAAAATTCCACAAAATTCAGAAGTGCACTCCTTACACTGGCTTATAGAACCCACAGTATTTTGTCATGCAACCTCTTGCATGAAGCCATAAAGAACCTAACCCGAAATCAAATAACTCACAGATAGGAAAATCTATCTATCCCTGCAGATGGAACTTAACATACATCTACAGAATATCATAAACACCTAAATACATTCATCAGCATACACAGAATAACATGCAGGAAAAACTGCTCTGATTGTATTAACATGAGATGCCTCTTTACAATGTGAGCTCATACTGCAACTAAGTCTCATCTCTCCTCTCTTATCCTTTTCTTTCTCTAATCTACCTTTTCAAACTAAATCCAGATACAAAGAGGGGCTCCTCGATATCTTCCCTCCATCCTCACCAACTCTCATTAATTTACATTCAATTTCATTGAATGGTTGTCTAGTCCGAATTGGATCTAGATCTCAGCCTTACAACTATTTAAGGAAACCTTTATCTAAAGCTTGTGTACATGCATGGCTTTTGTCTCTACCAGCCTTACAATCATTTGATACATTTTTAAAATTTTTAAAAATGAGAGGGCTGCACTTCTCTCCTTCCATTGAATGCATGTTGGGTGTGTTGGCACTTGATGACATGGAGTGATGCTCCTGCATCATACTCCTTAGCTGCAAAAATCATGAGCTCCTGCTCATGAGCTTCCCAGCATGGTTGTCGAAATCCACATGGATCCCTAAGATTTATTTGGAGTTGTCAATCCACTCCATTGCCTCATTTTTCTTGTTGTTGTTGCTACCCTGCTGCTATGGCAGGTTCTCCTTTGCTCATCTTCCCTTTGTTGACTGCTTCTGCTGATATGAACATCAGCTTTCTAATTTCCTCAATCACTTCATCCAGCTGCTCCTAGGGCTGGCTCTCCTTTTCCATCCTTCTCCACTGTGATTTTTCCCTGCAAATGGGTAGATCATCTCGATCCCCCTTGAAATATTCTCCATCTCCTCTGGCCTTATCTTGCCACTCTGCTGCAGATTCCAATTTTGCAGTCTCCTCACCGAGTTGTTGCTCAGCTTCTCCCTTTGACAGCTTTGCTTCTGCCATTTCTTCTATTGGTGTATTTCCAGCTTCCTCCAGTGGCTCCTTGGGCTGGTATTCTCCCTCTGTCTCCAACCTGGTCTGTTGGATGTGCATGCCCTGCACCTTCACCCTTCTCTCCAAGGCTTCAATCTCTTCACACAGAACAACAAAATCTATGTTGTTTTCTTCCTCCTCTTCTGCTTCTGTAGTCTCCAGTACTACAGTTACCTTCTGTTAGAATCCCTGGAAAAAAAATTCAATCCACTCCAATGAATGCTCATCTTCTTTTTCTACAAGCTCCAATGTTGTAGTCATCTCCTTTTCAGCTTCTTGGCTGAAAATTTTGAGCCATTCTTATGAATTCTCATCTCCTTCTGCTGCAAGATCTAGTGCTAGAGTCATCTCTTTTTCAACTTGCTGGATGAAAATGTTGAGCCATTCTTTTGAATGCTCATCTCCTTGGGAAAATGTTAGTGTTTGCTCCACTTCTTCCTCCATGACAATTTTTAATAGTTGTCCTCCTCTTGTTGCTGCATCTACAACACCTGTTCTGGCCTCAACTGGGTTGCTTGGTACGAATACTCGAATTCCCCCAATCATCACAATGCTCTTCTGATTCTCTCCTATCAACACTCCTTCCTGATCTGAAATCTCCTCTGAGTTCATGAGACTTTCAGGCAGTCTCATCTTTTTTCCCTTGCCCACTTGACAATTTGGGAATTTTCTACTGCCCACCTGGCATTCCATGAGATCCAGTGATCCCATCTCATTGTCCACTTGGAAATATGAACTTTCACCACTGCTCCCTTCATAGTACGTAAGACCTTCTACTGATCTCTTTCCATTTCCCACCTGGCAACTTGAAAGTTCACTTCTGCCCACCTGACAGTTTATGAGATCAATCTATCCCATATTCATCAGCACTCCTTGCTGACCCAAACTCATCCCTGAGTTCATGAGACTTTCAGAAAGTCTCATCTTCTCTCCCTTTCCCACTTGGCAATATGGGGATTCTACCTTGCCCACCTGGCAGTTTACGAGATCTTCAGCTAATCTCATACCATTTCCCTTCTGGGAATATGAACTTCCACTATTGTCCTCTTGACAGTCTATGAGATCCTCCAATGATCTCATTTCATTGCCCACCTGGAAATTGGAAAATTCATCCTTGCCCTCCTGGCATTTTGTGAGACCTGAAAATGATCTCTCTTCCTCATCACTAAGGGTTTCTCCAACTTCTAGTTCACACACATGAACCGTATCATCTTCATCTCTGAGGCTTTCCACATACCTTAGCCATTCCTTCAATAGTCTTTGTTGTCTTCATCCAATAAAGACTGAACTAGCCACTTCACCTTTGTTTTCATGGGTCATTCATATACCTAATGCAGTTTTGCATTCTGCTGCACCCACAGTGAAAGCTCTTCCATCCTCACCCTCATATCAGTGATCTCTTCACCAATTTCTGATTTGGTTTTCTGCTGGTGGTATCCTCTTCCATCACACCCATGGCCTTCAGTAGACATCTTTTTGTTCCTGTCTTCCCTCTTAGTAAACTTGTTTCTGTCACTCTGCAACCCTGATTTCTTCCAGCATCTCCTATAGTCTTCCTAACTGTCTATTGACTGTTGTGCACCTTGCAACAATCATCACAAAGCTTCAACACTCTATCTTCCTTCTTCACCTGTTGTCTCCTTCACCTGAACTCTATAGACAAAAAATAAAGTTATGATACCACTTGATGGTATCAGACTTTATCCCTTCACCATCCTCCTCTTGTCTATAATATGCAAACAAAAAATATGTTTCTTTGATACCACTTGATGCAGACCCCCTACCTCAACAGGGTTCTGCAACCTCCCAGTCTCTGGATTGTTCCAAATTCTGAGATGAAATGGCTCTTTGGGATCCTCTTGGAACCCCTTGAAAAAATCCATAGGTCCCTTTGTCCTCTAGCATAGGTCTTGAGAAAACATGTGCACGCGCTCCACTTTCGACACTCTTCTCTGTTCTGAACCAACACCTTTTGGGTTTCAGGTTTTTGGGACTCCTTCATGTGAGCTCTCCCAGGCTCCTTGTCCCTCCAACTCCCGGTCACTGAAATGCCAAAAACTACCTGTGACCACGGTCCTCTTTCAGAATTTTAGAATTCGTGATTTCACGATTTCGGCTACAGGTGGTTCTGGGTCCTTTGAACTCCTGGACCCCGAAACGTCAAAATCTACCCATGACCACATCTTATTTTTTGGATGTCAGAATTTGTGATTTAGTGATTCCATGATTCAAGACTCCCTGTCTCATGACTCCTTCACTCTTGAACTCTCGGTTGCCAAAATGCCGAAAAGGGCTTAACGGCTCAGCTCGTGCTATTCTAGCATCATCTTCTTTTGGGATTTTGTGACTTCGCGAGTCAGGAATCCACTTCTCCCAACCCCTAGCCTCTTAAGAACCCAGGTTCTAAAATGCCCAAATGACAGTCCATGACCAATCACCACCGACTTTCACGATTTAGGAAACCGCAATGCGAGCATTCCCCCATGTTCTTTGTCTTTCGAATCCTCGGTTCCTAAAATGCTGAAATCTCTCCCTCTGAGAGATAAATGTCCCAGTACTCCTGCAACCAAACTCTTTTGGACCTTTTCTCGAACCCTTGACCTCCTTTGATGTGTCCTTTTGTGGATGGTCCTAGTCCTTTTGCAATTTCTCCTTTCATGATTTTTGGAGACTCTTCACTCTTGGTCTCCTGGTGTCTGAATCCCCAAAATGTGGATCTCTTGACACATGTTCTCTAATATGGATGGTTATGATTCTTTCGGGACTTCAATGAGTCCTCTCCTTTGCTTCTACAAGGGTTAAACCTCATTCTCCTCTTTCTGGATACAATGGCTATCGGTCCTTTACACAAGATCTAACAGTCATGATCTGATCTTCTGTGCACCTCCTATGTGCGCTCCTTCTATGCACGTATCTGTGATCCAATGGCTCTCAGGCCACCGCGCTCCAGATTCAATGGATGGTGCAATTTCGTGCACTGGGAGTTCGTGATGCAGTGAATCCAAAATCCCTTGTCTCTCTAATCTCCAAACTCCGAAATGCCAAAATGCCGAACTCCTGAGCTTTGTCAACTGTGAAACCTCAAAGAGTTTCTTGACATTATGCTCCTTTCTTTTGCTTCTTTGTGTGCAAAGGCACTCTTCCTCTTGAGATTTGAGACTTATAATAAGTCCACCCTCGCACACTCTTTGTGCTACTGAGTATTTCACTAAACTCAGATCTGAGAAGTTTTCTTGGAAAGAAAACTCTCTACGCCCGCCTGGCGTTCTTCTGCTCGATGCACACCTTGCAGAACCTACAAAGTATTCAACAACTCTGTGAGTGTCTTCTTGTTGACACTTCCCTTTCCTCAGAACTCAAAATAGAGTTCTTCTGTGCACTCTATGAACTTACTCAATGCCCTCCTGGTAGAGTTTCCATAGAACCTTCAGTGATTTTGTTATCTCTATGCCTTCCTCTGCGCAATCTTACCTCCAAGGTATTCAATAACCTTGAGATTTCCTCCTTGAGTCAATGAGTTCAGCTCGTGCACCCCCCTACCATGTCTTTGTCTCAAATTTTGCAGAATTCAGAAGTGCACTCCTTGCACTAGCTTATAGAACCCGCAGTATTTTGTCATGCAACCTCTTGCATGAAGCCACAAAGAATCCAACCTGAAATCAAAGAACTCATTGATAGGAAAATCTATTTATCCTTGAATATGGAACTTAACATACATCTACAGAATATCATAAACACATAAAGACATTCATCAACATACATAGAATAACATGCAGGAAAAAATGCTTTGATTTTATTAACATGAGATGCCTCTTTACAATGTCAGCTCAGACTGCAACCAAGTCTCAACTCTCCTCTCTTCTCATTTTCCTTCTCTACTCTACCTTTTCAAACTAAATCTAGATACAAAGAGGATATTTTTTACAAAGAGGGGCTCATCGAGCTCTTCCCTCCATCCTCACCAACTCTCATTAATTTACATTCAATTTCAATGAATGTCTGTCTAGTCTGAATCAGATCTAGATCTCAACCTTAAAACTATTTAAGGAAATCTTTATCTAAAGCATGCATACATGCATGTATTTTGTCTCTACCATCCTTACAATCATTTAATACAATTTTGAAATTTTGAAAATCGAGAGGGTTGCGACTCTCTCCTTCCATTGAATGCACACTGGGTGTGCTGGCGCTTGATGATGTGGAGTGATGTTCCTACATCAGTGAGTCTGAAGGTATGACTATGAATTCATAGTGTCCATATATTGTTAGAAAATATATTTTTCTTATATCCTCATCCTTTATCGTAACTTGATGATAATTGGATCGTAAATCCAATTTCGAAAAGATCTTGGCCCCACTTACTTGATCAAACAGGTCATTTATCCTAGGTAAGGGGTACTTGTTCTTAATAGTCATTTTATTCAATTGTCCATAATTGATAAAAAGTCTTAGAGTACTCTATTTATTTTTCACAAATAGGACTGGTGCCACCCATGGTGAAACACTCGGTCTGATATACTCTTTGTCCAACAATTCTTGTAATTGTATTTTTAATTCTGTCAATTCTGGTAAACTCATTCGATAAGGTGATTTATAGATAGGGGTTGAACCAGGTAGTAGGTCTATGGAGAATTTTATTTCCCTTCTAGGAGGTAATTCCAGTATCTCATCAATAAACATGTCTCTGAATTCACGTAGGACATCAAAGTCTTCTAACTTTGGCTTATCTTCTTTTCCTAGCAGATTCATTACTTGGATGGTGTAAACTCTACAGCCCTTTCTTATGCATTTCTTGAGTTGCATTGCTGAGACTTGTCTAACTGATACTAGTTTTTGTATTCCTTGGGTTGTTCTAGTAGTGTCATAACCATATTTATAATTAAGTGTCTTTGTATAAAAATCTAGAACTTCTTTGTTCTTTTCCAACCAATCCATTTTGATAATCACATCATAGGACCCTAGTGGCAGAATATTCATATTTTTTTTTTATGTTTTTACCATCTAAGCTGAATTCAAAATAAAAAATAAATCCAACCACTTTCCTTTTAGTCCCTATTGCTAATTGCACCAACTAAGATTTTGCATGTTTCATCCTCTTAAGTTTATTTGACTCTACTACACCAAGAGTGATACAACTTAACGTCACTCCCGTATCAATTAAAACATAAATTCTAGTGTTATTGATTTTACCTTCAATATCCACCACAAAGGACTGGTGGTCGACTTGTCGACCCTCTATGAATGCATTTATTTGATGCAAGCTTCTTCCCACATCGCCCACTCTCAAGGCTTCCTGCAAATTGTGCATAATAGTTCTATTTGTTGGATTTAAACGTGGACAGTTCCTCCTTAGATGAGGATCTCCACATTCCCAACACTTCAATGGTTCTCAGGGGCTGTCCCTAAATGTCTTTGTTCCTATCTTTACTGGTTTACCACCTTCTTGTGTGCTTGGATGGTTTGAGTGAGAATATTTTCTAGGAAAACTTTTTGTTGCATTCTGATAAGGAGTTGCCTCGTATCCCTTCTTCCACTGGTTCATTCGGTCTTGTTTCTTATCCTTCCAAGATTTGAGAAATTATGTTCGTTGTTTGTACTGGTCATAGCACATTCATTGTGATATCCCCAAAAATAAAATATTTTTTGAAATTTAAATTTGCTAGAAATTTATTTCCGTTTTTAGTAAATTTGAATTTGGAAATTTTTGCCATTTATGGCAATTCTGAATTCTGACTTTGATATTTGTAATTAAGTATTATGGCTGCTAGCCAGAGATTTGATTCGACTCAACTAACTATTTGATTATGACACTTGTAGAAAAAAATAATATTTATATTAACTGCAGGAGGACAAATGGAACAACCATGTTAAAATCAACTGACCATGACTCCATGAGTGGGGAAGATGTTGGAACTACCTCTGGGATGATTATTACAAGTGGAAAATTAGAGATTTGGCCATTTGCAGCCCCTGAAAATCAGGGATTTAGAAATCTGTGAAAATCCCTCAAGGGAGGGAAAAAGACCTAGGAAAAATTGATAAATAGCATATGTGAGGAGGCAGGACGCTGCCAAGTATGCCGGGGAAAAAGATTTTTGAGCTCTCTTACTATTATGAACACTACGGATTGAGTGTGAGGCAAGAGGAGTCTGCTGAAATACATTTTCCTTTATGTTATTAGCACTATTAAGTAAGTGTGAGGCAAGAGGATAACTGTTGGAATTGTAGGACATTGTTGAGGAGGAGTTCTAAGTTAGCCCTCATAGACTCATGCTTAGGCTAGGGGGTGAACTGGGCAAGTGATTTGTCTGCCCTATTTTACGGTTGGGAGGAATGTGGTTGTTCCCTCGTCTTCTCATGATCTGGTTCAGATATGTTGCTCTACTCCTTTTCTATTTGAATGATTTTATTTCTGATGCAATGTATTTGTTAAATCGAAACTGAAATGATTTCCATTTTCTGTTCGAATGATTTGATATCTGATCTCATGTATTTATTAAATCTGAACGAATGATAGAATTGGCCTTTTATTTTTTATGATAATTGAAAGGATTTATGCATGGTTAAATTATGGAAGAAATATCCTCTAAATTAGATTCACTATTATTCTTCTCTCTTTATTCATTTTCTGAGTGAAATCAATGTTGAGATTGGCATATTGGGAGTGAAGGTTATGTTGTAATTTCATTAATCTAACTATACAAATAATGTCGGGAACAACATTCTGAGTGTTGTAAACTATGATACTTTTTCCTTTCCATTAAAAAGACTATGTAGAGACAGATCTGTAGCTGAGGTAGGAAGATCGACTATTATGCTAGTTTCCCTTATAGTTCATTAACCTAACCCGTATAAAGGTATCTCGAACAAGAGAATACAGAAACCAAAAATCATACTATAATTTACAATGACATATCTATTATATGAACTACTTTAATAGTAAAGGAACTAGATGCACCCTTGCTTATTATGAAAATTTCCTTTTCCCAAGGCTGTACCAATTCGGCTATTCATATTTAGACTTTCCTGTTTTAATGATGATGCACAAACAAAACAAAATAAAAATAAAAACAAGAAGTGTTGAATCGCAAATCAAAAGGACTGTGGGCCCAACATTTTGGGATTTCGGGGTTTTCGAACACCTGATGCATAAACAAAAATGAAACAAGAAGTGCAGAATCGTGAAATATGAAAGGGTTGTGGGCCCATCATTTCAGGATTTCAAGGTTCAGGATTTTGGGGTTAGTAAAGCAAAGGAACTCCGCACATATGTAATAAGCAAATCCTGAATGTTGAAATATCAACTTTGTATTTTATCTTCTTTTAAAATATGTTGAGTCTTTGTTTGAATTATTCATGTATCTGATTTTATGCATCTAATTATGCTCAGTTCAAATAATTTCCATGGATGACATCTATTCATTTTAAAAAGTTTATGCTCAAAGACTAAATTCTAGGAATGGTTCCTCCTGAAACAAAATGCTAGACAAAACTATCTACATATGAACTTGAAAGAACAAATCCACCTACAAAAGCATATTTAACTCTGAAATCAAAATTCTAGGTAGGATTGTCTATGTATAGATGAGCTTGAAAGGTACCGATCTATTTATAGGCATATGTGTACTTCTGTAATTAAAGTTATAGCATATCTAGCTTTGAATAATTGAATTGGAGGAAGCCTGTACATATAGTACTTTGGGGTTTTGGGGTTTCGGGTTTCAGGGTTTTTCGATTTGGGATTTCATGACTCTGGAGACAAAAATACTAGGCCTTTCAAATTCTCAGGTCCTAAAATGCCGAAAATGGATTAATAGGTTTTGGCTCCTCCTTTAGCCTTCATCCTTACGATCATGCTCAATGACCTGGGGATAACTCCACATAGCACATTGGGGTTTCGTGTACTAGGATTTTGTGACTTGTGAAAATGAGGGCTCTTTCCTTTTGGTTTTCTAGGTGCCTAAATGACGAAACCTATTCACACTAAACTAATTCGAGGTTTCGTGTATCGAGATTTTTTGACTTGCGAAAATGAGGAGTCTTGACCTTATGTTTCCCGGGTGCTGAAACGTCGACCGACAACCACGTGTTCCTCCGATGGATGGTTGCGACCTTTAGACATGATCAATAGTTTTGATCCTTTCAGGATGATCAATGGTCGCTATCAAATCCTGGCTTTCTCCTTTTCGAAATTTGGGAGAGTCTTCAGTCCCCTGCATGCACCAGGTTTAAACCTCACACATGTTTTCTGGATCTGACGACTCTCACAGTTTCGACACTCCTCCCCAAAGTGTCTCCACCATTCTTTTCAGTTGTTCTCCTGCACGTCCTCCCAGAGGTTAAACTTTGTGTGCCCAGATCCTTTCTCCAACTAATCTAACGACAGTTGTGCTTCCCCTTGAGATTTATCTCTCTGAGCTCTCAAAGGTTCCTTCAACCTAAGCTTAGATACTGCCTAAATACATATAAGCACGTTAGAGTAGTATGAGAATTAAGGGAAATGATAGAATTATGGAAGAATTTATCCATATAATATTTTATGTTCGAAGTAAACTTTAATGGTGTAATGATGTCATTATGGATAGAAATGAATCTTACCTTCTCTTAAATTCTAAGCATAAATGAAATTGAATTATTTCATAGAAATTTTTAATTTTTTTTATGGTGAATTTGAGGCACATTACATATGGTATTAGAGAAAAAAGTTACAACACTGGGCCTGAACAGGGCCAAATTAGTTGCTTAGTATATATTCTGATTTATGAAAAAACTATTAAATCTTGTGGTTACAAACAAAAAGCCTTTATGTTTTGTGTTGATTATGGCATCCCGAGAAGGTGCATAAATAAGGATGGAAGGGAATCCGAAGCAAGGATTTCTTGGAGATCCAAGATAGAACAGTGATGGAGGCGCACCCACGGAGGTGTTGGAAAAAATGAGGAATCTTATTGTTGAACTACAGGCATTCAAGGCTGACAATTAAAAATTGACGAAACCACAGCAGGAACAACAAGAGATAAATGAAGTCTTGCTGCGTAGTATAGTAACCAAGAAAATACCAAAAGATGATAAACATCATGAGGAGGTCAGCAAAAGGGCCTCCTAGAATTTTGGTGCGAAAACAGAAAAAGAAGATAGTTCGTCTGAAGGGACACCTTCCGTTGAAGACAAAACCATACCAGATAGAAAAAGAAAACAAATAGACCACCTTGAAGGAGAACTTAAAAACATTAAACCAGCTACCTTTGATGGATAATCCAGGACAGGAGAAGAAGTTGAAGCATGGTTGTTGGACATCAAAAAATACTTCCAGATCTACAACTATTCCAGCAACATGAAGGTCAGAATGGCCATCTACAATCTAAAGGGGAAGGCCATAATTTGGTGGTAGGACCTGAAATTGGCCAAGGGCCTAAAGGAGAAACANAATAAGTCCACCCTCGCACACTCTTTGTGCTACTGAGTATTTCACTAAACTCAGATCTGAGAAGTTTTCTTGGAAAGAAAACTCTCTACGCCCGCCTGGCGTTCTTCTGCTCGATGCACACCTTGCAGAACCTACAAAGTATTCAACAACTCTGTGAGTGTCTTCTTGTTGACACTTCCCTTTCCTCAGAACTCAAAATAGAGTTCTTCTGTGCACTCTATGAACTTACTCAATGCCCTCCTGGTAGAGTTTCCATAGAACCTTCAGTGATTTTGTTATCTCTATGCCTTCCTCTGCGCAATCTTACCTCCAAGGTATTCAATAACCTTGAGATTTCCTCCTTGAGTCAATGAGTTCAGCTCGTGCACCCCCCTACCATGTCTTTGTCTCAAATTTTGCAGAATTCAGAAGTGCACTCCTTGCACTAGCTTATAGAACCCGCAGTATTTTGTCATGCAACCTCTTGCATGAAGCCACAAAGAATCCAACCTGAAATCAAAGAACTCATTGATAGGAAAATCTATTTATCCTTGAATATGGAACTTAACATACATCTACAGAATATCATAAACACATAAAGACATTCATCAACATACATAGAATAACATGCAGGAAAAAATGCTTTGATTTTATTAACATGAGATGCCTCTTTACAATGTCAGCTCAGACTGCAACCAAGTCTCAACTCTCCTCTCTTCTCATTTTCCTTCTCTACTCTACCTTTTCAAACTAAATCTAGATACAAAGAGGATATTTTTTACAAAGAGGGGCTCATCGAGCTCTTCCCTCCATCCTCACCAACTCTCATTAATTTACATTCAATTTCAATGAATGTCTGTCTAGTCTGAATCAGATCTAGATCTCAACCTTAAAACTATTTAAGGAAATCTTTATCTAAAGCATGCATACATGCATGTATTTTGTCTCTACCATCCTTACAATCATTTAATACAATTTTGAAATTTTGAAAATCGAGAGGGTTGCGACTCTCTCCTTCCATTGAATGCACACTGGGTGTGCTGGCGCTTGATGATGTGGAGTGATGTTCCTACATCAGTGAGTCTGAAGGTATGACTATGAATTCATAGTGTCCATATATTGTTAGAAAATATATTTTTCTTATATCCTCATCCTTTATCGTAACTTGATGATAATTGGATCGTAAATCCAATTTCGAAAAGATCTTGGCCCCACTTACTTGATCAAACAGGTCATTTATCCTAGGTAAGGGGTACTTGTTCTTAATAGTCATTTTATTCAATTGTCCATAATTGATAAAAAGTCTTAGAGTACTCTATTTATTTTTCACAAATAGGACTGGTGCCACCCATGGTGAAACACTCGGTCTGATATACTCTTTGTCCAACAATTCTTGTAATTGTATTTTTAATTCTGTCAATTCTGGTAAACTCATTCGATAAGGTGATTTATAGATAGGGGTTGAACCAGGTAGTAGGTCTATGGAGAATTTTATTTCCCTTCTAGGAGGTAATTCCAGTATCTCATCAATAAACATGTCTCTGAATTCACGTAGGACATCAAAGTCTTCTAACTTTGGCTTATCTTCTTTTCCTAGCAGATTCATTACTTGGATGGTGTAAACTCTACAGCCCTTTCTTATGCATTTCTTGAGTTGCATTGCTGAGACTTGTCTAACTGATACTAGTTTTTGTATTCCTTGGGTTGTTCTAGTAGTGTCATAACCATATTTATAATTAAGTGTCTTTGTATAAAAATCTAGAACTTCTTTGTTCTTTTCCAACCAATCCATTTTGATAATCACATCATAGGACCCTAGTGGCAGAATATTCATATTTTTTTTTTATGTTTTTACCATCTAAGCTGAATTCAAAATAAAAAATAAATCCAACCACTTTCCTTTTAGTCCCTATTGCTAATTGCACCAACTAAGATTTTGCATGTTTCATCCTCTTAAGTTTATTTGACTCTACTACACCAAGAGTGATACAACTTAACGTCACTCCCGTATCAATTAAAACATAAATTCTAGTGTTATTGATTTTACCTTCAATATCCACCACAAAGGACTGGTGGTCGACTTGTCGACCCTCTATGAATGCATTTATTTGATGCAAGCTTCTTCCCACATCGCCCACTCTCAAGGCTTCCTGCAAATTGTGCATAATAGTTCTATTTGTTGGATTTAAACGTGGACAGTTCCTCCTTAGATGAGGCTCTCCACATTCCCAACACTTCAATGGTTCTCAGGGGCTTTCCCCAAATGTCTTTGTTCCTATATTTACTGGTTTACCACCTTCTTGTGTGCTTGGATGGTTTGAGTGAGAATATTTTCTAGGAAAACTTTTTCTTGCATTCTGATAAGGAGTTGCCTCGTATCCCTTCTTGCACTGGTTCATTCGGTCTTGTTTCTTATCCTTCCAAGATTTGAGAAATTATGTTCGTTGTTTGTACTGGTCATAGCACATTCATTGTGATATCCCCAAAAATAAAATTTTTTTGAAATTTAAATTTGCTAGAAATTTATTTCCGTTTTTAGTAAATTCGAATTTGGAAATTTTTGCCATTTATGGCAATTCTGAATTCTGACTTTGATATTTGTAATTAAGTATTATGGCTGCTAGCCAGAGATTTGATTCGACTCAACTAACTATTTCATTATGACACTTGTAGAAAAAAATAATATTTATATTAACTGCAGGAGGACAAATGGAACAACCATGTTAAAATCAACTGACCATGACTCCATGAGTGGGGAAGATGTTGGAACTACCTCTGGGATGATTATTACAAGTGGAAAATTAGAGATTTGGCCATTTGCAGCCCCTGAAAATCAGGGATTTAGAAATCTGTGAAAATCCCTCAAGGGAGGGAAAAAGACCTAGGAAAAATTGATAAATAGCATATGTGAGGAGGCAGGACGCTGCCAAGTATGCCGGGGAAAAAGATTTTTGAGCTCTCTTACTATTATGAACACTACGGATTGAGTGTGAGGCAAGAGGAGTCTGCTGAAATACATTTTCCTTTATGTTATTAGCACTATTAAGTAAGTGTGAGGCAAGAGGATAACTGTTGGAATTGTAGGACATTGTTGAGGAGGAGTTCTAAGTTAGCCCTCATAGACTCATGCTTAGGCTAGGGGGTGAACTGGGCAAGTGATTTGTCTGCCCTATTTTACGGTTGGGAGGAATGTGGTTGTTCCCTCGTCTTCTCATGATCTGGTTCAGATATGTTGCTCTACTCCTTTTCTATTTGAATGATTTTATTTCTGATGCAATGTATTTGTTAAATCGAAACTGAAATGATTTCCATTTTCTGTTCGAATGATTTGATATCTGATCTCATGTATTTATTAAATCTGAACGAATGATAGAATTGGCCTTTTATTTTTTATGATAATTGAAAGGATTTATGCATGGTTAAATTATGGAAGAAATATCCTCTAAATTAGATTCACTATTATTCTTCTCTCTTTATTCATTTTCTGAGTGAAATCAATGTTGAGATTGGCATATTGGGAGTGAAGGTTATGTTGTAATTTCATTAATCTAACTATACAAATAATGTCGGGAACAACATTCTGAGTGTTGTAAACTATGATACTTTTTCCTTTCCATTAAAAAGACTATGTAGAGACAGATCTGTAGCTGAGGTAGGAAGATCGACTATTATGCTAGTTTCCCTTATAGTTCATTAACCTAACCCGTATAAAGGTATCTCGAACAAGAGAATACAGAAACCAAAAATCATACTATAATTTACAATGACATATCTATTATATGAACTACTTTAATAGTAAAGGAACTAGATGCACCCTTGCTTATTATGAAAATTTCCTTTTCCCAAGGCTGTACCAATTCGGCTATTCATATTTAGACTTTCCTGTTTTAATGATGATGCACAAACAAAACAAAATAAAAATAAAAACAAGAAGTGTTGAATCGCAAATCAAAAGGACTGTGGGCCCAACATTTTGGGATTTCGGGGTTTTCGAACACCTGATGCATAAACAAAAATGAAACAAGAAGTGCAGAATCGTGAAATATGAAAGGGTTGTGGGCCCATCATTTCAGGATTTCAAGGTTCAGGATTTTGGGGTTAGTAAAGCAAAGGAACTCCGCACATATGTAATAAGCAAATCCTGAATGTTGAAATATCAACTTTGTATTTTATCTTCTTTTAAAATATGTTGAGTCTTTGTTTGAATTATTCATGTATCTGATTTTATGCATCTAATTATGCTCAGTTCAAATAATTTCCATGGATGACATCTATTCATTTTAAAAAGTTTATGCTCAAAGACTAAATTCTAGGAATGGTTCCTCCTGAAACAAAATGCTAGACAAAACTATCTACATATGAACTTGAAAGAACAAATCCACCTACAAAAGCATATTTAACTCTGAAATCAAAATTCTAGGTAGGATTGTCTATGTATAGATGAGCTTGAAAGGTACCGATCTATTTATAGGCATATGTGTACTTCTGTAATTAAAGTTATAGCATATCTAGCTTTGAATAATTGAATTGGAGGAAGCCTGTACATATAGTACTTTGGGGTTTTGGGGTTTCGGGTTTCAGGGTTTTTCGATTTGGGATTTCATGACTCTGGAGACAAAAATACTAGGCCTTTCAAATTCTCAGGTCCTAAAATGCCGAAAATGGATTAATAGGTTTTGGCTCCTCCTTTAGCCTTCATCCTTACGATCATGCTCAATGACCTGGGGATAACTCCACATAGCACATTGGGGTTTCGTGTACTAGGATTTTGTGACTTGTGAAAATGAGGGCTCTTTCCTTTTGGTTTTCTAGGTGCCTAAATGACGAAACCTATTCACACTAAACTAATTCGAGGTTTCGTGTATCGAGATTTTTTGACTTGCGAAAATGAGGAGTCTTGACCTTATGTTTCCCGGGTGCTGAAACGTCGACCGACAACCACGTGTTCCTCCGATGGATGGTTGCGACCTTTAGACATGATCAATAGTTTTGATCCTTTCAGGATGATCAATGGTCGCTATCAAATCCTGGCTTTCTCCTTTTCGAAATTTGGGAGAGTCTTCAGTCCCCTGCATGCACCAGGTTTAAACCTCACACATGTTTTCTGGATCTGACGACTCTCACAGTTTCGACACTCCTCCCCAAAGTGTCTCCACCATTCTTTTCAGTTGTTCTCCTGCACGTCCTCCCAGAGGTTAAACTTTGTGTGCCCAGATCCTTTCTCCAACTAATCTAACGACAGTTGTGCTTCCCCTTGAGATTTATCTCTCTGAGCTCTCAAAGGTTCCTTCAACCTAAGCTTAGATACTGCCTAAATACATATAAGCACGTTAGAGTAGTATGAGAATTAAGGGAAATGATAGAATTATGGAAGAATTTATCCATATAATATTTTATGTTCGAAGTAAACTTTAATGGTGTAATGATGTCATTATGGATAGAAATGAATCTTACCTTCTCTTAAATTCTAAGCATAAATGAAATTGAATTATTTCATAGAAATTTTTAATTTTTTTTATGGTGAATTTGAGGCACATTACATATGGTATTAGAGAAAAAAGTTACAACACTGGGCCTGAACAGGGCCAAATTAGTTGCTTAGTATATATTCTGATTTATGAAAAAACTATTAAATCTTGTGGTTACAAACAAAAAGCCTTTATGTTTTGTGTTGATTATGGCATCCCGAGAAGGTGCATAAATAAGGATGGAAGGGAATCCGAAGCAAGGATTTCTTGGAGATCCAAGATAGAACAGTGATGGAGGCGCACCCACGGAGGTGTTGGAAAAAATGAGGAATCTTATTGTTGAACTACAGGCATTCAAGGCTGACAATTAAAAATTGACGAAACCACAGCAGGAACAACAAGAGATAAATGAAGTCTTGCTGCGTAGTATAGTAACCAAGAAAATACCAAAAGATGATAAACATCATGAGGAGGTCAGCAAAAGGGCCTCCTAGAATTTTGGTGCGAAAACAGAAAAAGAAGATAGTTCGTCTGAAGGGACACCTTCCGTTGAAGACAAAACCATACCAGATAGAAAAAGAAAACAAATAGACCACCTTGAAGGAGAACTTAAAAACATTAAACCAGCTACCTTTGATGGATAATCCAGGACAGGAGAAGAAGTTGAAGCATGGTTGTTGGACATCAAAAAATACTTCCAGATCTACAACTATTCCAGCAACATGAAGGTCAGAATGGCCATCTACAATCTAAAGGGGAAGGCCATAATTTGGTGGTAGGACCTGAAATTGGCCAAGGGCCTAAAGGAGAAACAGTTGGAATGGTCTAAATTTAAGAAGTATTTCAAGAAACAATACCTTTGTGAAAGATATTATGAAAGGAAGATGAAATAATTTTATGACTTACAACTCAGACAGATGACAATGGAGGACCTTATAAATAAATTTTTGGAACTAATAAGGTTCATACCGTACATCCGGGAGGATAAGGTAAAAATCCAATGATTCTTAAGTTGTTTACCACAGGCCTACCGGGACATAATTGAGTTTGACAGCCCCAAATCCTTGAGTGAGGTATTTAGGAAAGCACGAATGTGCTATGACCAGTATAAACAGTGGGAAGATTTTTCGAAGACCTGGAAGGATAAGAAGCAAGATTGAATGAAATAGCAGAAGAAGGGATACCAGCCATCTCCTTATCAGGTTGTAGAAAAAAGTTTCCCAAGGAAGTATTTTCACTACAGTCATCCAAATACCCAAGGTAGCGGTAAATGGGTAAACCTGGGATCGAAGAAGTTTGGGGAAAACTCCTACGAGCCATTAAAGTGTTGGGAGTGTGGAGAACCTCATCTAAGGAGGAACTGTCCACATTTAATTATAGCCAACATAACTATTGTTCACAATTTGTAGGAAGCCTCGATAGTGGGAGATGTGGGTAGAAGTCTACATCTGATAAATGTAGTCGTAGATGGTTGACAAGATGATCACCAGTCCTCGGTGGTAGAAATCGAAGGTAAAATCAATGACACTCGAATTTATGTTTTAATTGACCCTAGAGCTACGTTAAGTTATATTACTCCCGATGTAGTATAGTCAAATAAACTTAAGAAATTGAAACATGCAAAGTCATGGCTTGTACAACTAGCAACAGGTACTAAAAGAAAAGTAGTTGACTTTATTTCTAATCTTGAGTTCAGATTAGATGGTCAAAAGATAAGGACCAATCTGAACATCCTACCACTAGGATCTTATGATATGCTTATCGATATGGATTGGTTGGAACAACACAAAGAGTACTAGATTGTTATACAAAGATACTGTAGTAGATGAATAAATTTAACATCAATTAATTACACAAACACAATAGTAACTTCTACTTGATTTCAGAAAATTCAATAATTCCTTTTAATTTAGCACATACGCATGTTAAATTTATCAACAAATATTAATTTTATAACATAATAAAATTACGCAACTGGCCCTCAAGGCACAACCACTCTCACCAGGACCTTCTTCGTCTCAGGCCCGAAGAGTTGTATCACTCTTCAACTCCCTTATCGAAAGTTTCACTACCCACAGTAACTCCTGCCATGACCTCCCTTCACTTATCGGGAAATCGGGTTTCGGGATATCACGAAACTCGTTACACTATCTCGTGCAAAACAAAACCCCAAACCCCGAGCTCCAATGCTCAAAGGTCAACTCTTTCACTCGTCGGGGATTTCCCTATAGGGAAACCGACACTTGTGATGCCGCGATTCACTTGCGCCACCAACTTCCAAACCTCGATTCTCTGGTACCACCTGTCAATTCCTTAGGGTATGGCTTAACGCCCTGACACCTATCTCCCCACTCACGCTATCGGGAAATCACGATTCAGGAATTCACGATTTCTAACGCCCAAGGTCACAGACCTTGCCAAACCCTGAATCCCGACTCCTCGAAATATTGCGCCACGTGTCCCTTCTCTGATCAATGGCTCCCGTTAATTTGGGAAATCGCCAATCATGATTTAAACGAGTTCAAAAATCGTGTATTCACAAACCCCGATATGCCAATATGCGACGACTCTTGGTTCCTCCTACCTGCGTCTGAGGGATAAACCTCATGCAACTTCTCCAAGATCTGATGGTCTACAGGACTTCACGATTCTCCACAGCGATCCCTAGCCGTCGATTCTCCTCCTTAGCGATTTCTTCTGCTCCACAACTTCTCTCAGTTTGGGCCTCACCTGGGTCTNATTATGACACTTGTAGAAAAAAATAATATTTATATTAACTGCAGGAGGACAAATGGAACAACCATGTTAAAATCAACTGACCATGACTCCATGAGTGGGGAAGATGTTGGAACTACCTCTGGGATGATTATTACAAGTGGAAAATTAGAGATTTGGCCATTTGCAGCCCCTGAAAATCAGGGATTTAGAAATCTGTGAAAATCCCTCAAGGGAGGGAAAAAGACCTAGGAAAAATTGATAAATAGCATATGTGAGGAGGCAGGACGCTGCCAAGTATGCCGGGGAAAAAGATTTTTGAGCTCTCTTACTATTATGAACACTACGGATTGAGTGTGAGGCAAGAGGAGTCTGCTGAAATACATTTTCCTTTATGTTATTAGCACTATTAAGTAAGTGTGAGGCAAGAGGATAACTGTTGGAATTGTAGGACATTGTTGAGGAGGAGTTCTAAGTTAGCCCTCATAGACTCATGCTTAGGCTAGGGGGTGAACTGGGCAAGTGATTTGTCTGCCCTATTTTACGGTTGGGAGGAATGTGGTTGTTCCCTCGTCTTCTCATGATCTGGTTCAGATATGTTGCTCTACTCCTTTTCTATTTGAATGATTTTATTTCTGATGCAATGTATTTGTTAAATCGAAACTGAAATGATTTCCATTTTCTGTTCGAATGATTTGATATCTGATCTCATGTATTTATTAAATCTGAACGAATGATAGAATTGGCCTTTTATTTTTTATGATAATTGAAAGGATTTATGCATGGTTAAATTATGGAAGAAATATCCTCTAAATTAGATTCACTATTATTCTTCTCTCTTTATTCATTTTCTGAGTGAAATCAATGTTGAGATTGGCATATTGGGAGTGAAGGTTATGTTGTAATTTCATTAATCTAACTATACAAATAATGTCGGGAACAACATTCTGAGTGTTGTAAACTATGATACTTTTTCCTTTCCATTAAAAAGACTATGTAGAGACAGATCTGTAGCTGAGGTAGGAAGATCGACTATTATGCTAGTTTCCCTTATAGTTCATTAACCTAACCCGTATAAAGGTATCTCGAACAAGAGAATACAGAAACCAAAAATCATACTATAATTTACAATGACATATCTATTATATGAACTACTTTAATAGTAAAGGAACTAGATGCACCCTTGCTTATTATGAAAATTTCCTTTTCCCAAGGCTGTACCAATTCGGCTATTCATATTTAGACTTTCCTGTTTTAATGATGATGCACAAACAAAACAAAATAAAAATAAAAACAAGAAGTGTTGAATCGCAAATCAAAAGGACTGTGGGCCCAACATTTTGGGATTTCGGGGTTTTCGAACACCTGATGCATAAACAAAAATGAAACAAGAAGTGCAGAATCGTGAAATATGAAAGGGTTGTGGGCCCATCATTTCAGGATTTCAAGGTTCAGGATTTTGGGGTTAGTAAAGCAAAGGAACTCCGCACATATGTAATAAGCAAATCCTGAATGTTGAAATATCAACTTTGTATTTTATCTTCTTTTAAAATATGTTGAGTCTTTGTTTGAATTATTCATGTATCTGATTTTATGCATCTAATTATGCTCAGTTCAAATAATTTCCATGGATGACATCTATTCATTTTAAAAAGTTTATGCTCAAAGACTAAATTCTAGGAATGGTTCCTCCTGAAACAAAATGCTAGACAAAACTATCTACATATGAACTTGAAAGAACAAATCCACCTACAAAAGCATATTTAACTCTGAAATCAAAATTCTAGGTAGGATTGTCTATGTATAGATGAGCTTGAAAGGTACCGATCTATTTATAGGCATATGTGTACTTCTGTAATTAAAGTTATAGCATATCTAGCTTTGAATAATTGAATTGGAGGAAGCCTGTACATATAGTACTTTGGGGTTTTGGGGTTTCGGGTTTCAGGGTTTTTCGATTTGGGATTTCATGACTCTGGAGACAAAAATACTAGGCCTTTCAAATTCTCAGGTCCTAAAATGCCGAAAATGGATTAATAGGTTTTGGCTCCTCCTTTAGCCTTCATCCTTACGATCATGCTCAATGACCTGGGGATAACTCCACATAGCACATTGGGGTTTCGTGTACTAGGATTTTGTGACTTGTGAAAATGAGGGCTCTTTCCTTTTGGTTTTCTAGGTGCCTAAATGACGAAACCTATTCACACTAAACTAATTCGAGGTTTCGTGTATCGAGATTTTTTGACTTGCGAAAATGAGGAGTCTTGACCTTATGTTTCCCGGGTGCTGAAACGTCGACCGACAACCACGTGTTCCTCCGATGGATGGTTGCGACCTTTAGACATGATCAATAGTTTTGATCCTTTCAGGATGATCAATGGTCGCTATCAAATCCTGGCTTTCTCCTTTTCGAAATTTGGGAGAGTCTTCAGTCCCCTGCATGCACCAGGTTTAAACCTCACACATGTTTTCTGGATCTGACGACTCTCACAGTTTCGACACTCCTCCCCAAAGTGTCTCCACCATTCTTTTCAGTTGTTCTCCTGCACGTCCTCCCAGAGGTTAAACTTTGTGTGCCCAGATCCTTTCTCCAACTAATCTAACGACAGTTGTGCTTCCCCTTGAGATTTATCTCTCTGAGCTCTCAAAGGTTCCTTCAACCTAAGCTTAGATACTGCCTAAATACATATAAGCACGTTAGAGTAGTATGAGAATTAAGGGAAATGATAGAATTATGGAAGAATTTATCCATATAATATTTTATGTTCGAAGTAAACTTTAATGGTGTAATGATGTCATTATGGATAGAAATGAATCTTACCTTCTCTTAAATTCTAAGCATAAATGAAATTGAATTATTTCATAGAAATTTTTAATTTTTTTTATGGTGAATTTGAGGCACATTACATATGGTATTAGAGAAAAAAGTTACAACACTGGGCCTGAACAGGGCCAAATTAGTTGCTTAGTATATATTCTGATTTATGAAAAAACTATTAAATCTTGTGGTTACAAACAAAAAGCCTTTATGTTTTGTGTTGATTATGGCATCCCGAGAAGGTGCATAAATAAGGATGGAAGGGAATCCGAAGCAAGGATTTCTTGGAGATCCAAGATAGAACAGTGATGGAGGCGCACCCACGGAGGTGTTGGAAAAAATGAGGAATCTTATTGTTGAACTACAGGCATTCAAGGCTGACAATTAAAAATTGACGAAACCACAGCAGGAACAACAAGAGATAAATGAAGTCTTGCTGCGTAGTATAGTAACCAAGAAAATACCAAAAGATGATAAACATCATGAGGAGGTCAGCAAAAGGGCCTCCTAGAATTTTGGTGCGAAAACAGAAAAAGAAGATAGTTCGTCTGAAGGGACACCTTCCGTTGAAGACAAAACCATACCAGATAGAAAAAGAAAACAAATAGACCACCTTGAAGGAGAACTTAAAAACATTAAACCAGCTACCTTTGATGGATAATCCAGGACAGGAGAAGAAGTTGAAGCATGGTTGTTGGACATCAAAAAATACTTCCAGATCTACAACTATTCCAGCAACATGAAGGTCAGAATGGCCATCTACAATCTAAAGGGGAAGGCCATAATTTGGTGGTAGGACCTGAAATTGGCCAAGGGCCTAAAGGAGAAACATTTGGAATGGTCTAAATTTAAGAAGTATTTCAAGAAACAATACCTTTGTGAAAGCTATTATGAAAGGAAGACGAAATAATTTTATGACTTACAACTCAGACAGATGACGATGAAGGACCTTATAAATAAATTTCTGGAACTACTAAGGTTCGTACCGTACATCCGGGAGGATAAGGTAAAAATCCAACGATTCTTAAGTTGTTTACCATAGGCCTACCGGGAAATAATTGAGTTTGACAGCCCCAAATCCTTGAGTGAGGTATTTAGGAAAGCACGAATGTGCTATGACCAGTATAAACAGTGGGAATATTTTTCGAAGACCTGGAAGGATAAGAAGCAAGATTGAATGAAATAGCAGAAGAAGGGATACCAGCCATCTCCTTATCAGGTTGTAGAAAAAAGTTTCCCAAGGAAGGATTTTCACTACAGTCATCCAAATACCCAAGGTAGCGGTAAATCGGTAAACCTGGGATCGAAGAAGTTTGGGGAAAACTCCTACGAGCCATTAAAGTGTTGGGAGTGTGGAGAACCTCATATAAGGAGGAACTGTCCACATTTAATTACAGCCAACAGAACTATTGTTCACAATTTGCAGGAAGCCTTGATAGTGGGAGATGTGGGTAGAAGTCTACATCTGATAAATGTAGTCGTAGATGGTTGACAAGATGATCACCAGTCCTCGGTGGTAGAAATCGAAGGTAAAATCAACGACACTCGAATTTATGTTTTAATTGACCCTAGAGCTACGTTAAGTTATATTACTCTCGATGTAGTATAGTCAAATAAACTTAAGAAATTGAAACATGCAAAGTCATGGCTTGTACAACTAGAAACAGGTACTAAAAGAAAAGTAGTTGACTTTATTTATAATCTTGAGTTCAGATTAGATGGTCAAAAGATAAGGACCAATCTGAACATCCTACCACTAGGATATTATGATATGCTTATCGATATGGATTGGTTGGAACAACACAAAGAGTACTAGACTGTTATACAAAGATACTGTAGTAGCCGAATAAATTTAACATCAATTAATTACACAAACATAATAGTAACTTCTACTTGATTTCAGAAAATTCAATAATTCCTTTTAATTTAGCACATACGCATGTTAAATTTATCAACAAATATTAATTTTATAACATAATAAAATTACGCAACTGGCCCTCAAGGCACAACCACTCTCACCAGGACCTTCTTCGTCTCAGGCCCGAAGAGTTGTATCACTCTTCAACTCCCTTATCGAAAGTTTCACTACCCACAGTAACTCCTGCCATGACCTCCCTTCACTTATCGGGAAATCGGGTTTCGGGATATCACGAAACTCGTTACACTATCTCGTGCAAAACAAAACCCCAAACCCCGAGCTCCAATGCTCAAAGGTCAACTCTTTCACTCGTCGGGGATTTCCCTATAGGGAAACCGACACTTGTGATGCCGCGATTCACTTGCGCCACCAACTTCCAAACCTCGATTCTCTGGTACCACCTGTCAATTCCTTAGGGTATGGCTTAACGCCCTGACACCTATCTCCCCACTCACGCTATCGGGAAATCACGATTCAGGAATTCACGATTTCTAACGCCCAAGGTCACAGACCTTGCCAAACCCTGAATCCCGACTCCTCGAAATATTGCGCCACGTGTCCCTTCTCTGATCAATGGCTCCCGTTAATTTGGGAAATCGCCAATCATGATTTAAACGAGTTCAAAAATCGTGTATTCACAAACCCCGATATGCCAATATGCGACGACTCTTGGTTCCTCCTACCTGCGTCTGAGGGATAAACCTCATGCAACTTCTCCAAGATCTGATGGTCTACAGGACTTCACGATTCTCCACAGCGATCCCTAGCCGTCGATTCTCCTCCTTAGCGATTTCTTCTGCTCCACAACTTCTCTCAGTTTGGGCCTCACCTGGGTCTATTCCAACAGTGTTCACAATGGAACTATCCCTCCTGAGCTTGGTTTCTGCCACTCCTTCGACGGAATGTTGGCGCACTCCTTGCACCCAGCATCCAATCACTCTCTAAGTGTTGGATATTTTGGACTCTGTGCGCTCCCAGCAACAATAATCCCTACCTTCCTTTTCTTAGACTAGTTACTGAGACTCCAGCCTTGGCCTGCACTTCACCTGCACGGCTCTGATAACCCAATTCAACTTCTGGGAAAATGAGAATAAGAACTCAACTATCTGACCTCATCAATGCACTCTATCCAGATGAATTCCACTGCACTCTATGCAGGAATCTCCAGTCTCAGACAGAGAAACAATTGAAACTCATTCTCCTCTCTCTCACAGATTTCAAATTCAATTACGAAATCACATACATAGCATATCAAAGAAAATTCATGATAGAAAGAAAACATCCATGAGCATAATATCAACACAGAGAAACAACACAAACCATGAAGCTGAATCAAAGACTCTCTTCTATTAATTCAATCTGTACATGGGTGTTCTCCACAACTTCTCTACTCTTCTCTTCTCTTCTGAATGCTTGATCTGAATGATAATGATATAATGTACAAAGGAGGGTTCCTATATTCCGTTTGCCCTCTCGAATTCTACAACTATCAAATCTACAATTAATTCCTATCTAACATCATTAAAACTATTAAATGCCTTCCTATCTGCAATACAATACAAGTGCGCTTCTTTATGAATGGCTTCATGAAAGAGTGGCGCTACAATTTCCAAGGTGTTTCAAAAATATATGTGTTGGCGTTGTTCATCTATTCTCCGCTCCGTGCTGGCTCGTTTGATGAGTTTTCTATGCTCTTGCATCATACTCCTCGTCTCGAAAATTTTCATGGGCTCCTATCCATGAGCTCCTGCATGGTGTGACCATGTTTCTGTATTGTTGCTTCATTTTCCCAGCTGGCATCTTCCACTGGGTGATTCTTCCATTTCACCAGGTATTCAAAATACTGCTTTCTCCTGGTCTTATTCCCAATGCGCTTGTCCAGTATGCATTCCATCTGTGGTTTCTCTGCTACTGGAAATTGCTTCTTCCACTAGATCACTGGTTCCTCAGTTCCAGTGCCTACTTCTCCAGCCCTGTAGGGGTATAAATCCAAAATATTAAAAATCGGAGATATCCCGATGCCCTCTGGTAGCTCAATTTCGTATGCATTTTCTCTGAACTTCTTCAGGACTCCGCATGGCCGAATTTTCTTCATCTTGAGCTTGTTATCTGTTCCCCTTGGGAACCTTTCCTTCCTTAAGTGCACCAGAACCATGTCTCCAAATTCAAACTAAAGTTGTCTCTTTCATTGATCGGCTCTGCGCTTATACTCTTGATTTGATGTCTACAGTCGCTGCTTCACCTTCGTGTGAAGTTCCTCCATCGCTTCAGCGAATTCTTCAGCGCTCTTGCTGCTAGTTTCAGCTTGTCCTGACTCCCTGAGCTCAGAAAATCTCCTCTACTATGTCCCATACAAAATATGGAATGGGCTTCTTCCTGTACTCCTGTTCACAGAGTCATTGTAAGAAAATTCTTCCTGTGGTAATATTTGGTCCCAACTGCTACGGTGCTTTGTCACCAAGCTTCTCAGCAAGTCCCCTAGACTTTTGTTTACCACCTCTTTTTGGCCATCCGTCTGCGAATGATAAGCCAAACTAAATGAAATATTAGTTCCCAGCTTCTTCCATAGCATCCTCCAAAAATGACCTATGAATTTCCTATCCCTGTCCGAGACTATACTCCTCGACAATCCATGCAATCTGACAATTTCTTTGAAAAACAAATTCGTGATGTGCGTCGCATCGCTAGTCTTTTGACACGGTATAAAATGTGCCATCTTCGAAAACCTGCCCACCACCACAAATATGGAATCAACTCCTCGTTGTGTTCTCGGCAATCCCAGAACAAAATCCATGTTGATCGCCTCCCACGGTCTCTCTGTTATGGGAAATGGATGATATAACCCAGCATTCTGCTTTCGGCCCTTTGAATGTTGACATATCTTGCATCTGTCAACAAACCGTTTGACATCAGCATGCATCCCTGGCCAAAAATATGATTCGCTCAGCTTGGAGAACATCTTATCATGTCGAAAGTGACCTGCTAAACCTCCACTGTGTTTTTCCCTTACCAAATTCTCCCTCATGGAGCAATCTGGAATGCATTGTTGATTGCCTCGGAACAACAATCCTTCCTGGATCATGTAATCAATCCACGGACTCTGATCCCTGAGAAACGGATTCTCGGTTGCTTCATAAGCTTCTCCAAAATATGTATCACCTGCATACATATCTTTCAGGTTTTCAAAACCCAATGTCTTGACCCTGAATTCCTGCAACAACAAACATTTCCTGCTCAAAGCATCAGCCACTTTGTTAGCAGTTCCTGAAATGTGTTTGATCAGAAATGTAAAATTTTGCATGTACTCTACCCATTTTGCATGCTTCTGGTTCAACTTATCCTGTTGAATCACAAACTGTAGTGCATGATTATCGCTGTACAAAACAAATTCCTTGGTGTTATCACTGAAATTTCGTCCGCACAGGGCGACAAGAGCTCAATGTCATCAACACAGAAAAACAATCATCCATGGCACAAGGATTAACTCCACAGCACATCAAAAAGGCCAAAACTATACAAAGTTGGCTAAAAAGATTAAAAAGCACATCGCGCCCAT